>CM044005.1:40735697-40963197 GCA_024085815.1 Flaveria linearis | reverse complement strand
CAACAATACTATTTTTCTATGGATTCTTAGAAGTAAAGAATTAAAGCCAAAAATCTAAAACACCATTTACAGAAAAACCCCAAGCTAACTTTGATCGATGTCGTGTGACCGTTTAAAAATATATATTAAAGATTCCTTAATCACCCTTAATAGTAAAGGGTAAGAAGGGTGTCGAATCCATAGGGAATCACAGGGAAGTGCTAGTAACGATTAAACTAAAAGAATTAAACATTGAAAAGTAAACTGACTTATGGATTTAATTGAGAAATACTTAAATGAATGAAATAAAAGTTTAGGTTTTTAACAATTTTGGAGAAAAAGCAACCCACTTCAGGATTCAGGTTTGGCACAGTTATAATTTTTTTTAATGAAACCTAGTGAGAAGTCATTAATGGTGACATACACATGATATGATTTGAGTGATAATTATGGATCAAAGCTTAAAGGGCCTTATTCACATAATTACTAATTTCAATAATGAAACCCTAATTATAATAAACAATCACACAATGATTAAAGACAACTAATGTTTTAGAATATCAAAATTAGGTTTAAACATAATCAAACCATTTAAGTAATCAAATCATAATTTGAATCCAAAAGAACTTAAAAGGTTCAATATCCAATCCCAAATCTAGGTTACAAACTAAGAAAAATAAGAACTTGCACAAACCCGTCCCCCGAAGTGAATCACAATTGATTTAGCCTTGCATCATCATCAATTCTTCAACAAAGTTGTAATTGATCATGTAAATCTGGATGAATCTGATGTTGGAACACCTTCAGAATGATGGAAGATGGTTAATTTGCATCCAATATTGTTGTGTGAAAAGTTAAAATTCATATTAGGGTTTTTCCTTATTTAAATCCCTTCAATTTAGGTCAAATCTCAACAAAAACCCGGACCCCAGCGTCAGTGGCGCCACCTCCCTGTGCAATCCTGATTTTCATGTGTAACTTTCCGAGACCTTTCCATGGAGAGGTTGTGGGTCCCGTAACTCCTTTCGTAGCTCAAGTTATGCTTGTTTTAAGATACCGTTGTTATACAACTTCGTTTTATCATATCTTGATTTCTCGAGCTCCAATTATCATCCGTTTCTTCCAATTTCTTCGTATTTTTCAATTTTTACCTACAAGCACAAGATAATCCCAAAAGTAACTCTATGTCTCATAAATTTACACATAAAACCCAGAAATAAGGTCTTTAAACATTGAACTTTCACCACCCAATCAAACCTATCTGTAGTAGACAGTCAAATGATAAAACCATGCTTTTGGTACAAAGAGTATAGTTGGTGAATATGTTACTTGGTACAAAGCTCCCATTTTGCCACAATATATTTTGCAACTCACATAGAAAACCTTCAAACTAAATCCAAATGACAGATTATTCTTCAGTACTTTGTTATTTATTCAAAATACTCAGAAACTAATATCAAAGCACAGTCACATAACATAAATCATGTTTAAGCAATTTACATAATCAAACCAAAACAAGAAATCCATGAATTAAAGGAACAAGTTAATTACACCTCTGATTCATCCAGTATAGACCAATGGGTTCAAGGATTTGAGCAGTTAGAAAATTGTTGGTTCAGCCCCAAATAAACATGGAGTACATGAAGTAACAAACCATCAATTCAAATTCATAATAATAAGAAAAATAAAGACTATGATGACTTCACATATCCCACATCCAAATTGATACAAGATGACTCACTCTTTGTAGTCCCAATGACCCATTTTGACAGGTAAACAAACTCGAATAACCCAATATAAGTAACGGTCAAGAATTTTCATATTAAATTAAATGATAATACAAAATTTCATTAATGCACCAACAAATGACACATATTTGGGAGATCAAAAGAGTGGCCTTGTTAATGACAAGTATGCTTTGGCCATGAATTTTGAACTACCCAAAGATATAAGAATACAACTCAGATGAGATAGATTTCCGATGGAATTGGTCAACGATCAAGGGTGTTAATAGGAATCTATAAATGAAAGTCCATAACACCAAGTCATTCTATAGTGTAATTAGATCATAAACACTTTATCTAAACATTGAACATATAGAAAACAAATGGCATTGCTAACCAGTCAACTAATTCTTGTGTTTTATAAAGAAGTGTGGTGGAATACTAACATGATTCATGTGACATTATGATAATTAACATAAACACTGTGAATCATAAAAGTCCTATCTTGTAAGGCCCTATTCCCGGGAAGCCTCACAGTTGGTTAATCATAGCATAAAATCAGTTTAATAACAAAACATTGCAGCGTAAATAATTAGACATTCATTTAAAACTTAGAAACTATGTCGTACTCATACATTTGTCCTTTAATTGTAAATGAAACATATTACTTGTTCTTAAATTACAATTAATATTTCATAAAGAGGAATGCCATCCATAGCTCCCCAAGTAGCTTCGTGGTGCCATCCTCAGCATCAGCGCTTACCTGTCCACTATTATGCATAAAAGTCAGCTTTGCTGAGTGAATTTTAGTTTTATATAAGTAAGAAAATATAAGCTTTATCCCCCATGTAATGACCACACATACATCATACTACATAACATTACTTGCATCATATTAAGCATGTTCATTATCTTTCATTCTTTCATTATGTTTCACTTCATCATAAGCGAGATTGCACAAAGCAAGAGCTCCATGTTGATCGACAACGAATGTCGATCTCCGTCGGTACACATCTTCATGGTAGCTAACCCCCGACAGTTGATCCACACTGCAAGGCACGTAGCCCGCTCATGAATACGGATCCATCATCATACATCAGACTCACCTAAGTGAAGTCTATCATAGTGCTTGCAAGACTTTTCATCATCAAACGGGCCCGGGGTAACATTCGTTAAGTTCCACTTTTCATTAATATTATCTTCCACTTAATATATAATACGTGACTTATTAAGTACACAACATACCAAGTACTAGTCAACATAACACGTAACTAACCCTTCGCGAGACAGCGCGGGTTTGGGGGCGGCAGCCCCTGACAGCGGGGTCCTAGGGGCAGCAACCCCTAGTGGGGTCCAAGGGGCAACGCCCCTGGCTGGGGCCAGGCTGCCAGGTCAGCGCGCCCGAAAATTATTTTGAGCTATTTAAATGACACATTTTACTTTGAAAAATGTATTTTCTTGTTAAAACCCCTTGAAATCCTTACCTTGAAAACCTTATGTTTACTATGCATAATAGCCCTAAAAACATAGAAAAACGTTTAAATAAGGGGATATAGAACTCACCTGGATAATGTGAGTAACTTCTAAACTAAGCACTCTAGGCTAGGATCACACTACACAACCTGCAAATAAGTTCACACTTAAAAGGTCATTTTGTGCAGTTTCGCTGCCCAGTTTCGCTGGCAGTTTCGCTGCCAGTTTCGCTGCCAGTTTCGTTGCCAGTTTCGTCCAGTAGTTTCGCACGACAGTTTTGCTGTCAGGTGCGCCCAACTTTCGTTGGAATTTCCTAGTTTCGCAGTATCTACGGGTCAATAGTTTCACCCCAGCGAAACTGTAGTTTCATTGGAACTTCTCATAGTTTCGCTGGAACTTCTCATAGTTTCGCTGGATGAGTGCACAGTTTCGCTGGATCGGGGCGCAGTTTCGCTGGTTGAATAAAAATGACGAACCAGCGCGTTTTTAACCCAAAATCTTAACTTTTTACGTCCAAATCCTTTGTTTACCACCCATGAAACCATATCTAACCTTTTTACACGTTTTCATACGTAAAAATTTGACCTTTATGGGTTTCTTTGAAACTTTTCAAAACCCAAAACCCTAGAATCCGGGTTTGGTCTACACAAGGGTTTAGAGGTCGATTCTTACCTGGATTTGTTGCTCCTTTCTTGAGGTTTGATGCACAAACACCCAGATCTTCAATCCCTTGACTTTAGAAGCTCCAAATCTTGAGTTTCCTTCACTTTCTCTCTCTACTTTCTCTCTCTATAGATTTTTTGAGCTAGGGCTGAAATGAAGGAGATGGAGGCTGTTTTGGGTGGGTTAAGGGGCTGATTATGGGCCTTAATCACTAGCCTCTTGCCCATAAACCTAATTTAGCCCAAAACCTTTTTCCTTCTTTTATTAAATACCCATTAATTAGGCCCATTATCCTTAATGACTTGTTTTGACTTTTCGGGGTGTTACATATGAGTAACATACTCACTTGCACCCATGAATTGTGGAAATCATCCATTGTTGAAGCTAATCCCCATATCACAAGATAGTGATATTTATAATGCAAGTCTAGTCCTAAGTCTGTACACAGGTCACCGATTGCATTAATAGCCGCCCATCTAGCCCAAAGTCGAGGATCATGAAAGGAGTTTAAGACCATGGAGACAACTTGCTCCAAGTTCTTTGTCATTACCTATATAAACACAACACAAAAAACAGACAGATTACAATAATAACCAACAAAGTTAAAACAAGGTGCATGCCTACATCAATAACTTTACTAAATAGCGATAGGACAATTAACATGTACTAAATGATTATTAGCATCAAAGCACCTCACATCTATACCTTTAAATATAGGTTCCAATATACACTAGCAAGATTATCATTAGAAAGTCATACCTTTGAGTAACCTTATGCCATTATCGAGACTAATTAACCCTGTTCTAGAGACCTCACACACATAGTGAATAATGATTCAAAGGTACCATGGATGGAGACTCGTAACTGCCAACACCAACATCCAAATATTAATTATAATTTAAAACCAACTAAAGTTTATGCAATGTAATTAGAACATTAACATGTCAGTAGGGAATATGTGAAATACGATAAGCAAAAAAATTATCTTGTTAACATTTGGAAAACACAAATTGAATCTTCCCATAGATTTTAATATGCATATTGTACATAAGAACACATAACACAACTTGGGTAATATAGAAATAGAACATTATAAGAGGAGTAATTTAATGGATGAAATCAAACGATGAAAACTCGATTCCAAACCACAATCATAGTCAGTTCCACCACACACAATCAATTCCAAACCACAATCAGCATATGACAAAACAAAGAGTCTAAATCATGAAGCATCACCTTGAAATCACCATTAGGATTGCCCGACGGTGAAGTTGGGTTGTATTGGGAGTGAAAGAAACGAGCCTTACAAACAACTGTGAAATTTAAATTTCGCTTGTATATTTGTTTTATAAACTAGTGAAGATAATATTGACTAGTAAAGAGATTTACATTGAACTTTTGAAGGCATACATTTTTCAACGCCGCTAACAAACTCCTATTCCCGATCACTACACATTACAACATTAAGCTTGTAAAAAGTAGATGAAAAAAAGTTACGAGAAGATTGATGGTTTGAAGTAGAAATGGTGTTTGAATGACAAATTTTTAGATGAGAACCCATGGTTTATTAATTTATTATTAGATTAATATCAAGCAATAACTATCCGATAAGAGTTACTGTAGCTAATAGAACAACTCTTATTGCACTCTGTACAACTCCTATTGTTATATATATACATATATATATATAGACATTATATACACACACACACACACACACACACACACACACACATATATATATATATATATATATATATATATATATAAAGAGAGAGAGAGAAGGAGAGAGAGAGAAAGAGAGAATGTTTTTCAGGTGGTGATGATGGTGTAAGTTAGTGTTTCCTTCCCTGATGTGTAATGATGGTGATGATTGGTGAGCCATAGATGATGATGAGGAAGGGTTCATCTGAGGCGAGGAACAGATCTGCATTCAATTCAATGATGATGACCAACGGTTCATCTGAGATGTTAAACAAATCTATGCACCATTCGATGTTGGTGTCGACGATGATGAGCAACGACTCATCTGAGATGATTAACAAATCTAAGCTCCATTTAATGTTGGTGGGTTTATCTGAGTTGATTTAAAGATTATCTTCATGTGATTTTTAGATATTTTCTAATTAGGAAGATATGTGATCGGTCATAATTTTTTTGCTTCTTTTGATTTAAAAAAAAGACATTTTTAAAGATATGGCTTAACATCATAGAGATTCTTCTATTTTGATTTTACCTTCTATTTTATATTGTATCTTTTCATTGTTCAAGACCTGACATACTTAGTTTATTCTCATTTTCAAGGTTTATAATGAACATTTTATTTCTATTTTATTACTCTTAAAACATGTTATATTTCTTATCTTCTTATTTACGTATACATATTATATTAATTTATTATTGTTGATACATGATGTCCCTAGTTTATTGTACTTAAACGTTTATGTCTTTCATTTCTTACACATATGTAATGTGTAAGGCCCCCTTTCTCAGGGAACCTCACAGTTGGTCATTCATAGCAAAACATAGATTTTAAGCAATCATTTACTCATATATGTATAAATATATATATTGCAGCGGAAAGATACGGTAATTTCAATTCATTACAATGTAGTTAAATTAAAATATAAACATTGTCTTTAAACATCCAAAACTCTTTACGTCCTCCTAAACTCTTCTTCATCAGGGATGCCAGTCTTTAAGTGCCAAGAAGCTTCAGTCCCATGCTCACATCCCATAGCCCTAACTCTCACCTGTCAACTGATATGCATACAAAAGTCAGCTTCGCTGAGTGAATTCTAGGTTTACTTTGTTAAATAACCTTTGTAAAAAGTATTAGCTTTAGCAGTTTGAAAATAATCACCATCTATCAGAACATCAGAACACACGAGCTATCACTTTATCGATACTTTATCATTACGTGTTAATTATTATTCTTCTTTATCCGTCAATTCTCTGTCACTATCGGTGCCTATGATAAACACAGGACTTTACCGACACGCCAATTTAGGACTTACTGTCGTACCCAATCATACCATTATTTTCATGCCAATCCATGCCTTACTGACCTGCCTGTTCGAGCATTTACTTTAGCATTTACTTTATCAGGGTGAGGGCACAACGAATGCAACCCTCCTTTATCAATTGCTTGCAAGGCTTTACTTTATCAAGGTACACGTTATGGGCCTCATAACCTTTCTTTAAGTTTCATTGTCATGTTTAACTTATACATAATATAATCACAACATGTAACCAGATAATTTATCAGATCAATAGTCATAACACAATGAGAAAAGCACGATATCAATTCGTTAGAAAAATATGTATTTAGTATGCATATCGCCCCAAAACATTTAAAACATGTATAAAATAGGGGATCTAGAACTCACCTAAACTTATCCAAATAGCTTAAATTCTAAGTCACTTAAGCTATAGTCTGAATACTCGAGCTGCACGAAAGTTAATACACAAAAACGTCATTTTCTTCATAATTTCGCTGACAGTTTCGCTGGTAGTTTCGCTACTAGTTTCGCTGGCAGTTTCGCTACCAGTTTCGCTGGGCAGCACTTCTGCCAGTTTCGCTGGACAGATTCGCTGCCATGAGCGCTCAACTTTCGTTGGAATTTCCTAGTTTCGCAATGTCTATAGGTCAGCCTAAGTACTTAGCGAAATTACCAACAAAACTGTAGTTTCGTAGCAGCGAAACTGTAGTTTCGCTAGAAATCCCCTAGTTTCACTGGATAAATGAAAAGTTTCGCTGGTTGAATACTTAGTTTCGCTGAATCAGGGCCCAGTTTCGCTGGATGAGCAGAAACTAAGAACCAGCCCGTTTTTAACCAAAAATCTTAAATTTTTATGTCAAAATCCTTGGTTTACCATCCATGAAGCCATATCTAACCTTTTTACACGTTTTCATACGTAAAAATTTGACCTTTATGTGTTTCTTTGAAACTTTTCAAAACCCAAAACCCTAGAATCCGGGTTTGATCAATAGAAGGGTTTAGAGGTCGATTCTTACCTGGTTTTGTTGCTCTTTTCTTAGGATTTGATGCTCCAATCACCCAGATCTTCAATCTTTCAACCTTTCAAGCTCCAAATCTTGAGTTTTCTTCACTTTCTCTCTCTACTTTTCTCTCTACGAATTTGGGGGCTAGGGTTGCAAATGCTGGAATGGAGCTGATCTTGCATGTTTAAGGGCTGATTAAGGGCCCTTAAACCCATCAACACATAGCCCATTAAGGCTAATTTGGTCCATAGCCTACTAATTTACCTTTATTTCTTAAATTAACCCTTAAAAGCCCATTATTATTAAATGGCTTGCTTCGGGAAATTCCGGGGCGTTACAAGTCTCCCCCCTTATTTAGGTTTCGTCCTCGAAACCTGCCTCGTCGTTAAACAGATAGGGGTATTGTCGTCTCATTTCCTCCTCGGATTCCCAGGTGGCATCCGACCTCTTTCGGTGTTTCCATTGCACTTTGACTTGATTGACTACTTTGTTTCTCAATTGTTTCTCTTTCCGGTCCAGTATAGCCACTGGTTGCTCTATATAATTCAGCTTCTCGTCCACTTCGATGTCATCTAGAGGCACGACTGCCTCATCCGGTGCTAAACATTTCCTTAAGTGCGACACATGAAAGGTAGGGTGAATCCCACTTAATTCTTCTGGAAGATCTAGCCTGTAAGCTACATCCCCAACTCGTGCTAGTACTTTAAATGGTCCAATAAACCTGGGACTCAGCTTCCCCCTCTTCCTAAATCGGATAATTCCCTTCCATGGTGACACTTTTAACATTACCCTGTCACCCATGCTAAATTCTATTGGTCTCCTTCTCCTATCGGCGTATGACTTTTGTCTATCTTTTGCAGCCTTCATATACGCCTTGGTTTTCTCCAACTTCTCCGTTGTGGCTTCCACGACTTCTAAGCTTCGTAGCTCCTTCTGTCCGACATCACCCCAATAAATAGGAATTCTGCACCGTCGACCGTACAATAACTCATATGGGGGCATCTTAATACTGGCGTGGTAGCTGTTGTTATAAGAGAACTCTGCTAGTGGCAAATGATCATCCCAATTATCGCCGAATTCGATAACGCATGCCCGAAGCATATCTTCCAATGTCTAAATCGTTCTTTCTGATTGCCCATCGGTCTGCGGGTGGTATGCGGTACTAACATGCAGCCTCGTACCCATTTCTTCATTGAATTTTTTCCAAAACTTTGAGGTGAACCGCGTATCTCTATCTGAAACAATCGATACGGGCATACCATGCCGCGCCGCAATTTCTCGGATAAACAGTTCAGCAAGCTTTTCTGAACTAATTGCTTCCTTGATTGGCAGGAAGTGCGCACTCTTAGTCAGTCTATCAACTATCACCCATATCGCGTCGTGGCCTTTTGTCGTACGTGGTAATTTAGTGAACATAGTTCCCACATCCATTCTGGTACTTCTAATGGCTGAACATAACCATAAGGCCTTTGGTGCTCAGCCTTCACTTGTAGGCACGTTAGGCATTTATTTACATATGCAACCACCTCTCTCTTCATCCCAGGCCACCAATAGTCTTTCTTCAAGTCGTGGTACATCTTATTTACTCCAGGGTGTATCAAGTAGCGGGTCTTGTGCGCTTCATCCATAATCTTTTCTCGCAAGTCGCCATGCCTCGGAACCCATATCCTGCTGTGGAAGGTCTTATCACCCAAGGTGTTCTCTGCCAATTCATCTACTTTTCCCCCATTCTTTCCTTCTTGATTTGTTGCTCTTTTAAAGCGTCCGTTTGAGCTTCGCTTATCAACCTCATAACATCTGGGTTCACTACTAGTTGGCACGCCTTCACCCGGATTGGTTCATATCCTTCCTTTCGGCTCAGGGCATCGGCTACCACATTTGCCTTACCCGGGTGATAATGGATTTCATAGTCGTAGTCCTTTATCAGCTCCAACCACCTCCTCTGTCTCATATTTAGGTCTTTCTGCTCAAAAAAATATTTCAGACTTTTGTGGTCAGTAAATATGGTGCACTTAGTTCCATACAAATAATGTCTCCATATCTTCAATGCGAACACTACTGCGGCAAGTTCCAAATCATGAACCGGGTAATTAACCTCCGTGTCCTTTAGTTGTCTGGACACGTAAGCTATAACCTTTCCTCTTTGCATTAACACACAGCCTAACCCGCAGTAAGAGGCATCAGAGTATACCGTTAGGTCTTCATCTCCCTCCGGTAGGGTTAGTACAGGAGCTTTGGTTAGTCTATCCTTCAATTCCTGAAACACATCTTCCTGTTCTTTTCCCCAGTCGAACACCACGTTCTTCCTCGTTAACCTTGTTAATGGGGAAGCTATCTTTGAGAAATCTTTGATGAACCTTCTATAATAGCCAGCCAATCCCAAGAAACTATGGATTTTGGATGGTGTCCTTGGGGAATTCCATTGCGTAACTGCTTCAACTTTTGCTGGATCAACCATAACTCCCTTGGAATTTATAACGTGCCCTAAAAACTGCACCTCCCGTAGCCAGAATGCACATTTAGAGAACTTCGCATACAGTTTCTCCTTTCGTAGTGTTTCTAACACCTCCTTGATATGACAAGCGTGGTCTCCTTCGTTCTTGGAGTATATCAAGATATCGTCAATGAAGACTATCACTAATCTGTCCAACATCGGGCGACACACGCGATTCATTAAGTCCATGAATGCCGCAGGAGCATTGGTTAGCCCGAAAGACATAACCAAAAACTCATAGTGGCCATAGCGCGTTCGGAAAGCCGTCTTTAGGATATCTTGCTTCCTTACCTTCAGTTGATGATATCCGGATCGGAGATCTATTCGAGAGAACCAACTTGCCCCTTGCAACTGATCAAACAGATCGTCTATCCTGGGTAGAGGGTATCGATTCTTCACGGTCAGCTTATTCAATTCCCTGTAATCTATATACATCCTCATGCTGCCATCCTTCTTCTTCACAATCAACACTGGAGCACCCCATGGAGAAATGCTGGGCCTAATGAAACCTTTGTCAAGAAGTTCTTGCAGTTGTGACATGAGTTCCTTCATCTCGGATGGGGCTAGGTGGTACGGTGCTTTGGTAATGGGCTGGGCTCCTGATAGTAAATCAATCTGAAACTCTATCTCCCTATCCGGTGGTACTCCGGGCAGATCATCCGGGAATATGTCAGGAAAGTCCCGCACCACTGGTACATCAGACAACTCTTTTGCTTTATCCTTAAAATCCTTGACATACGCTAGATAAGCTCCGCACCCTCGCCACATACATTTCTCCGCCTTGATCATGGAAATGATCCTTGGAACCTTGCAATCATTATCACCGTAGATCGTAACCGGACTACCATCCAGAGCCGTTAATCGAATCATCTTTTGCTGGAATACTATGTTAGCATCGTGGGCGGCTAACCAATCCATCCCTTGTACGACATCAAAACCTCCTAAGGGCATGGCAAACAATTGTGTGGGAAAGTAATGACCTCCTAGTTTAATGTGGCAGTCCTCTAACACTCTGACTATTCTAATGGACTTACCATCGGCCGTTTCTACTTCGAAGGCATCATCTATTTCCTTAGTTTGGATATCTAGTGTAGCACAGAAGGGTACAGATACAAAACTCTTACTGGCACCACTATCAAATAATATGGAGGCACAAACATCATTGACAAGGAACATATCTGACACTACGTCCGGGTCTTTCCTTGCCTCCTTCTTGTTCATAGTGAAAGCCCTTGCCCTGACCTTGGGCTTTCCATCACCCCCTTGTCATCATCCCCGCTCGTTCCTGAGTTTCCCGGCTTAGCTTTCTTGCAATCCCTGCTGTGGTGCCCCGACTCATGGCAGTTGAAGCACTTGTTTAATTCCGGGCATTCTCTAGCCATGTGACCAGTTTTCCCACACCGGTAGCACCCATAGCTACCCACTCGTCACTCTCCGAGATGCCTCCTCCCACACTTCCCACAATTCTTAACTTCCTCGACCCCCTTCGCAATCACTTGTTTTGCATCCACCCTTGCTTTCTTGTTTCCCGGTTGGTAGTTACCATTTCCATACCTCTTCCCGTTATTATTCCAAACCTTCTTCGTCTCACCCACTGTCATTGGCCTGCGGTGATCATACAACCTTCCACTAAGGTTCACTGCTGACCTAGAAGTACCAGGTCGGGCAGTGACCATGTCCCTACGAATGTCCAAAGGCAACCCTTGTACGTACCTCTTGATCCTCTTGGATTCAGGAGTCACCAAGTCAGGCACCAGACGTGCCATTTCATTGAATTTTGTAGTGTATTCCCGATGTGTCATGTTTCCAGCCTCCAAGCTCACAAACTCTTGTTCAATCTTGTCAAGCTCTCTTTCCGGGCAGTACTCCTCTATCACCAATCTCTTCATTTCCGGCCACTTCATCCTCTTAATAGCTTCCTCCCCGTAATTGTCAACGATGTTATCCCACCAACACAGTGCTGGATCCAAAAGGGAATGGGAAGCAAACTTCACCTTCTGGTTTTCCCGGCACTCGATGATCCTCAGCACGACTTCCGTTTCCCTGATCCAATGCTGAGCAGTAGCAGCGTTACCAGTGCCGTCAAACGTTGGGGGCTTACACCTTTGAGAAGCCCCGCAGTTGCACCCCTTCGCCACCTCTTCAACCTCAAAATCATCATTGTTATCCAGACGATCTTTCTCATCGCTCATCTCCTCAGTCTTGACCGTTCCCTTCTTATCAACCTTCCTTGAAGCAGTACTCTTTTTACCGTCGCCCTTAACCTGCTCCACAACCTCCGCAAGCAGAGCGGGCATCACTCTAGATATGATCTGGTGCACCTCATGGGCAATAGCTTCCTTTACTGTCTTCTACAGCTTTGCATGGTCAGTGGTAGGCCCCTCGGCTCCCGTTTCTAACTCAACCTCCTCCTTAACCGGTTCGTCAACCGGCTTTCTGGCCGACCTTTTGGTCGGTTTCGCAGTTTCACTTGCAGTTTCCTTTGCCTTAGTAGGGGGCCTTCCCCAAGTGCTTCTTCGGGTGACCATAGCTGGAACTGCTTTCTTTGGTGCCATTCTTTCTACTCCCTATAAGATTCAGAATGTTAACATGGCCTTTCAAGGCAAGTTCAGATCACGACAAGTTTTGTAAATTTTTAATAACAATAGCCAGTTCTGATTAACTACTTAAAGAACTTCTCGTGCCCTAAACTTTCCTATCCTAGACCACACTAACATTAGAAACTACTATACCTATTCTATGCACGTATAAGTAATATAAGTTCAGATAGGCATCACAGATAACATTATCATCCCCTACCTCGACTCTAACTTCAATAAGAAGGCACTTCCCACTAGAATAATATTTATAGCATACTTTGTTACCTCTTGGCATGGAGCTTCTTGGATTGGCATCCTTGACACTTGGTCCCATTATCTGTTTAAGTTTAGGTTTATAAAATAGTTTTCCCCAAATCTCTTAAACATTGGCTCTGATACCAACTTGTAAGGCCCCCTTTCTCAGGGAACCTCACAGTTGGTCATTCATAGCAAAACATAGATTTTAAGCAATCATTTACTCATATATGTATAAATATATATATTGCAGCGGAAAGATACGGTAATTTCAATTCATTACAATGTAGTTAAATTAAAATATAAACATTGTCTTTAAACATCCAAAACTCTTTACGTCCTCCTAAACTCTTCTTCATTAGGGATGCCAGTCTTTAAGTGCCAAGAAGCTTCAGCCCCATGCTCACATCCCATAAGCCCTAACTCTCACCTGTCAACTGATATGCATACAAAAGTCAGCTTCGCTGAATGAATTCTAGGTTTACTTTGTTAAATAACCTTTGTAAAAAGTATTAGCTTTAGCAGTTTGAAAATAATCACCATCTATCAGAACATCAGTACACACGAGCTATCACTTTATCGATACTTTATCATTATGTGTTAATTATTATTCTTCTTTATCCGTCAATTCTCTGTCACTATCGGTGCCTATGATAAACACAGGACTTTACCGAGACGCCAATTTAGGACTTACTGTCGTTCCCAATCATACCATTATTGTCATGCCAATCCAGGCCTTACTGACCTGCCTGTTCGAGCATTTACTTTAGCATTTACTTTATCAGGGTGAGGGCACAACGAATGCAACTCTCCTTTATCAATTGCTTGCAAGGCTTTACTTTATCAAGGTACACGTTATGGGCCTAATAACCTTTCTTTAAGTTTCACTGTCATGTTTAACTTATACATAATATAATCACATCATGTAACCAGATAATTTATCAGATCAATAGTCATAACATAATGAGAAAAGCACGATATCAATTCGTTAGAAAAATATGTATTTACTATGCATATCGCCCCAAAACATTTAAAACATGTATAAAATAGGGGATCTAGAACTCACCTGAACTTATCCAAATAGCTTAAATTCTAAGTCACTTAAGCTATAGTCTGAATACTCGAGCTGCACGAATGTTAATACACAAAAACATCATTTTCTTCATAATTTCGCTGACAGTTTCACTGGTAGTTTCGCTGCCAGTTTCGCTGGCAGTTTCGCTACCAGTTTCGCTGGGCAGCACTTCTGCCAGTTTCGCTGGACAGATTCGCTGCCATGAGCACCCAACTTTCGTTGGAATTTCCTAGTTTCGCAATGTCTATAGGTCTAGTTTCGCTAGATGAACAAAAACTAAGAATCAGCCCGTTTTTAACCCAAAATCTTAACTTTTTACGTCCAAATCCTTGGTTTACCATCCATGAAGCCATATCTAACCTTTTTACACGTTTTCATATGTAAAAATTTGACCTTTATGTGTTTCTTTGAAACTTTTCAAAACCCAAAACCCTAGAATCCGGGTTTGATCAACAGAAGGGTTTAGAGGTCGATTCTTACCTGGTTTTGTTGCTCTTTTCTTAGGATTTGATGCTCCAATCACCCAGATCTTCAATCTTTCAACCTTTCAAGCTCCAAATCTTGAGTTTTCTTCACTTTCTCTCTCTACTTTCTCTCTCTACGAATTTGGGGGCTAGGGTTGCAAATGCTGGAATGGAGCTGATCATGCATGTTTAAGGGCTGATTAAGGGCCCTTAAACCCATCAACACATAGCCCATTAAGTCTAATTTGGTCCATAGCGCACTAATTTACCTTTATTTCTTAAATTAACCCTTAAAAGCCCATTATTATTAAATGGCTTGCTTCGGGAAATTTCAGGGCGTTACATAATGCAAGAACTTTATTGTAATGTGATATATATGTTTGGATGTTTATTTACCTTTGATTATATCATATTCTTATAACATTTATTATTACTCGCACGATGAACTTTATATATAGGTTTGGGTTGTTTTGCACAGTTCTGAGTCAACAATAATTCAGAAATGTGTTTGACTTAGTCTTGTGGTGATTCATGCTAATGGACCATACTCATGGACCAGACGCACGAATGGACCATGCTATGGACCAGTCGCACGACTAAACCAGGTGATTGGATCAGTAACATGACTGAACCATTCGTAGAGTTCAGCCGTGCGTATGAATCAATCGCGTGACTCAGTCACAAGACTGAACCATGCTAATGGCTCAGTCGTATGACTGGACACTGAAACCTATAAATACCACGTAATTCATGGAAAAACATAACACTTTGAATATTATGATACCCTAGACGTCCAGAGCATCCCAGTTCGTCCATCAAACTACATAGTTCATTCCTGATCGATTCCTACTCATTCTTAACGTTTGTTTAATCGTTAGATCGATCAGATTTTCGTTCTCACTGATTGGATCGCCAATCAAATAGGATCCCGCACTATTTTATCTGGTTTCACGTTGAATCAGTTAGTACTTCGTACGTACACGGTCCTAACAAGTGGTATCAGAGCTTTGGCTCTTGATTCTTCGTGGATTCGATTGGTGTCTTCGTTAAAATTAACTTTTTCATTCAAAAGATTCATGTTTTTGATTCAAAAAGTGTTTTTGACGTGTGCATGCTTCAAAAGTTTCGAACTTTTTGACTTATGGCAGAATAGGGTTTATGGAAAATCGTTTTTGAGTCTGAAAGTGTTAAAAGTCTCGAATTTTTCAAACTCAGCAGTCTTAGTCGCACGATTGGCTCAATCGCATGACTGAATCCCAATCGCATGATTCAACAGCACAACTGGACTCAGTCGTTCTATTGAACTCATTCGCATCCCTCAATCAAACGATTGAACTCAATCGCACGATTAAATTCAATCGCATGATTGACTCATCATGATTGACTCATCCGCATACAAGGTTTTTCAAGTTTGACAACATGGACGATCAGAACACCGCGTTTACTGCTGGAAAGGACTCTAGGATTCAAAACCTCTTATTGCTGGAAAATAAGATTGGGAATCAAAATAAAACACCAAAACTGTTGACTTTGGATGAATACCAGCAATCGAAACAACAGTTTGAAATTTATCTGAATGGTGTTGATCCTAACTTGTGGACAACCATTGAGACTGGATATACTATACCAGTTGGTGCTAATGGGGTAAAACTTACCTTGGGTACTATGAATGAGGGACAAAAGGTTGTATATAATGCTGAGAAGAAAGATTATGTGTTATTGACACAGTCAATCCCTAAGGATATCTTCCATCAGTTTTTAGAAAATAAGCAATATAAGAAGTTGTGGGAGGCTCTTGAAAAGAGATATGATGGTAATGCAACCTTGAAAGAGCTAAAAGATAAAGCTCTTAAGAAGGAATTTGATAACTTCTCATCCATGGGAAATGATAGCTTGGATGATATTATAGATAGGTTTTATCATCTGATGAGTGAGCTGCATACACACGGTGTTACTACATTAATGGAGGATAAAGCAGCAAGCTTTGCTGATGGTCTGCCGGATAAATAGGATTACTTTGTTTCTAATCTGAGACAGAATGATACTTTAGCCACTTTAGACATCAATGATTTTATTTTGAAGCTGAGGGAGGAGGATCTAAGGCAAAAATACAAGTCAAACAAGGGGTCATATACTCAGAATCCATCATTGTACAACGAGGTTCCCACACCCACTTCATCAGGAGCACCTCTTCAAATAGCATTTGTATCTAACACATCTGGAACTTCTCAAAGTGCTTCTTCGGGAAGTGAATCATCAGGTTCATCTGGAACCCAACATACCATCCCTGACTCTAATCCTACTAAGCTGAAGACTGAGAATCTAGGAAATGTTACTGTTGAAGTAGCAAAAGAGCATATGGATCTTCTCATTGCTGTTATACACTCATATGATGGGTTGGTTGCTGGTATGATAGGAAACTATCATCTCGCAGATGAAGACTATGAGCAGGTAGATGAGACAGAGCTAGAAAGAATGGATATAATGTGGGCTTTGGCCAGTGCTGTTAGAAGGGCTAAAAAGTTTGTGAAAAAGACGGGGCAGAATCTAGTTACCACCAAAGACACAACATTTGGTTTTGATAAAACCAAAGTTACATGCTTCAACTGCGGTGAAAAGGGTCACTTCAAAAGAGAGTGCATGAAACCTAAGAAGACAGGAAATGGTAATCCTTTTTCATCAATCAACCGTAAGGACAAAGAGAAGAAAGTGGCATCAACGAGTCAGGATTCGAAGGCTTTGGTTGCTCAAGGAGATGAAGGACAACACTGATCCTTCAGATTTCTGTCTGATGGAGATGCTAAAGTGGCACTGGTAGAGGATCTTGATGATGGTTCAGCGAGTGAAGGAGATAACATAGCTGATCATACTCATTCAGATATTGAAGAAGCCATGGATTCTGTGGATCATTTGCTTGAAGATGAATTGACTGCTGCTAGCACGGAATCTCTTGTCATTAAGGAATCTAAGTTTGCGTGTATGGCTGACACCTCCAGCTCTTCACAGGTAGATTATAAAGATGAACTTTTCGATAAACATGACTGTGCAGAATGTAATAAATTTTGTGAAAGCATAGACTTAAAATTTGCTAGGTTGTTAGATCACAATGACAGTCTGGTAAATGATTTGAAATTATGCAATGAAGCTAATAGAGTGTTAAAACAAAATGAAAGCAGTTTTAAAGAAAAACTTGATTTGTTAGGAAAGCAACTTAGGGAAACCGAGGTTGTTGCCTTTAATCAATCAAATAACATTAAGTTCTATTTATCAACAATAGAGGAAACTAAGAAAGAAAAAGCTATTTTGCAAGTTGAATTTGAATCGTTAAATCAAAAACTTCACAGTCTAGCTAGTTCCTCTCACATTGTTCAGAACTTAGTCAAAGAGAGAAACTGTGGGGAAGGGCTTGGTTATAAAGTAGTGCCGCCACCACATGCGATCCTTTTGAACACAAAATGTTGACCCATAAATAATAACCCTATCAAGGATCATGTGGTGACTACCCCTCTAGTCAGTGATCCAGATTCCACAGTTAAAACTGTGCAATCTGTTACTGAACAGTGGGCATCTAGTTCTAGCACTAAAGATGAGGTTCTCACTGATAATAGGTATGAGAATAGTAATGCTACTCTTGGGTTGGGTTTAAAAGTTCATGTTTCAAAACCAACTCTTTTTAAAACTGTCCGTCATTAAAATCTTAACAAAATGAGCGAAAAAGGAAATCAAAAGGTTAAACCAATTAAATTTGTCAAAGAAGGTGAGAAACCTAATGTTGAGAAGCAAAGGACCAATTCTAGACCACACTCTCACCCACACAAAAGATCTCCCAGACCAGTTGAAGGGAGATCATGTTATGGTTGTGGAGAACGACGACATATTTCTCCAAATTGTCCTTACTATCAGACACCAAGAAGAAAAATTGAAATTTTTCATGAAAATAAACCAAGGTTCTCTAAAACAAGATCAAATACCCCTCCGAAATACCAAAGGCAACACAGACAAACTCCTGGCAAAGCTGTGTTAACTGAGGTAACACCTAGGGATGAAAGCAAACCAAAGGTTCGGACTATAAACAAGACGTCTATTTATCACAAACAGACCTTACACAAAACTGGTTTGTGGCAAGCAAAATCAACAAATGTGTCTGAGAGTGAGGAAAAGATGAAGAAAAATGCGTATTCATCTTCCGAAGGACAGTGGGTGGAGTTCGTAATGTGTGATGCCACTAGGAAACCCAAGCCAGTAAAGGCTTGGGTCCCACTCCTAAACTGATCATTTCTGTTTTTGTGCAGGTTGTCCGTTACAACGCTATCACTAACACCTGGATTATTGATAGTAGGGCATCCAGGCACATGACCGGGAATCTGTCACTCCTTTTAAATGTCAAAAAAATCAAAGGGGGACATGTATCTTTTGCGGGAAACAACGGAGGTTATATCATAGCTCAAGGTGAAGTGGGAAATGAGAAGGTAAAGTTTGATAAAGTCAACTACGTTCAACAACTGGAGAACAATTTACTCTTAGTTTCTCAAATCTGCGACAAGGGCTTTAAAGTTGTATTCGATAATAAGAGATGCTACATTCTGAATAAGGATTACGTTATCCCTGAGGAGAAAGTTCTAATGTCACCTTTAAGATATAACGACTTGTATGTCTTGGATATGTCAAAAGCCTCCACAACTGAGTCTGCTGCTTAGTGTTTCTTGTCTAAAGCCATCGAGAGGGATTCCATTTCTTGGCATAGGAGAATGGGTCACATTAGTCCTAGGAAGATGAATCATTTGGTTCAAAATCATCTAGTTGAAGGAATTACAGTCAAGAACTTTCATCTTCCAGATTTCTGTATAGCATGCAAGAAAGGGAAACAGACCATGAAATCTCACAAATCTAAGAAAGTTCACTCTATTGTGATACCACTGGAGCTTTTACATATGGATCTGTTTGGCTCTGTCAGTACAAAAAGCATTACAGGAGATTGGTACTGTTTCGTGGTGACGGATGATTACTCAAGATTTTCATGGGTGATGTTTCTTAAAACAAAGTCAGAGACGTTTAAGTCGTTCAAACATTTGGTTACTACACTGGAGTCTCTGTATAAGCTGAAAGTGAGGAAAATTCATTCAGACAACAGCACCGAATTCAAGAACTAGTCGATCGAGGCATTTTGATGAGAGAAAGGGCTGGTTCATCAATTCTTCTCTGCTTATACTCCACAGATGAATGGCGTTGCTGAATGCAAAAATAGAAGCTTGATTGAAACTGCGAGGACGATGTTGGCAGATTTGAAGCTGCCAATTCAATTCTGGAATGAAGCGGTTGCTAATGCATGCTACACTCTCAATCTAGTTTTAGTGGTTAAACGTCATGGTAAAACTTGTTATGAGTTGCTCCAAAAGCGTAAACCGAATCTGGAGTATCTGGAACCATTTGGAGCTCCTTGCATGTTGAAGAAAACTCAAACTGGGAAGTTTAGTGAGAAGGCAGAGGAAGGAATCTTTTTTGGATACAATATACCAGACAAACGGGTTTATAACAACTCTACTGGTCAAGTTGAAGTGTGGTGCAATGTTGATGTTCAAAGATACACCACCCCCTTTGCTGGAAAAGGTCCATCATTTTTCTTTGATTACAATGGATTTTTCAAGACTTTCAATCTTCCTCCTGCCTATTCCGATGACGAGGTGGCTGCTCAAATGATGTATGACATTCTGAATACTCTTAATTTAGACTCGAGAACTACTGCTCCAATCGATGGTGCTTCTGGGGCTTCAGAGGAAGATTTAGAAGTGAGTGATCACTCCTCAGATGATGAGGAAATTGAAAATGAAAATATGAGCAATGTGGAATTTGTCAGCCCAGATGAAAGTACACCTGTAGATGACGGTGAATTGGCCGAAACCTCTGGGGCAAATCACCAACCAGCCACAGATGAACCAGTGATTCCAAATCTAGAAAATGAAGTGGTCTTGCTTATAACTCTAGTGACAAGGATCAGTGTGAATCATCCCCCAGACAACATCATAGGGGATCTTCTCTCTGGGGTTCAGACAAGAAATCAACTGTACACAACTGATTATGCAGCAGTGATGGAAAAGGGATACATACATGATAGGGCATATAAGTGTTTCGTTTCTCAAGTAGAGCCCAAGTATGTCAGTGATGCCTTGAAAAATGAGGCATGGGTAAATGCGATGCAAGAAGAACTTCTACAATTTAGGAAGCTAGGTGTGTGGACACTAGTGGACAGAGCCAAGGGTGCCAAGGTAATTGGCACAAAATGGGTTCTTCGTTGCAAGAAAGATGACCAGGGGGTCATTATCAGAAACAAGGCGCGGTTAGTAGTTCAAGGGTTCAGACAAGTCGAAGGTGTGGACTATAATGAGGTATTTGCACCAGTGGCTAGGATGGAAACAATTAGGATCTTCTTAGCCTTCGCATCTTACATGAAGATCAATGTAAGGCCCCATTCCCGGACACCTCACAGTTTGTCATTCATCGCACATAAATCATACATTTATTTAAAACAATGCAGCAGAAAATTTATTTAAAACCATTTCATATAATCATACTTGCTTTTGCGAAGTAATACATCATTCAAAACATTAGTTGTTGCATTACATCACAAAAACATTATTGCAATATAAAATGGATGCTGTCAAAAAATAAGCCAAGTAGCTGCCTGTTAGAGCATATATAGTCATATATAGTGTGTCCGTCGCTTGACGAATAGGCTAGGCTTAATGTTATACACCTTATAAACACATGAAACTGGGTCATTCGCAGGAGCATATGCGAATGAGACTCAGTCATACGACTGAGCCATGCTAATGGACCAGTCGTGCGACTGAGAGATGCGATTGGGGCATTCGTAAGAGCATAAGAATGGTTCATACGATTGAACCATACGCATGGTCCAATCGCACGAATGGGCCCAGTCGCATCTAATATGGGCCGAGGCCTATATATACCAGTTTCAATGTGTAGAAACCTAAGGTTTTTGATAGTGTGCCTGGCGCCTAGGTGCTGCCGGATGAGAGGGGAGATCATGCTCGATCTCCCCTTGCCAAAAGTCTTGATTCTTAAGTTGTAACATGCTTAAAATCATTATGTTTTATCAATAAAATCATTCGATTATTGTTCGTACTTTTGTTTATCTTTTGGTTTTTATCCTTCCGTCAAGAACGTGCTCGGATGTTTACCGATCCAGTGACCTAACAAGTGGTATCAGAGCTTTGGCTCTTGACTCTTCGTTTGATTCAATCAAGTTTGTGTTAAAGTCCACGTTTTTCGCTAAAAGATTAAATCTTTCTGCTCAAAACCGAGTTTTTACGTGTGCATGTTCTGAGAAATCAGTGTTTTTCGACCTACAGCCGTCTAAGGTGTCACAAAACAGGTTTTAGGTCAAAAGTGTGAAAAAAATTTTGATTTCTGCAGTCTCAGTCGCACGATTAGCTCAATCGTACGACTGAAGTCCAGTCTCCCATTCATTCGACCAATTGAGTCAGTCGCTTCGTCCAATCGCCCGATTGAGTCAATCGCCCAGTTTTGTCGCCCAGTTGAGTCGTTCGGTCTGTTCAGTCACCTAAGTCTCTCAGTCGTCTGTTCAATCGTACGTTTGAGTCCAATCGCATACAGCTAGTGTCGGTCGCATTCCAGTCGCACTCCCCAATCGCATTAGCAGTTTCATTCACAAGTTAAAGTTATAACATAATGGACTCAGAAAACTTTGCAATGTCAGCTGGAAAGGACTCAAGGATACAGAACCTGCTTTTACTGGAAAATGAGATAGGGAACCATAACAAGCCACCTAAGCTATTGACTATAGATGAATTTCCACAATGGAGACAACGTTTTGAGATTCATCTAAATGGAGTGGACCCGAACTTATGGAACTCTATTGAGACTGGTTATAACATGCCCGTGGGAGCTGATGGTGTTCCTTTGACTTTAAGTGGACTCACTAATACACAGAAGGTTGCCTACAATGCCGAAAAGAAGGCATATGCTCTTTTGACCCAGTCCATTCCCAAGGCCATTTTTCACCAATACTCAGAGCACAAGCAAAGTAAAAAGTTGATGAAAGCTCTTGAGAAGAGGTATGATGGGAATTCTACTCTAAAGTCCCTAAAGGGTAAAGCGTTGAAGAAGGAGTTTGACAACTTCTCTGCAAATGGGAATGAGAGCTTGGATGAAATTATCGATTGCTTCTATCACTTGATGAGTGAACTTCACACTCATGGAGTAAAGACGTCAATGGAAGACAAAGTTTCAAGCTTGGCAGATGGTCTACCTGAAAAGTGGCATTCATTCATTTCCACTATGCGACACAACTCAGTTTTAGAGACCTTGGATATTAATGACTTCATTCTAAAACTGAGAGAGGAAGAAGTGCGTCACCAGTACAGGACGAAAAGAGCGGCGTATACTCAAGACCCATCACTCTACAATGTAACTCCTACTTCCACTCCTGCTGCAAAGTCTTCTAGAGCTCCTCTGCAAGCAGCCTTTGTCTCCAATGCATCGTCATCTACTGATCAAGGCTCATCATCTGCAAATGAGTCTCATGGTGCATCTGGGATTCTACAAAGTCTAATTGTTAATCAATCTGCTAAGTTGATGACAGAAAATTTGGCAAGGTAACAGTGGAGGTTGCTAAAGAGCACATGGATCTACTCGCTGCAGTTGTGCACTCTTATGATGGTCTGGTGGCGGGTAAGATTGGAAATTGCCACCATGCCGATGAAGACTACGAGCAAGTAGATGAAAACGAGCTTGAAAGGATGGATATCATGTGGGCTCTTGCAAGTGCTGTCCGGAGAGCCAAGAAGTTTGTGAAGAAAACAGGGCAGAATCTCGTGGCTACTAAAGATACGACCTTTGGTTTTGACAAGTCTAAAGTCACGTGCTTCAACTGTGGAGAAAAGGGTAATTTCAAAAGAGAATGCGTGAAGCCTAAAAAGACTGGGAACGGGAATCCATTCTCCTCGTTCAATAGGCAAGATAAAGACAAGAAGCCAGCATCCACAGGAAATGATTCTAAAGCTATGGTAGCATAAGGAGATGAAGGACAGGACTGGTCCTTTTGATTCTTATCTGATGGTGAAGCGAACATAGCTTTTGTGGAAGACATGAACGAAGACTCAGCGAGTGAGGGGAGAGCTCAGCTGATGTTGATACTGCTGACTTGGAAGAGACGTTTGATGCAGTGGATGAAATTATCAAGAATGAGCTGAATTCAGAATCTGAAGCTCAACCTGCATCTCAGAATGCTTTCATGGCTGAAACGTCCACAACTGCACAGGTACAATCTATGGATGAATTATTCGCTAAACATGCTTGTGTTGATTGTGATAAATTTAGAGAAAGTATTGACTTAAAATTTGCTAGGTTATTAGAACACAATAATAACTTAGTAAATGACTTAAAACTGTGCTCAGAGGCAAATCGAGTGTTAAAACAGAATGAGAGCAATTATAAGGAAAAGATAGATGCTTTAAAGAAGCAATTAAAGGAAACTGAAGTTGTTGTGTTTAACCAAGAAAATGACATTAAATTCTATTTAAAGACCATTGAAGAGACTAAAAAAAGACAAAGCGGTTTTACAGGTAGAAAATGAGTCTTTGAAATAAAAACTACATAGTTTAGCGAGTTCCTCGCATATTTTGAAAAACTTGGTTAAAGAACGCAACAATGGGGAGGGCTTGGGTTACAAGGTTGTTCCACCACCACATGAGATCCTGTTGAACACTAAACAACGTCCAATAAATAATAATCCAATTAAAGATCATGTGGTGACAACTCCTTTGGTTAGTGATCCGGACACAGTAGTTAAATCTGCTTCTCCGGATGATGATCAGAAAACCTCAGCATCGAGAAATGTCACTGCTGAGAAACGGGTGGAAGAGAATGTCCAAACATCTCTTGGGTTGGATTCAAAGTCTAATAACACACAATCCAAGATGTCTACAACCACTCAAGTTAAATCAGTTAAAAGAAATAATATTTAGCCACATAGACAAATAAACCAAAATGTTAAACAAGTTAAGTTTGTCAAAGGAGGTGAAAATCTTAAAAGTGAAAATAAAAGGAAAGAACCAGAAGTTTACTCACCGCCCCACAAGAGATCTTCTAGCCCCGATGAATGGAGATCCTGCTATACTTGTGGACAGCGCGGTCATATCTCAACACATTGTCCTCGCTATCAGACTCCAAGAATTAAGGTGGAGCTGAACAAAAAGTTAATTTAGATTCAAAACAGCGATCTAAGACTCCTATTAGATCGAAAACACCTACTAGGTCTAAAACACCTTCTCGGTCGTTTTTGTCTCCTCCACGCCAAAGGCAACACAAACAAGTCACTGATAAGTCTGTGATGCCAGCGGCGAGACCTGTTTCTGAATCTAAACCATATGCTC
Organism: Flaveria linearis; assembly: GCA_024085815.1. NCBI lineage: Eukaryota > Viridiplantae > Streptophyta > Magnoliopsida > Asterales > Asteraceae > Flaveria > Flaveria linearis. The sequence continues at coordinate 40,938,070 of CM044005.1, read as the reverse complement.
AAACTGTGAATCAGTCTAAGGTTTACCACAAACAATCCTTTCACAGGGATGGTTTGTGGAAAGCCAAAACAACTGATGAGTCTGAAAGTAAGGACAAGTTGAACATTGAGATTCCATCCACTGATAAAGGCCAGTGGGTCGAATTCATGATGGTTGATTCCTCTGGGAAGCCCAAGCCAGTCAAGGCTTGCGTCCCCCTCCTTAACTAATTATTTTCTCTTATGTGCAGGTTGTCCGCTATAGTGCGTCTTTAAATACATGGATCGTAGACAGCGGAGCTTCCAGGCACATGACGGGAAATAGGTCCCTCCTTTTCAATGTCAAACAAATTAAAGGGGGACACGTTTCCTTTGCTGGTAACAAAGGAGGATACATTACTGCTCAAGGAGAAGTAGGTAATGAAAAGGTAAAGTTTGACAAAGTCAACTTTGTTCAGCAGTTAGAAAACAATCTGCTTTCTGTGTCTCAGATTTGTGACAAGGGATTCAAAGTCATGTTTGATAATCGCAAATGTTACATTCTGAAGAAAGAAATGGATATTCCGGAGGAACAAGTATTAATGTCAGCATCTAGATATAATGACTTATATGTTCTAGATATGTCAAATGCCTCTACTAGTTCTTCTACTGTTCAATGTTTCTTATCTAAAGCTACAGAGAAGGACTCTATTTCGTGGCACAGAAGAATGGGACACATTAATCATAGGAAGATGAATCATCTGATTCATAACAACTTAGTTGATGGAGTTCCTGTCAAGAACTTCCAGCTTCCTGATTTCTGTGTCTCATGCAAGAAAGGCAAGCAGACCAGGAAATCTCACAAGACCAAGCAAGTTAATCCTATAGAGATGCCCCTGGAGTTGCTACACATGGATCTCTTTGGTCCAGTTAGCACAAAAAGTATCGCAGGAGACTGGTACTGCTTTGTAGTCACAGATGACTACTCAAGATTCACCTGGGTGATGTTTCTGAAAGCTAAATCAGAAACATTTGAATCATTCAAGGTACTCGTCATGACACTGGAGTCACTCTACAACCTGAAGGTAAGGAGGATTCGTTCTGACAATGGCACAGAGTTCAAGAATCAGTGGATGGATGCTTTCTGCAAGGAAAAGGGGATTGTTCATCAGTTCACTTCAGCATACACGCCACAGATGAATGGAGTTGCAGAACAAAAGAATCAAAGCTTGATCGAGACTGCGCGAACCATGTTAGCTGATTCTAAGCTTCCGGTCCAGTTCTGGAATGAGGCGGTTACCAATGCTTGCTACACACTTAACCGTGTGTTAGTAGTCAAAAGGCATGGCAAGACTTGCTATGAGTTGCTTCAGAAGCGCAAGCCTAACTTGGAGTATCTGGAACCTTTTGGAGCTCCTTGTACATTGTTGAAGAAGACTCAGGATGGCAAGTTCAGTAAGAAAGCTGATCAAGGAATATTCTTAGGATACAGCATACCAGACAAACGAGTTTACAATAATTCGACAGGTCAGGTAGAAGTGTGGTGCAACGTAGATGTTCAGAGATACACCACCCCCCTTGCTGGAAAAGGTCCATCATCATTCTTCGATTAAGATGGCTTTTTCAAATCCTTTAATCTTCCTCAGTTTGAGTCAGATGATGAAGTTACTACCCAGATGATGTATGATGTTCTCAACACACCGAATCTGGATTCAAGCAACATCATACCTGCAAGCGGTGCCTCCAGTTCTTCGACTCCTGCTCAAGACGAGAGTTATGACTTATCAGGTGATGAAGAAGCAGCTGAACCAGACCTTCATCACAATGTTAATCAACAAAGTGGGTCATCAGCTGCTGAACCAGCATTAGGAAATCCGGATACTGAACCTGTAGTCACCAATCTTGACTCTAAGGTTGTGGTTCCTTCCACACCAGTGACTAGGATTAGTGTGAATCATCCCCCCACGGCTATGATTGGGGATATTCAATCCGGAGTGCAGACGCGAAATCAGCTGTACTCTGCTGATTATGCTGCAGTCATGGAGAAGGGTTATGTCAATGACGGGGCTTACTCATATTTTGTTTCACAAATCGAGCCTAAATACGTCAGTGACGCCCTGAAAGATGAGGCCTGGGTCAATGCTATGCAAGAAGAGCTACTCCAGTTCAAGAAACTTGGAGTCTGGACCCTCGTTGACAGGCCAGAAGGAGTTAAAGTGATTGGTACCAAATGGGTACTAAAGTGCAAAAAGGATGACCAAGGTGTTGTTATCAGAAACAAGGCACGATTGGTTGTTCAGGGATTTAGACAAGTCGAGGGGATTGACTACAATGAAGTGTTTGCACCAGTGGCAAGAATGGAAGCAATTCAGATCTTCCTTGCCTATGAATCATTTATGAAGATAAAAGTCTATCAGTTGGATGTGAAGAGTGCATTCCTTTATGGGGAAATCCGTGAAGAGGTCTATGTCAGTCAACCCGAAGGATTTGAGGATCCGTATCATCAGGACAGAGTCTACAAGCTGGATAAGGCTCTGTATGGGCTACATCAAGCTCCTCGAGCTTGGTATGAGAAGCTCTCCACCCATCTGTTGAAACACGGTTTTCGCAGGGGTGTCATAGACTGTACATTATTCATCAAGGAAAAGGATAGTGATTTGCTTATGGTGCAGATCTACGTGGATGACATCATCTTTGGGTCTAGGAATGAAGCATTATGCAAAGAATTCGAATCTGTGATGAGGGCAGAGTTCGAAATGAGTGCCATGGTAGAAGTGAAGTTCTTCCTAGGATTACAGGCGGATCAAACACCAACCGGTATTTTCGTACATCAGACCAAGTATGTCAGCGATATTCTGAGTTGGTTTGATATGGAGAATGTTTCCACTGCCGGTACCCCTCTCGCCACAAATCATGATGTGGCTCCTAATGAGAATGGGGATTTGGTGGATGCCACTATGTATCGTGGGATGATCGGATCTCTTATGTACCTCACTGCCTCGCGTCCAGATATTATGTATGCCACATGTTTATGTTCTAGATCAAGCGAAGCCAAAAGTGAATCACCTGATTGGGGTGAAAAGGATTTTTCGTTATCTGAAGGGTGCTCCAACACTGGGGTTGTGGTATCCTCATGATGATGACTTTGAGCTTACTGCATACAGCGATCCAGACTATGGTGGCTGCAAGATGAACTTCAAGTCTACATCAGCAGGGTGTCAGTTCTTTGGAAGGCGATTAGTCAAGTGGCAATGCAAGAAGCAGACCTCGGTTGCTTTATCAACCTGTGAAGCTGAATATGTTGCTGCTGCAAGTTGCTGCTCTCAGATTATCTGGATCCAACAGCAAATGCGCGATTACGGTTTGCAATTTTCTAACACCCATATTTATGTTGATAATTCTGCTGCCATAGCTGTTACTAAAAATCCTATTCAACATCCAAAAACCAAACACATCGGCATTAAATATCATTTCATACGCGATTGCTATGAAAAACAATTGATTGATGTGATTAAAATTAACACGGATTTTCAGCGCGCTGACTTCTACACCAAACCATTTGATAAACCTAGATTTTTCTATCTGCTAGAGGTCAACGGCGTTAAAAAGAAAAGTGATGTGATTGTGGAAGAAGCAGATACATAGTCCGACTCGTATTTATGTGTTTATTTTCTGTTAATTTTATTTTATTTTTTATTTTTTTTATTTTTTTTGTTATATAAAATCCAAAAACACAAAAGATTTTCTGTTTTAGTATTTTAGGGGGAGATTTATTTCAGTATTCATTTACTTAAAAAAAAAACAGGGAAGGTAAGTGAAGCTGAAAAGGCATAGACATCTAAACTGGAAATGTGACTCGATAAATTATGGAAAGTGATAGTACACATGCACCGAGTTACTTGGAACACCAAAAGGATTTTCGGTTCTGCAAAGTTAATTATATCACAGAAAAATTATAAATCTGAGAAGTCTAAGTCTAACAAAATGGGAAGATGATAGTACGTTTGGTTGGTACTGTAACTACACGGAGAAAGCTGATCTAGGGAGGTGCTAGTTCACTATACGATGTGTCGGTAGATTCAACACAATAGACGAGTAGACGTCATTGGTAAACGTAATCTAAACTAAACGGTTCAATCAACTGTGGGTTCCCATCTTATCACTAGTTAACACAATCAGCCATTTCCGATAACGGATAACGAGCAAATAAACGCCACCAAAGGTGAGCGTGTGACTGCAAAAAGAGCAAAAGAAAAAATGAATATAAGCGCAATCATACTGATAACAAGATGTTGTTGGTGCGTTATGTGAAAAAGAAAAATAAGAAATGCTCTAACAAGGAGATAGGTTGGGTGCCTCTCTGCTGTGCGATGGCACTGACCTGAGGATAAGCATAACCTACATATTCTAGAATTCGTTGTTGTTTGCCGCCTCTCTGCTGTGCGATGGCACTGACCTGAGGATTGGCTTATCTTTGAAAGCTCTAAGAATAGTCTCTTCTTGTCAAAATACCTATAGACCGCTCGAAAGTCCTCTAAGGAATAATGATTACCATATAAGCTTGGGATCCACAAATGTTGGTTGAAATAATATAACTTAATTCGTTACCAATGCGTGTCAAAAGTCTGTGTATGGATTTAAGTGGACAAGTATACTGACAATCGTCGTGTATGCACTGACTGAAGTTGATAATCAAAGTACGTTACGTATCATATCAAGCATGATTCCCAGTTAGATTTCAGAATTCTTAGATAAGTGAGAAAGCTGTGATATGCAAGGGTTTAAAGTTCAATTCTAACAAAAGGTTCCAAGTAATGCTGTTTATGCCTGTCTGATTCCATATGAGTCTGTCCTTGATATGATGTAAATGCTAATAAGCTACACAAACTTGACCCAACAAAAACAACAAAAACATGTTCATTCTATTCGTAGTTTTAAGATTTTTCAATTATTTTAGTATAATGTGTCAATGTCGGACTGTGTGTATTGTTATCTGCTAAACGTCACCAAATGTGCTTAACGTTTACTTAACAAATTGTTTCTGAAAGGATAAATGGATCACGTCTGAGGTGATCAGGTGGATAAATAGATCACGTCTGAGGTGATCAGTTGGATAAATGGATCACGTCTGAGGTGATCAGGTGGATAAATGGGTCAAGTCTGAGATGATCAGGTGGATAAATGGATCACGTCTGAGGTGATCAAACTGTTTTATTAAAATGGTCATGTCTGAGATGATCAACTTGTTCATAACGTTTTATCTACTATTAAATGGAACTAAATGTCATTATGGTAACATGGTCAAAAGATGATCAGGATGACCCAGTCGCACGACTGACCATAAATATGGTCCAGTTGTCCGATTGGAACACACTTATGAGTCAAATCGTGTGAATGGGAAGTGCGAATGAATCCAATCGTACGATTGGAGGTAACCGACTGTAACAGTCGTTTGGATGAACCTCCATCGCCCGATTAGGGATGAACGATTGGGTAGATTGAATGACTGAGACTCAGTCGCAAGACTGACCTAGACGACTAGGCTCAGTCGCACGACTGATCTAAGCGACTAAGCTCAGTCGCCCGACTGGGATTTGACCTAGTATAAATACAGGCCGAATCAGAATCAGTCGCTCCTTCACCCAAATTGCCCCCTCTATACGCACGACCTAAAGAACCTCTGTCAAAATTTCCTTTGATTCATTTTTACCTCCTATTGGTGTGTTCTAACACTCATTTGTGTTTAAACAGGTAATCTTCATGGTGTTTCATCGTTGAAACCGTTCAATGACATCGTGAATCACGTGAATTCTGACCTAACAGTAACCGAGAGTTTAATGACCAAATAGACAATCAAAACTGATCTAAACGTTCAAACAAAAGTTAAAATATGCTTAATCGGTCATTTCTGAGTCTAATGAGCCAAATTTCGACGTTTAACATCAAGTATGGCTCAAAATACAAATTTGAATTCACAAACTGTCGAGTAGGCGAATGGACACACTGATGAACTCCAATCTCCCGACTAAGAAGACGACTAGTCTCAGTCGTCCGACTGAGATGGACGAATGATTTAATCGCACGACTAGGTTCATTCACTTGACTTAGTCGCCCCTATGAATCAATTACTCATATAAAGTTCAGTCGTTCTACTCAGTCGCACGACTATGTTCATTCGGTAGCTCAGTCGCCCGACTTAACCAAAGTGTAAAACCCATTGACTTTGAATTTGCTATCTTCTGCATGCACTGACGTTTACTTACAATGTGACAGATGGCAAGTCGTTGGATCATAAGCACGAAGCACAACATCTATGCTCATCTTGATCTGACCTCCAGGAATGCAGCGGAGTTCACTGGCATAATTTCATTCTTACGTAGATCAAGGATCTTCAGGGCGATATCTACACCCTGCACTCCATACCGCTCATTACAGCAGGCATTTTGGGAGAATGCTGTTGTAGATAGATCAGTCGAGCCCTATCGGATCAGGAGCTCCATCCTTGGTCATGCTATAGAGATCACTGAGGAGGACTTAAGGACAGCCCTCGAGTTTGGAGATGATGGCGACTGTCCTACTCGTTTGCACCCGATGACTGTTAGAGGGTGTTTCCTACGGGCAAAGTACACTGGGGACATCAACTCAGGGATACTCAATAAGAGCAATCTCTGCCCCCAGTTCAAGTATCTTGCCCACGTCATGCTCAGATGTATTGCCTCAAGGAAAGGAGGATTCAATGAACTCTCTAAGCAGATGCAGAACGCCTATGTTGCATTAGTGCTGAACCATCCGTTCAGCTTCTCCCGGATGATCTTCACTTACCTAGTGGAGAACATAGAGGTGAAGGGCAGAGAGGGGTTCTGCATGTATCCTCGCTTCCTGCAAATGATCTTTGACCAGAAGCTTCCAATGTTACCGAAGGAGAAGGAGGATGCAGTTGTGCTCGAGGTGATGAATGATACCACCTTGGGAAGGATGAAGGTTTACAGGGGAAAGCAGGTAAAACCCCCTGTCAGGCGGTTATTTGGGCATCTGGCCCAGAAAAATTATGTGGCGCCGGCAAGAAGGAGATGGCGCCACGAGGACAGTGATTCTGATGTAGAGCAGGTGGCTCTACCCTTCGATGATTCCGACGATGATGACCACGGTACTGATCAGGGTGGAGATGGTCAAGGAGGACCTGAACCAGCTCCAATCCACCCTGACTTCCACATGCAGGAGGAGGAGGATTCTGATGAGGTGCCACTAACCCGGACTGTGGGCAGTCGGGTAGTGGCCACTGAGGAGGGATTACGGGCTGTTGGTGGACACCCAGGAGAGTCGGGGAGCTCTATGGCAGACCCATCTTATACCCCAGACACTCCCATCAGCTAAGGGGGAGCTTCAGGATCCAAGGGATCCAGGATAAAGAGAATGGCTCAGGACCAAGGGAAGAGGCACAAACGCCGAAGGCTTACCCTGCTCACTACCACCACCACAGCCACTACCTCTACACCACCTACTACCACAGCCACCACATCCACTCCATCCCAAGCACCTCAAACCACCACCACTATCCCTACATCTCACACTCCCACAGCCACCACCACCACCACGGTACCCCTTACTACTTCATTTCCATCGCCTCCCATCTACACCACAGCTACCACAACAACCACCACTCACCAAACCCAACCTTCATCTGCACCCTCTAGCTCATTCATTCCACCTGTCTCAGTGACAGAGCAGCTTTCAGCACTGAACAGCATGGTGCTCCAGCTGCTAGCTTCTGATAAGGCCAAGACTGCTCAGATTCAGCAGTTAATAGAGCAGTGTTCCTCCCAGACAGCTGAGATTCATCAGTTAAGGGAGTTGACTTCATCTCAAGCTCAGCTGATCGCTTCACAGACTGATCAGATCACTGGTCTATTAGAGCACGAGATTGAGACTGACAGGAAGTTGGAGAAGCTACAGACTGAAAACAAGTCCATCTTGCTAAAGCTGAAAGCAACTTAGAGTGAGCCTCTCAAGATAGGAGAAGGTGAAGATGATGATGATGAGGAGGATGATGAGGATGATGATAGTGATGATGATGACGAGGAAGGTGATGATAAAGATAAAGATGATGATGATGATGAAGGGGACGATGATGCATCTACCTCTGCCTCTGGTCATGAGCAACGATCCAAAAAAAGACAAGACCAGGGAGCATCAACTGCTGCCCCACCTACCTCCCCTTCTGCCGGAGATCCAGCAATGATCCAAGACAAAAGTACTGATTAGATGTTTTATTTCTAAAGCTTTTGTACTTGATTCATCTTTTGACGTATATGAAACTCTTGTAAATATTTAATTATTAATGTTTAATTAACTTGAGTTTATACTAATGTTTGCTACTCTACATGTTGATATTAAACAGATAAGGGATTTCAGCAAGATGAGCATGATGTTGCTCCCCTCCAACAGGTCAAGTCTCAACTCATAATGATTCTTGATCTGCAGGGGATCGTCAGAAGGTCAGTGAGTTATACTCCTGAAGAAGGAGAAATTATTCACGACCTTACTGATGAGCAGCTTGCTGAAATATTTCGTCTGAATCCAGACGAAATTGTTAAGGATGCTCCAATTTTTGATGATGCTGATGATGACGAGCTCAACGATGTTGAAGAAATCGAAATTGAAGACATCACAGATCAGCACTATCCAGAATACACTGATCAAGAGGGAAACGTGTTTCCAGATTTGGTAAACAACCTTGACAGTGACATTCTGGATAAACTCAGCGATAAGGAAAAAGGAGCAGAAGCCTCAACAAGTCAAGCCCAAGCCTCGGACGCCGAAGTCGATATTCGAAAGGCTGAATGGGAGGCTTGCTACGCCGAGGTCCGAGCCCAACATGCTACATCGACACAGAATACCTACACCAACCTCTACAAAGTCAAGAAAAACATGAAGGTGTCAGGGAAGATTATAGCATGGGCTCACTTTGAGGATCTTGGGGTTTATGCTGTGAAGAGAGAGAGGGGAATAGAGTACTTCAGATTCCCTCACGATCTGAAGACTCTCCCTGGTTTTGAGCTCAACCAGCTGGCGCGCCTGAAGCTATTATACGCTGATCCGAAGAAAATGTCAGGCTGGTTTGAGGCTGCCCTGAAAAGGGAGTAGATGATTAGATGGGTCAACTTCAGACCACAGTAGGCCACACGTTACATCAGAAGGTCTGAAGTGAGTCCCATTACTGGTCAACCGAAGATAGTCCTGAAGTGGCGACCTCCACGCACAATGTCCCGAATTCCACTGAGGGAGATGCCACAGGACTTTACCCCACACTTTAAGTGGTGGTACTATGACTGGCGCTCAGGAGAGGCAGTCATTGTTTTGGAGAAGGACGGGTCGATGGACACAATAAGGGTGTTTGACCCTATGTGGCTAATAAACTTGTCAGCGTCCGATGTTTATACGCTGTACAAGTGGCCACTGTTTTTTGACACGCAGGATATAGTGCAAGCACTACAGTTTCAGCATATCATACATCTATGCTTCGCACTGAATATCCATGTCGGGGTTTCTAAAGAGGAGAGAATAAAGAGATTTGAAGAGTTCAAGAAAGAAGTCAAAGTCTAGATAGAACTAGGTCCAAGGGGAGTTTGTTGGTACACATGTCCCCAGTTCTAGTCTAGTGAGCTTAAATGTAATAGACTTTCTTTTCTTGTAACACTTATGTAATGTTTGATCAATTGAATAAGAAACTCTTCTATATATGTGTATTGGTTGTTTAATGTTATATCTATCTATATTGTTTATTGTTACACACATATATGACAATGTTATATAGGTTTACAGTTGTTAGACATAGTTCTAAACCATTAAAGGTTCAAGAATGTGTTTAACTAAGTTATCTGATTCAGTCGCACGACTGGACCATGCGAATGGACCAGTCACACGATTGAACCAGGAGATTGAGTCAATCGTACAATTGAGTCATAAGACTGACTCAGTCGTCCAAATGAATCAATCGTATGACTCAGTCGCATGACTGAGCCAGTCGCCTGGCTCAGTCGTACGACTGATAGCTGTAACCTATAAATACAACTTAATTCGTGGAAAAACGGAACACTTCAAATACTTGAAACCCTAGTTGACCCAGAACGTCCAGATCGTCCATTCCAAGTTCATAGAATGTCCCAGATCATTCCTATTCCATTCTTAACGCTTTCTAATCGGTAGGATTGATCTTGATTTCGTTCTCCCTGATTGGATCGCCAATCAAATAGGATTCCACACTATTTGATCCAGTATAACGAAGAATCAGTTAGTACTCCGTACGTACATGGTCCTAACAATTGGTATCAGAGCCGGTTACTGCTAGAATGATCTAACAATCATTCTAGCAACCCGAGCTCTTGATTTTCAAAGTTCAGATCTTGATGTAAAACCCACTTCGTGTTCATCTTGTTTTGCTCAAATCTCATTGCGCGTGATGTTTATTTGTTAAAAGCGGACTCGGAATCTTCTTCAGATCATAAAAACGAATCCGGTGGTACAATTATTGTGCTGTGTCTCGTCCAAATCATCGGATTAGGGTTTTTCAGCCTTGTGGCGGCTGCAGATCTGGTTTTCTGCGTTCAGACCCGTTCATGCGATTGGGCCATGCGACTGGGCCTCATTAGCACGACTGAACCACTCGTATGTCCATTCGTACGAATGAACCTTCAGTCGCACGACTGACCCTTTCGTATACTTTAGTCGCCCGACTGACCCATTCTTGTTATCCATTCGTACTACTGAACCATTCAGAGTGTCCATTCGCACGAATCACCCATTCGCACGTATGTCTTCATTCGTCTGTTTCAGTCGCACGAATGAGCTGTGTACCAGACCAAAAAAAAAAATTTCCACAAATTTTTCCCTAAACCATTTTTATCAGTCGGGAAGTCTTCTGAAAAATTTTGGTAAAATAAATTTTTTTTGGGAAAATTATCGGGTCATTTTCGGTTCATGTTCGGGTCAATAGTGAAGATTGTCCTGGAGAGTCTATGCAAGAGTTGAGGATGAGCAAAGTAGATTCACCCTTAGTTTTTTATGTCAAACAAGTTCAATGGATACCCCATTATTCGTTGGACTTCCAGAATCGGTGAATGTTGTTAGCACACGAAAGAGAGAAGAGAAGATGTCAGCTGTCGGTGCTGATTTTGTGGGGTAGTCAGGAGCATCTGACTATTTATGGGCCAATCAAGTTATATCTATCCGCACAGAGAGGATTCTCATCCAAGGGGGAATCCAAGTATAGAGAAATTAAAGACGCAATCAGAAAGTGATGATGTGAGCAGGTTTCTGATGATGAATCTACGTGCATGCTGATTTGTTTGATATTGTCAGCTGTTGATTGGAACCTTCAACCTTTTGCCCAATACACCGTATGAAGACGTTAGGAGAGCACAACGTTTATATATTGGGATATGCTGAATGTGAGGGGGAATTTCTGCAGTTGTTAATGTTAATCAGGTTAGCCTGTGTGAAGATTGAAGCAATGGAAAACTGTTCATGTCGTTATCTGGAAAAATCAGTCATTTGGGGAATCTTACTGCTATGATGGTGTTCTACAAAGTAAACGAAAGCTATTGTGCCTAAATTCATTTTCAGGGATATTGTGGTAACTTTACGGATCGACAATGTTGGTTAATATGGTTGTTCGTTTGATTCTATTGGAAACCAGAGCAAAGATTGACTGAAGATTGTAAGAGGTGTTATCTACTATTCGCAAGCAACGTCTAAGGGGGAATTTGTTGGAGCATATATAGTCATATATAGTGTGTCCGTCGCTTGACGAATAGGCTAGGCTTAATGTTATACACCTTGTAAACACATGAAACTGGGTCATTCACAGGAGCATATGCGAATGAGACTCAGTCGTACGACTGAGCGATGCTAATGGACCAGTCGTGCGACTGAGAGATGCGATTGGGGCATTCGTAAGACTGAGCCATAAGAATGGTCCAGTCGTACGATTGAACCATACGCATGGTCCAATCGCACGAATGGGCCCAGTCGCATCTAATATGGGCCGAGGCCTATATATACCAGTTTCAATGTGCCTGGCGCCTAGGTGCTGCCGGATGAGAGGGGAGATCATGCTCGATCTCCCCTTGCCAAAAGTCTTGATTCTTAAGTTGTAACGAGCTTAAAATCGTTATGTTCATCACCGTCATATTCATACATTCTTTCCATTTCATGATTGTCATTAACGTTCTCTTCCGTATACATTCTGTTGTTTCATACTTTACACTATCTCTTACTTTCGTTCTCATTCTTTCGTAACGTACTTTACATCATTCTTTTACTTTCTTACTTTCTTTCGTTGTTTGGTACGTTACATCATTCTTTTACTTTCATACGGATCGATGACAATACCCAGAACATTGGGCACGAAGCTGATGCTGGGCCTATCGTAATTAAACCATGAACATTCTGCACAAAGCTGACCCAGTCACCTAGGGCAAGTCATCTCTCCCATTCATTCAAACCAATTGGTAATACCCCGAACATTGTGCACGAAGCTGATGTTGGGCCTGTGGTAATTAAACCACGAACATTGTGCATGAAGCTAACCCAGTCACCTAGGGCATACCAAAGGTTTTGTCAATATAAATGATTAACCCTGTGTTCATCCTTTGGGGTAGCTAACCCGCATCACAGTTGAGCTAACGACAACATGGTCGTGCACCTCCTTTTATTTTCTTGCAAGCCACTCTTTCATTTATTACGTTTTACTTTTCATCTTTGTTATCTTTCACTTCGTTACGTTATTCTTTATGTTCTTTCAATCATTTGTCATACTACGTAGACTTGCCATGTTGTCAAATCAATCATACATTCCATCACCCTATAACCATTAAAAGATAACATAAAATAAATACGTATGAATACCATTAAAAGATAACACATTAGACATGCCATACACCAATAATACATTCCATCACCCTAAAACCTCCCATAATCATGCTTAAAATGGGTAAGCATAGCCCATAAGTCAAGTCAGGTCAAACCCTACAAATTTTGTTTTTCCAAAAATTTCAAAAATAACTCTAGCTGTTTGGGTGCATGGACATTATTTGGGCGTTTCTGCCCTGTTTAGGTACTTTGCTACTATGCAGGCGTCTGGTCTTACACTTAGTCATCAAACTTAGACGTATGGGCCTTTTGGGCGCATGGTCACTATTCAGGCGCATGAGCCTGACACTTAGCCATTATTGGCAAAACTTCAGGTGTTTGGTTACTATTCAGGCGCATGGGATTTAGGCGGTTGGGCACACTTGGACGGTTCTTGACCGTTGGGCGCATGGGCCATTGTTTAGGCGCATGGGCAACCTACTTACACTAAATCAACATAAATCAGTCCTAATTCATCCTATATCATAACCTAAGCTTAGTTGTAACATTCTAAGCATAATCATACGAAAATATTCATATAAAATCCCAATTTACACCCTCCCACATATACATTCATACATACACATACGGTTACAAAAAACCCATTTTTATGATAACATGTTTACATGCATTTCCAGCCCCAAAATCATTTAAAACATGTAAAAAGGGGGTTCTAGAAACTCACCTTAGCCAAACTTTCGGGTAGACTTCTTCAAACCCGTTTGCTATGAGCACAACAACCTAAAACCCACCAAACACACACACCCCAAACATACACATCCATGTAAGCATGTAACCGAGGCTAATTCTAGCCAAGAACATCTTAAAAACACAAGTTCTTACCTCAAATTTTGAATTCTTCTTCTTCTTCTCTCTAGAACTCGAATTCTCTGCTCTTTATCTCTTTAAAACCGAATGAGAAGAAGTGTGCAGGGGATTATGGGCGGCCATTTCCCTTTATGCACCAACTTTTTATTCTTTTTGTCCTTTTGACAATTTTAACCTCTCTACTTGGGTTAAATTACATTTCCTTCTTTTATTCAAGTTTATTGTTTCTTTCTCGTCTATAAGAATATCCGGGTGTTTCAAGTCCACCCCCTTATATAGGTTTCGTCCCCGAAACCTGATATTCCTAAAACAGATGAGGGTAATGCTGCCTCATCTCTTCTTCAGTCTCCTACGTAGACTCGGATCACTTCCTGTGCTTCCACTGTACACGCACAAGAGGAACCACTTTATTCCTTAACCTGTTCTCTTTAAGATCAATGATTGCCACTGGTTGATCCACATAATTGAGCCGTTCATCTACTTTGATATCCTCCAGTGGTACGACCATATCCCTGCCAAACACTTCCGTAGATGAGATATATGGAATGTCGGGTGAATTCCACTTAACTCATCGGGTAGTTCTAACCTATAGGCCACCTTTCCTACTCGAGCAATGATTTGGAAAGGTCCTATTTACCTCGGGCTCAACTTGCCCCGCTTTCTAAACCGAATGATACCGTCCACGATGAGACTTTCAACATAACCCTGTCACCCACCTGGAACTCAATCGGTCTACGTCTCTTATCAGCATACGACTTCTGTCTATCCTTAGCTGCCTTCATAAAGGCTTTGATCTTTTCTAGTTTCTCAGCCGTAGCTTTAATCACCTCAATATTTCCCAACTCTTTCTGACCAATATCACCCCAACAAAGGGTGTCCTACATCTCCTACCATATGGCATCTCGTATGGTGGCATGCCAATGCTGGCATGATAACTGTTGTTGTACGAGAATTCTGCTAACAGCAAATGATCATCCCAACTTCCCCCAAAATCAATCACGCACGCTCAAAGCATGTCCTCGAGTATATGGATCGTCCACTCAGATTGACCATTTGTCTGAGGACGATAAGCCGTGCTAATGTGTAGCCTTGTCCCCATCGCATCGTGGAATTTCTTCCAAAACTTAGATGTAAACTGAGTGTCATGATCAGATACAATAGACACCAGTATGCCATGACGAGCTACAATCTCCTTGATGAATAAATCCGCTAATCTCTTGGAGGAATACGTCTCACGGATTGGTAGGAAGTGAGCACTCTTCGTCAAACGATCGACTATCACCCATATGGCATCATACCCTCTCGGGGCACACGGTAACTTCGTTATAAAGTCCATGGTGATACGCTCCCACTTCCACTCGGGTATATCCAAAGGTTGGGTTTTCCCGTACGGCTTCTGATGCTCCGCCTTCACTTGCAAACAAGTAAGGCACTTGCTCACGTACTATGCTACGTCACGCTTCATACCTGGCCACCAGTAGTCCTTCTTCATGTCTTGATACATTTTGGTGGCACCAGGGTGAATGGAGTATCGATTCTTGTGAGCTTCATCCATGATTCTCCCTCGCAGATCTCCATAACTAGGGATCCACATTCGTCCAAAGCAGGTTCTAACCCCTTGGGTGTTTTCTCCCAGTTCCGCGAATAGACCTCTCATTCGTTCAGGGTTGAGGCGATCTTCTTTCAACGCCTCATTCTAAAATCCTTTCACTTGAGTCATCACGACCGAGGTCATCACTAACTGATACGCCTTCACCTGAATCGGCTCGGCTCTCTCTTTTCGGCTCAAGGCATCGGCAACGACATTGGCCTTGCCCGAATGGTAGTGGATCTCATAATCATAATCCTTGATGAGTTCTAACCACCTTCTCTGCCTCATGTTGAGATCCTTCTGCTCAAAGAAGTACTTTAAGCTCTTGTGGTCGGTGAAGATTGTGCACTTTGTACCATATAAGTAGTGCCGCCAAATCTTCAACGCGAAAACCACAGCCGCTAACTCCAAATCGTGTGTAGGGTAATTGACTTCGTGGGTCTTCAACTGTCAGGATACGTAGGCTATCACCCTTCTACGTTGCATCAACACGCAACCTAGCCCAGAATAAGTAGCATCCGAATATACCACTAAGTCTTCACTTCCCTCGGGCAATGTCAAGACAGGAGCTTGACTTAATCTCATCTTTAACTCCTCAAAAGCATATTTCTGCTCTCGTCCCCACATGAACTTCACCTCCTTGCGGGTTAATTTGGTCAATAGAGAAGCTATCTTGGATAAGTCTTAGATGAATCTTCGATAATATCCCGCCAATCCTAAGAAACTACGAATCTCGGATGGCGTCTTTGGAGACTTCTATTGCATCACCGCCTCAACCTTTGTCGGGCCCACCATGATTCCTTCAGCATTAATAACATGGCCTAAAAATTTAACCTCGCACAACCAAAAAGCACACTTGGAGAATTTGGCATACAACTTCTCTCTCCTAAGTGTCTCTAATACCTCGTGTATATGGTTGGCATGTTCTTACTCGCTCTTAGAATAAATCAGGATATCATCAATGAACACTATCACTGATTTATCTGGCATTGGCCGACACACCCGGTTCATCAAATCCATAAAGGCAGCTGGCGCGTTAGTTAATCCGAAAGACACAACGAGAAACTCGTAGTGTCCATAACGCGTGCGAAAAGCTGTTTTAGGAATATCTGCTCTTTCACCTTTAACTGATGATAGCCAGATCGAAGGTCTATCCTCAAGAACCAACTGGCACCTTAGAGCTGATCAAACAAATTATCGATCCTCGATAATGGATACCGATTCTTCACTGTCAACTTGTTCAATTCATGGTAGTCAATACACATCCGCATACTACCGTCCTTTTTCTTGACGAACAAGACCAGAGCACCCCAGGAGAAATACTCGGTCGAATGATTCCTTATCCACTAACTGCTGCATTTGGTCCATGAGTTCCTTCATCTCAGTCGGAGCTAATTGATATGGTGCTTTGGTAATAGGTTGAGCACCAGGTACTAGATGAATCTGGAACTCAATCTCACGATCCGGTGGCACATCGGGTAAATGTTCTGGGAACACATCAGGAAAGTCACAAACCACCAGTACATCTGACAGTTGTGGTGTTGACGTGTCCACATCCTTCACGTAGGCCAAATAGGCACTACATCCACGTCGCATGCACTTCCCCGCCACCGCCATCGAAATCACCTTCGGAATCATCGTAACTCGATCACCGTATATCGTAACCGAACTCCCGTCAGGCGCTATCAGTCTAATCATCTTCTTGCGACACCTAATGTTCGCCTTATAGTCCACTAACCAATCCATTCCTAGGACTACATAAAATCCACCTAGGGTCATCACGAATGGTCTAACGGGAAACTTATGACCTTCTAATTGTATGTCACAACCTTCTATCATCTCAGAAATCTTTGTAGACTTACCTATGGTAGTTTCTACATCAAAGGGCTCATCAATACATTTACTCCTAACAGGCAACTTAGCATAAAAGGCAGTAGAAATGAAACTCCTACTAATACCAAAATCAAATAACACAAAAGCAAGAGTTTGATTTACTAAAAACGTACCTGACACAACATTAGGGTCTATCCTAGCCTCCTCCCTGGTCATTGTGAATGCCCTGGCGCTCGCCCTTTGCTCCTCAGTTCCGGTCTTCTTCCCCGCTCTGAACTCTCTGCCCTCGGCTTCTTGCACTCCTTCCTCTCTCCTTCCCAAGGACCTATTCCTCTCCTTCCTCTCTCCTTCTCTAACAGCTTTAATCACTTCAGTCACCACAGATGGCAAGATCGTCTGCATAACCTGATGAACCTCCTCCACCATGGCCTTCTTCACCGAGGCTCTTAAATTAGCACTCTTATCACCACCCTCCGGATGAGGGGTCTCAGGCTCCTCACGGGTCACCTTTTCAACCCTGGGCCTTCCTCTTGTGGCTCGTGGTCCAGCATCACGTCCACCACGTACTCCGCCTCGTGAAGCCTTAGAAGATCTACCTCCAGCCATCCTCTAACACACTATAATATTCAAATACTAACACGGTCATTGAAGGTAATAGCTCAGTTTATGTCAAGTATAGTAAGTCCCTAATTAAAGTGGCCAGTTGTGCTTAGCCACTTACTTTACTCTTCATACCCCAAGCATTTCCTATCCTGACTACATCAGTATCTAAACTTACTAAGGGCAAACAGATCAAATAACATGCGCACATAATACCGGTTAACATTAAAGAAAATACCTGATGGCACGTAGCTACTCAGACTGGCATTCCTTCTCTTTGTCCCATTCTTAATGTAGGTTTAGGTTTCTTTTGAAAATATTTATCCATTTCACTTAAACTTTGGCTCTGATACCAACTTGTAAGGCCCCGTTCCCGGGCACCTCACAGTTGGTCATTTATCGTACATAAATCATACATTTATTGAAAACATTGCAGCGGAAAATTTACTTAAAACCATTTCATATAATCATACTTTGCTTTTGCAAAGTAATGCGTCATTGTTACATTTCAAAACATCAGTTGTTTCATTACATCACAAAAACATTATCGCAATATAAAATGGATGCCGTCCAAAAATAAGCCAAGTAGCTGCCGCGTGCCATCCTCAGCAACTCTTACCTGCCAACTGGAAAATACATAAAAGTCAGCGTTGCTGAGTGAGTTCTAGTTTTATAAATAAAATACCTTACTTTCCTTAAAACCTTTCTTACTTTCATACGCGATCATGCATCATACGTACAAATAGAAAATATTATTATTAACTTTCATTATCATTCATTTTCCATCACCATCATATTCATACATTCTTTCCATTTCATGATTGTCATTAACGTTCTCTTCCGTATACATTCTGTTGTTTCATACTTTACATTATCTCTTACTTTCATTCTCACTGTTTCGTAACATACTTTACATTGTTCTTTTACTTTCTTACTTTCTTACTTACTTTCTTTCTTTCGTACGTTACGTCATTCTTTTACTTTCATATGGATCGATGACAATACCCCGAACATTGTGCACGAAGCTGATGTTGGGCCTATGGTAATTAAACCACGAACATTGTTCACGACGCTAACCCAGTCACCTAGGGCAAGTCATCTTTCCCATTCATTCAAACCAATTGGTAATCCCCCGAACATTATGCATGAAGCTAATGCTGGGCCTGTGGTAACTAAACCATGGACATTGTGCACGAAGCTGACCCAGTCACCTAGGGCATACCAAAGGTCTTGTCAATCTCAATGATTGACCTTGTGTGCATCCTTTGGGGTAGCTAACCCGCATCACAGTTGAGCTAACGGCAACATGGTCATGCACCTCCTTTTATTTGCTTGCAAGCCATTCTTCCGTTTATTACGTTTTAATTTTCATCTTTGTTATCTTTCACTTCTTTACGTTATTCTTTATGTTCTTTCATTCATTTGTCATATTACGTAAAGTAATAACATAATATTTAATGTATTTTATAACATAAAATAAATACGTATGAATACCATTAAAAGATAACACATTAGACATGCCATACACCAATCATACATTCTATCACCCTAAAACCTCCCATAATCATGCTTAAAATGGGTAATCATAGCCCATAAGTCAAATCAGGTCAAACCTTAAGGGAGCATGTGGAAAGAGTAGAGCAGCACCTTGCCGTAGAGAGGGTCCTAGAAAGGTGGAAATTTGGAAGGGCGGGCAATAAATTTCGTTTTTCCTAAAATTTCAAAAATAACTCTAAGTGTTTGGGCGCATGGACACTATTTGGGCGTTTCTGCCCTGTTCAGGTGCTTTGCTACTATGCAGGTGTCTAGTCTCACACTTAGTCATCAAACTTAAAAGCATAGGCCTTTTCGGCACATGGTCACTATTCAGGCGCATAGGCCCGACACTTAGCCATTATGAGCAAAACTTCAGGCGTTTGGTTACTATTCACGCACATGGCATTTAGGCGGTTGGGCAAACTTACACGGTTCTTAACTGTTGGGCACATGGGCCACTATTTAGGCGCATGGGCAACCTACTTACACTAAATCAACATAAATCAATCCCAATTCATCCTATATCATAATCTAAGCATAGTTGTAACATTCTAAGCATCATCATATGAATATATTCATATATAAATCCCAATTTACACCCTCCCATATATACATTCATACATACACATACGGTTACAAAAAATCCAATTTTATGAAAACATGTTTACATGCATTTCCAGCCCCAAAATCGTTTAAAACATGTAAAAAGGGGGTTCTAGAAACTCACCTTAGCCAAACTTTCGGGTAGACTTCTTCAAACCTGTTTGCTATGAGCTCAACAACCTAAAACCCACCAAACACACACACACCGAACATACACACACATATAAGCATGTAACCGAGGCTAATTCTAGCCAAGAACATCTTAAAAACACAAGTTCTTACCTCAAATTTTGAATTCTTCTTCTTTCTATCTCTAGAACTCGAATTCTCTCCTCTTTCTCTCTCTAAAACCGAATGAGAAGAAGTGTGCAGGGGATTATGGGCGGCCATATCCCTTTATGCACCAACTTTTTATTCGTTTTGTCCTTTTGACACTTTTAACCCCTCTACTTGGGTTAAATTACATTTCTTTCCTTTTATTCAAGTTTATTTTTTCTTTCTTGTCTATAAGAGTATTCGGGTGTTACAATCAAGGTGTATCAATTGGATATGAAGAGTGTATTTCTACATGGTGAAATCAGTGAGATAGTATACATCAGTCAGCCCAAAGATTTCGAAGATCCTTATCATCGGGATAAAGTTTATAAATTGGACAAGGGTTTGTACGGGCTACATCAAGTCTTTCGAGCCTGGTATGAGAAGCTCTCCACACACCTACTAAAACATGGGTTTTGATGGGGAGTGATTGACTGCACGTTATTCATCAAAGAAAAAGATGGTGATTTTCTGCTGGTTCAGATATATGTTGATGACATAATCTTGTGTTCCAAAAACGAAGTATTATGTAAAGGATTTGAATCTGTGATGAAAGCTGAATTTTTAATGAGTACCATGGGAGAGATGAGGTTCTTTCTTGTATTACAGGTGGATCAGACACCCACTGGAATCTTTCTACATCAGACCAAATACATGGGGGACATTCAGAGTCAGTTTGATATGGAAAATGTAATGATTGCTGGTACCCCTCTTGCCACGAACCATGATGTGGCACCCGATGAAAATGGGGACTTGGTAGAAGCCACCATGTATCGTGGAATGATCGGATCTCTAATGTATCTCGCAGCTTCTCGTCCTGATATCATGTACGCCACGTGTCTCTGTTCTAGATACCAATCAAAGCCAAAAGTAAATCATCTAATTGGGGTGAAGCGGATCTTTCGTTATCTAAAGGGTACTCTAACACTCTGGTTGTGGTATCATCATGGTAATGACTTTGAACTTACAGTGTATAGTGACTTAGACTATGGTGGATGCAAGATGAAGTACAACTCAACATCTGCGGGGTGTCAATTTTTTGGAAGGCGGTTAGTCACCTAGCAATGTAAAAAGCAGATGTCTGTTGCTCTGTCAACATGTGAAGCTGAATACGTTGCTGCTGCAGGTTGCTTCTCTCAAATCATCTGGATTCAACAGCAAATGCAGGACTACGATTTGTAATTTACTAACACTCCTATTTTTGTTGATAATTCTACTGCCATAGCTGTAACTAAAAATCCGTGCAGGATTGGTTTTTTCACTTAAAACTTGGTTTTCTCTCAACTCACAAATGCCACACTCGGATCAGATTAAGCAAAGTCTTATCTCAGAGCTGATAATAATATACTAAGTAGCAGAAAAGCACAAAGATATAATTTTCAAGATACTTGTATATATTACTTCTCAACTCAAAGTGTTACAAGACTCTCACAAGCATACTTATGAGTTACAATGAGAAACTATATATACTACTATCTACAGCCGGATATACTTTGATACTAGCTGAAAGCCTATGACTAAAGCATATACTACAATGCTTGAGTTAAGGTATCTTAGATAAAGAATTATCTAAGATATGGTAGTCATGCCATGTCCATGACTTACCTTTTGTTACTAACTTAAGTTGGTAACTGTACTACCTAATAAAGGCGAATAGTGGAATAAAGTATGGTAAACTACATGGCTTTTGAGAAAATGCCATGCAGTATATCAGAGGTCTGCAGCAGAGTGTCAGGAGGACCATACTTATGTCCACTGGTTCATAGCAGTGTCTTCCGAAGGATAAGTTGGCTTCGGAAGAACACTTATACTTTGGAAGAGACTGCTTCTTCCGAGGCTTGATGAACTTCATACTTCGGAAGCAGTCTTCTAATATCTTCTCTTAAGACTTTATCTTCGGAAGCATGTCTTTTTCTTCGAAAGTAGAGCTTTGCCTTCGGAAGTTGATATTTCACTTTGTCTTCGGAAGTACTCTACAACCTTCAGAAGTTTCATGCTAAGCTTCGAAGCCTTTATATGTAGTACCAAAAATTGTCTAAGTGAATTGGTTTTGGTTGCACCAGCCTTCTTCTTGATCCAACAAACTCCCCCTGGGCTGATGCTACCAAAACTTCACTTATCTTAGCTTCTCAAAACTTTTAGCACCAGGGAAAGAAGATATTTATCAGTTTCTTTATTTTTCCCAGAGGTGGTGCTGAGAAGTTTGTACATGTCCTTGGTAGATAGCAAGTCAACTCTGTTACCTTGGATGATGTGTACCCTCTCTTGTTGCCCTCTGAAAAGAGTTAGTTGATGGGAACTGTAATCATATTTCCATCTAACTATAGGTTCTGAGTCTGGACCCTCCACTATCTGTAGAAAGGCAGTGCCCTTGGTGGAAGATCTTTCCTTGTCTTCCTCTCTTTTTAACTTCAACTCTTCTTTAATCTTGGCCTTTGCAGTTAGCTTGGCTAGATGAATACTGCTAATATGATTTCTGATGACTGCAGCAACTTCAGAGTTGGAGGGGTTGGAAAATGGCTTCTCTACTAACTCAGCGATATCAAATCTGCTAGAGTGTAGCAGAGTGGTTGCATTAAGTCTGTTAACTTTGCCGTTTTCCCTTTCAACAAGAAAGTTGTGAGAAGCTTCATTGAACCTCTACTGGATTATTTTCTTTCTGGGTACAAGAGACTGACTGAGAATCTTGTCCTCTTTCCTTGTATCCAGCAGAGTCACCAGTTTTCTTCTAAGTTTCTTCTCTTTATCAGTTAATGAATCTGAGTTGACGCCTAGAAGTCTTGCAACCTGGTCCAATGCTCCTCTAGGCAAATCATGGAATTGATTTCTTATGAGGGAACATGAAGATCCATCAACATAGGTGATGTTGACAGAGTCTTCTTCACATGAGATCTCGCTCAAGGTTGTGCAGTTTATGAGTTTGGTCTTGATTGCCTTGAATTCCTCAAGAGAGAGATGTTGAGAAGGCTGTCGGGATGGTTTGGATGGTAGTTGGGTAGGTTGTGGTTCAGAGGTTCTGGGAAGTGTTTTAGGTTAAAGGATGGGAAGTTTAGGTGGCTGGGTGATGAAGTGGGTGTGGGTAAAGATGCAGGTTCAAGGGTGAAAGGTTCGTTTCGATGGTGAAAGGTGAGGGTGAGGGTTTAGGTTGTGATTGAGAGGTTGCAGTGAAGGTCATTCCCTTTCCCCTTCTGTACATCTCCTTTCTCTTTCCCATACGGATGTCAGCCTTGATTTCACTGACGATCCGTTGGAGTGTTCTCTTTGACATGGGACCCACCTGCCTTCCAGAGAAGCCATGGGCCCAAAGATAGTCTTTCATCCAGGCCTTTTCACTTAGCTTCCTGGTTGCAGTGACCCTAGCTTCTTGGTCCTTCTTCTTCTTCTCCTTTGTCTTTTGTCTAGCCGCCTTTCTTCTTTCTTTCTCCATTTGATCCTCTTCTTTATTGTACAGCCAGAGAATCATCTTATCATTGTGTGGAGAGAGTTCTTGAAGATTAAACCCTCTGGAAAGTAGGAATTTTATCTTGTCTTTCCTTAGCTGCAAGTCAGCTTTTCTCTGTTCCTCTTTTTCTTTCTCTAAGGCCAACCTGGCTTCTTCTTCAAGTTTCAGCAGGGTTGCCTTTTCCAGATTCACCAACTCCTCTAGTGGTAGCAGGAGTGTTTCTTCATTGGCAACTCCCAAGTTGATGAGTTTGTCAATGATTTCTTCTCTCTTTTTGTTGTTGATATCCTCCTGATTGGTTGCAGCTGCTTTTGTGCTAGCAGCTAACAACTTTTCAGTTGGATATCTTCCTTTCTTCTTTAGTTTCTCAATCCTCTCCTCTTCCTGAAGCTCTTCCGCAGTCATCTTTCTTTTCCCTTTATCTTTTGAAGAGCTTGACTGTGGTGGTTCTTGGATAGTGGATTCTGATTATAAGATAGGTAGAGAGGGTGTCTGGGATGGAGGTAAATCCAGAAGGTCCTTGCTGTTCACCTCAGATGCCATTTCAAAGATTACATCTGTGATGATCAGTTCCTCGGACATCTTGAACAGTCCTTGCGCAGCTTCCATTTCAGCTTCGGAAGATTCAGCTTGGTCTTCTGAGGTTTTAACTTCAGCTTCGGAAGTTTCACCTTGTTCTTCCGAGGCTTTCACTTCAGCTTCGAAAGATGAAGGAGATGCAAATTTTATCTCAACTGCTTCAGTTGCTGGGCCATCAGTCCCCATTTCCCTTCGAAATGAATCTTAGGTTCCATGTGGACCTTAGGTTGACCAACTTCTTCCACAGTGGTAGAAGGTGCAGTAAGCCTTTGAAGCTCTTCAGCTCCAAAGTAAATCATTGTAGTATCGGGGCTTGACTGATCAAAGGAGGATCTCAACACAAACCTGGTGAAAAGTCTGTAAAGATCACTGAGCATCTTTGAGTCAATCTGAAGGGTAACTTGAGATGACTCAGACATAGTGATGGTAGAAGAAGTTGAAGTCTGTGGTTCCTCACGTGTTTGTCTCTGAACATCCTCCCCCTTTTTGGTAGCATTATCTTGAGAGCCAGATGAGCTAGAAGTAGAAGTCAAAGAGACTTGAATGGGTACATGCCTAACAGATCTCTCTGTCTGTGTCTCAGCTAGTTTAGCCTTGAGATTGTCAATCTCAAGTTGCTGAGTGGCAGACCTGTTCTCTAAGATCCTAACCTTAGTTTCTAGGTTTGAAATCTTAGAGATCAAGTACTGAAATGTAAGTTGCAGACTTCCCTCATCTTCAGGTGAAGAATCACGGGGAGATGAGACAACATACCTAGTATGTTCAGCCTCACCACCAGATGTGGTTTCTTGGCGCCCTGGTTTTCCGTGCCTAATGATTTCTCTTTCAGAGTCATCAAAAGGCTCGGTTGCCATAGATTCAGTCGCAGATATGTTACCACTATCCATAAGGTCCATTGAGGCACCTTCTGTATTGGCAGCTGAATCTGCATGAGTCCCCTCCACATCAGTAGGACTCACCTAAGTTATAGGCTGCTGATGAGGGCTAGAGATAAGGGATTTCTCTGGGTTCTGTTGATCTTGGAGAGGGTGTTGGAGATCAACTTAATTGCCATGGAGAGATGTCATATCTTTATCAGTTTTGAGTAGTAGATCAGTAAAGGATAGGCAAGTTAGACCAACTGACCTGGTACCTTGATCAATGTCTACAGGTGTTGAGCCTTTGGTGGGGCTGTCCCTAATTGGTTGCTCAGAAGAGTGTAAATACTCATTATGAGGGCTGAAGGTTTGGGTATCAGGCTCCTGGGTTTGAGACTGAGGAAACTCAAAACCCAAATTGAGGTCAAAAGAGAAGGATGGTGTGACCTCAAACTGAGTGGGAGCCCATTGCTCCACTCTAGTCTTTTTGGATTGAACAGGAGGAGCTTTTTCAATCAGAATAGATTGAACAAGGGTTCGTTTGGGACATCATTGATATGTGATTGTGATGGGTGGAGAAGGCAGAGTTGGCATTATGGTGGAGGTTGCTGGTGTAGGTTCATCACCTGTGGGGTTAACAGGGATGTCACCAGGAGCTATGCGCTCAATCATACCTGGAAGTAGAGTAGTGTATCTTCCAGTGAACTTGGTGGACACCTTCTTCAGAGTCTTGAAGATGGTAGGCCTCATGTGAGGGACAGTCATAGCAGCTGCACAGACAAGCTGACTCTGGTCCAACTCATAGTTGATGATGTGCTGAAGGAATCTAGGATACATGAAGAATGTTTCCTATCGAAGATTCCCAATTAGATTAGTCAGCACAAATCTTGAGTAGTTGAAGCGTAGGCCTCTCACCAATCCATGAACTAAGCATCCTAGTTCATAGGGGATTTGATCCCATCCCCCAGACTTGTTTGACATACAGTGGAGAATAATATACAGGAGAAACTTCCAATTGTAGGAGAAGTTGAATTTGTATACTGTCAACCTGCTTAAGTCTCCACCATAGCCCATTAGGATATAAGTGATGTCTAAGTCTTCCTTGAGGAATTCAGTAGGAGCTCCTTCATCATGAAGCTCTAGATGCTCCCTGATTAGTTGTTCAGTAAGGATCAACTCCTGTCCACAAATGTTGGTCTTTAGTACACGAACCCCATTTAGGGTTTCGGTTCGACCATTTCCCTAAAATTCGGCCATTTGGTTGGAGTAAACAGTGGGGTTAACATTAAGGGCTGTGTAGTAAGGTGATTCGGTGGGAAAGGAGATGATTTCAGAGAAATCAGCATCTCTTGAAGAATCAAGTAATACGACTTGATTATGCTGAGGGTTTAGTGCCATTATGAAAGGTGAAAGAAGGTAAGTTTGAACTTGGGTGAATTGGAAGTGAAGGAGACTTTTAGGGTAGTAAATTGGTAAGAGAAAATGAAGTTGAATAGCCTATATTGTTTAAATGGGAGAGGAATGGCGATAATGGGGGTAAGGATATGGTGAGGTTATGAAATGACATTGGCGGTAAGGGTTAAATTTTATTTAAATAATCTGACATCATTATCAAAATCTTTACCTTTTACAGAGTAGGGCCCAAAAAGATATCCGTTACACAGTAAAATCTCTCTTTCCGAGTGTAAAACATTTTCGAAGGTAATTTGTCTTTTCTTTCTTTCGAAGCAAAACATTGCTTTCGAGGGGAGTTTATAGACTTCGGAAGTAGATCTGGTATTAAACCAATCGCTTCTTCCGAGGCTAAAAATCTTTCGATAAGAAAATTTTCCATGGAGGGATTGTCGTCAGAAGATATTGAAGAATATCTTCCGAGGGTTAATTCCTCTTCGAAAGAAATTACACTTATAACATTTCAAAGAGATCTTTTATAACAGGGCTTAAATTGTATTGACATAAGACATTACATATTAGAAAGTTTTTCAAGAGAGGTAGTTTAATTAATGTTTATCATCCCAATAGCTGATATGAGATATTTAAACCTTTGTTCATCAAAAGCTTTGGTGAACAAATCAGCGTATTGTTCATTTGAATCAACTTTGATTAGTTTAATCAGATTCTTCTCATGAATATCTCTAATGAAATGATACCTGATATCAATATGCTCTGTCTTGGAGTGCTTCACTGGATTTTCGATAATGGTGATAGCACTGTTGTTGTCAATATGGATAGGAGTACTCATAAAGTTGAATCCATAGTCTAACATTTGATTCTGAATCCACAGTAGCTGAGCACAGCAGCTAGCAGCAACAATATATTCAGCTTTAGCAGTTGATATAGACACACATGATTGTTTCTTGCATTGCCATGAAATGATCCTTCCACCAAGAAATTGACATCCTCCTGATGTTAATTTCTTGTCAATATTACAGCCACCATAGTCACTGTCAGAGTATCCATAGAGATTGAAATCACTATTTCTTGGATACCAGAGACCTAGTTTAGGTGCTCCTTTGAGGTATCTGAGGATTCTTTTTGCAGCAGCTAGGTGAGACACCTTTGGAGCAGCCTGATATCTTGCATAAATACAAGTAGCAAACGTGATATTAGGTCTACTAGCAGTAAGATACATCAGAGAACCAATAATTGCTCTATACTGATGTTGATCAGTATCCTCCCCCTCAAAGTCAGGACAAAGATTATGGTTTCTGGGTATGGGTGTCTTGGCTGGTTTACAGTCCTTCATCTCAAATCTCTGTAAGATGTCATTGACATACTTGGATTGATTGATGTAGAATCCTTCCTTCAATTGCTTCACCTGAATTCCAAGGAAAAAGTCCATTCTTCCCATGGAACTCATTTCAAACTTTTTCTTCATAATGCTTTCAAAGTCTTTGCACATTTGGTCATTTGAGGAATCAAATATGATGTCATCAACATAGACTTGAACAAGCAAAATGTCCTTTCCAGACTTTCTGATGAAGAGAGTCTTGTCAATGGTACCTCTGGTGTTGCCATTCTTCAGAAGAAATTGAGACAGAGTCTCATACCACAGCCTAGGTGCTTGGTGTAACCCATATAAAGCTTTATCCAGTTTGCACACATAGTTGGGATGCTGTGGGTCTTCAAATCCTGGAGGTTGGTATACATAGACTTCCCTATCTATATCCCCATATAGAAAGGCACACTTGACATCAAGTTGGTAGACAGTAAAGTTCTTGGATGCAGCATAAGCAAGGAAGATCCTAACTACCTCAAGTCTTGCAACAGGTGCAAAGACATCAGTATAATTGATTCCTTCCTCTTGGGTGTATCCTTGAACCACTAATCTTGCTTTGTTCTTGATGATCAAGCCTCTATCATCTTTCTTGTTTCTAAAAACCCATTTAGTGCCTATGGGTACTTGACCAGATGGTAGTGGGCACAGATTCCAGACCTTTTGTCTTCTGAATTGAAGCAACTCCTCCTGCATCGATTCAACCTAACTACTATCTTTCAAGGCATCTTCCACCTTCTTAGGTTCCATCTGGGATAAAAAGCATGAGTACAAGCAGCATTCCCATGATGAGTCTGCCCTCTTGTTCTCACACCTTCAGAGACATCCCCTATGATGTTCTCAGCTGGATGAGTGTTATGAATCCTTAGCCGGAGGATCACTTCCAGTTGCAGAGATAAGTTCAGATTGGACATATGCTGCTCAGGGACTGGAGTACTTTGACCACCTGTTGTCTTAAAGTCATTCAATGAGGACTGATTGAATGAATGAGAGGCACCATTAATTGTTGGCTGTGAAGCAGCATTAAAAGTTTGCTGTTCATTCATAATGTTGCTTCCTTCAGCCTGGCGTTGTACAGTGTCTCCTAATGAGGTTGAAGGGTCAATAGGTGAGTCACTGGTTGAGGCTCCACTATTTCTTGAGATGGTTATGCTTTTAGTTCTGCCAATAGTGGGAGCTTGATTTGTTGTGGATCTTAGAGAACTTGGAATAGGTCTGGGTAACTCAAATAGATGACTGTCTTCAGAAATGCTTTGAGTACCTGTTCCAGCTAAAACATTCTCACAAGATGGTTTAGAATAGTTTGGAAACAATTCTAAATCAAATATATGATCAGGGCCATTCCCCCTAACACAAGGAGTGTACTCATTAACAACTATATTGGATGATTCCTTAAATTGTTGATTCTTAATGTTGTATACTCTATAAGCCTTAGAGCTAGAAGAGTATACAACAAAGATGGCATCATCTGACTTTTCAGCAAACTTTGCCAAATTATCTTTTGTGTTAGGTATGGTACACCTGCAGCCAAAGGACCATAGAAAACCAATGAACGGTGGCCTCTTGTTCCATAACTCATAAGGGGTTTTTCCATGGGGCTTAACTACAAGAACTCTGTTCTGCACATAGCATGCAGTGCTGACTGTCTCTGCCCAGAATGTTAAAGGAAGTTTTGAATCAGCTAACATGGTTCGAGTAGCCTCAATAAGTGTCCTGTTCCTCCTCTCAGCAACACCGTTTTGTTGAGGAGTTCTGGGAGCACTATATTGTCTAGCAATCCCTTTTGAGTTACAGAATGAGTCAAGAATTAAGTTCTTAAACTCAGTCCTTTGATCACACTAATAATTTTAACCTTATGATCAATTTGGTTTTCTATATTAAGAATAAAGGATTTTAAAGTTTCAGCAGTTTCATCTTTAGTTCTTAAAGAGAATACCTATGTGAATCTTATAAAATCATCAACTATCACAAGGCAATATGATTTCCTTTCAATGCTCATTATACTTGTGGGACCAAAAAGATCCAAGTGCAATAAGTGTAATGGAGTAGTGATAGAGTTAACATATTTGGATTTGTGCGATGTTCTGTGTTGTTTCCTTATCAGGCAAGCAACACAGTTATCTTTGTAGAAAAACTCCTTTTTAGGCAAACCATGTACCAAGTTATTTTTAGCCTATTTATTCATTGTCTTAAAATTTACATGACACATACGTTTATGTCATAGTGTTGATTCATCACTATCAGCTTTAGAAAACATGATACTTCACCCATAGGAAAAGCATTGTTCATATCTAGCTTGTACATATCCCCTTTCCTGGGAGATCTAAGAAGCACCAATTCTGGAGGAATTGTCATCCCTGGTTTGAGGATAATGCACTCATGTTCTGAGAAAAGCATTTGGTGCTTTTGATCACAGAATTAAAAAACACTTAACAGATTGTGTTCAAGCTGTTTGACAAAGTGAACTTTGTCAACTTTTAATTTACCATTAGATATACTCTCTCTGCCAGAAATATATCCTCCAGCCTCACCTCTGTAACATCTCGTATTTTCGTAAAATTAAAAGTTAACTTTGAAAAAAATATTTATGTCATTTATGAAACCTTATGGGCTATTCTTGTTTCATTCCTTGTTTACTTAAAGTTTCTAAATCAATTAAATAATAATATTAATTATAAATAATAATAATAATAATAATAATAATAATAATAATAATAATAATATAGTGATAATATTTATAAAAACAATAATAATGATGATACTAATATTAATAACTTATAAAAAAATTTATTAACTTAAAAGTGGTTAAAACTTAACTAAAATTAGTGGGGGGCTGTTTTGTCATTTTATAAACATTAAAAGAGAGTTTAAGCATAAAATGATAATTGTTAGAAACCTCAGGGACCAAAAGTGTAAATTCCAAAACCCACTTTCTTCTCCACACACTTCGACCCCGGTTTCTTCGGGCGTGAATCCCGCCACGATCGTCCACTAACTTCAATAATAATCCAACTAATCGAAAGTGAACAAGCATATATCTGTCTGTAATCGTTTAACATTTTCAATTCATCTGAAACACACACGAAATTCCACTTCGTTTACCTTTTGAAGCCGCGACCTGCAACCTGGCCGAGGACCACCTTCGGGACTTCAAAACCTCAAATTGTTTGAGGGCTTTGGATTAAAAGCTCAATCCGAAACTTCCTGTGCAATGAATTTGTTTATCATCAACATTTACATCTCCTCTGCACATTATTTGGCCGCGACCTGTTCTTCATGGTGTTCTTCTTTCAATTCAAACGCAATAAGGTAATTAAATACAGGTATCTGCTCGATTAATCATGGGGAACAAAGGCCCCATGGTTAATTTGGTTAACAACATCGAATTAACGACCAAATTGATTCGGGAACGATTCTAGGGTTCTTAGATTTGGGGGTGTTCACTTGATTTTGGTTAAAACAATTTGGAACCGGGTTTCTCTCGCAGCTGTATGCCTGGTTCACTGGTTAAGTCAATACCCTCTCCACAATGAGGTCCCGGGTTCGAACCCGGGCTTCCTCACCTATTTTTTAAAGCTTTTTAGACTTTAAATAAATTGTAAAAAAATCAGATTAAATATAAAATTCCTTTTATAAAATTCCAATATTTTTAAAATCATCTAATTATTTTTCTGGAATTTATCTTAACATTATTTATTTATTTATTTTATTATTATCTTTTAAAACAAATAATATAATTAGTTCATTTTCTTATAAAATAGATTTAAATATTGTTTAAACTTATTAAATCATTATTTGTTCAAATAATATATTTAGATTATTTCCTATAAGATAAACTTAAAATATTGTTTTAATTTACTAAATAGTTTTTTGCTCAAAATAATATACTTAAATTATTTTTCTTATAAAATAGACATTGAATATCGTTATAACTCATCAAATCATTATTTGTTCAAATAACAAGTATAAATTATTATTAAAACGTTAATTTTATTATTAACCTTAAATCTTGTAACATGTACATTTAGGTGCTTGTAAAAGAATCTGTTAGAGCATCGTTAATTCTTATAATCCTCTTATATACTTATACGTCATTATGAGTATTTCCATACCCCTTATTCTTATTTTCACACTTTGGGGTGAAACATGTTAACTTATATCATTGCACTTGTAAACTTATTTGAGAATTGTAAACTTATGGCAATTCAACATGTAAAGTTGTGGTTAGTTGAACTTTTGTAGTTACCATGTTATAGCGTTATATGTACAATCATTAACTATTGCTAGCACAGCGAAGTCATAGATCTATGGGCCAGACAAGCCTATTTGGTGCTAAAGTCGATATATTGCCGACTCCTAGGAGTCGTATGCTTGTGCACTAGGGAACCAAATACACTTAGCTGATCGTATATACTTTTAACGTTTGAGACTTGTAAAACTTTGTCGAGGTTTGATTGTTGCATTGTTCATAACATCCCTAATCACTTTATTCACTAACTTATGACTTGAATTGCCATCTTTTATATATCCTATGTATTGAAAACTATGGAATGCTCACCAACATTTTTATGTTGACCTTTTATTTTTAACATGTTTCAGGAATAACCCAAGTATGCGTTCTACTCTTTGAAGCTTATCTCACTTAGGATTGGACTTAGAGAAATAAAAGAATGATCTGGTTACTTTTATTTTTGTATTCTGGATGTATCTTTGTTTGAACTTTTACTTGTAATGTTACAATTGAAACTTAATTAATATATTTGAAATTAATAATAACGTTATTTGGCTGTGAACAATCGTAATTCTCACATCTCGACGATTCCGCCGTCTAGGTTGGGGTGTGACATATTTGTATCAGAGCCCGTAACTATAGGGATTTAGGTTATTAGAAGTGGTGACCTAGACTATAGTTGCATGAACCTCATAGAAAGATCTCTATACTTTTGTGCTTACATATCGTTTGCATGTTACATAATGCTATGCCTTTTGTGCAACTTGATGCCTTAGCATAGGAATTGCCTTATGTATGCTTAAACTTAGTTACTTGTCTCCCTAAACTTAACTTTGACTTTTTGACTCTCCCCGACAAATAATGGCTAATCTATGAAAATCTCATCAAGGTTTTGATTTCATAAACCAAAGAAATTTGTGTGACACATAAACACCTGTATTCTGGATTTCCTGACAAAAGGCCTTCGGGCTAAGGCAAGCATATCGTATAAAACTCATTGTGAGACCAGTTATGCTTACCTGGGGATTTTTAGGATGAGTGATAAACTATGGTCAATACACAAGTCTCTAAGGCAAATGGGTCAAATTACCTTGACGTGTCAACGATTCCAAATGGTAATGCGTTACCAAATGGAACCATCCTTTTTGTATCTTAAAAATCCTTGAATCCTTGAACTGGTTTATCACCAAAGTTTTAATATCTTCTCATTATTAACCTAAATAATATTCCTGTTAATGTTGAACTCATCCTACATTTCAACTCTTACGTTTAAACGCTCAACGTGTAACGTGTAACGGTATTGAACTCAGCGTTTCATGTAACTATTTCTATACCTTGACCAACGTGAACATGGATTTTAATATACCCAAAGATATCGGGAATCTAAACCGTGTGGTCTTTAAAACTTTAAACCGTTACTTATGGTTCTCAAATCTTCTTAAGGATGTGTCCCATAACTAAGAACATGTAATGCTATAGGTGGAATTCCTACATCTTGGGATACTTTGCTAATTTAATGTTAACTTTGTTAATTTAAATATTATAAGTGGTCACTCACCTCAATGATCGAATAAACTAATTATAACTTTGTTACCACTCATAAGTACGCGTGTCTTCAATAAGGTTATGTCTGACCTCATATCTTGAGAAGTCCATGTATTTCCCTTCGATTACGAATCGAATGTTCACATCTCATTGTGACGTCGAAATCATTTTGTCCTTGATTTCATCTTCCCGATTTAAACCATCTAAGATTTGAACACCATCATAACAAATCCTGTTACCTCGAACTTTGACCTTAAATTTTGTAAGCATGATTTTCCTTTTGGTTACTTTGATGTAACTGGAAATTTTCTGAATTTCTGAGTGATATTCTTTTTCTTTCCACTGTTATGTCAAACTTCATACCGTTTGCACCATGGGAGATGCAAGAGTTTGTAAGTCAACCTATGACTAAGAATATTTGTATCTCCTAAACAATTCTAACTCATCAAAACAAGGGTGATTCCTTACTTTGATGACCCTCTATTCGTTTCGATAAATGGTTTCCAATTGTGTGTTTTATGAAATTTCATCCTCTGGATTAGGGCAAATTCCTCATCTTAAGGATTGACTTCAAGTATTCTCTTTGGAATGGCATTTCACAAATGACATGATCTCCCCAAAATAGGATTGAAACCCGTACTTTGGTGACAAATGTTAATCTTTGATTGTTTTCTTGTTATTATGAAGCTCAATCATCAAGATAGACGTAAATTTCACACCTTGATGATAATTTCATTTTTATGAATTGTATTTTCTCAAATGAAACGACCTCGTCAAAGTAGAAGTGAATTCTGGATTTTGATGAAGAAGTTCATCCTGTTATATTTTGTTTTTGTAAAACTTCATCGGTAAGATAGGAGTGATTTCCCTTACCTTAATGGTGAGTTACCTCATCTTATTTCTGCGAATCCTTAAGAATGAGTTGGGATCGAACTTTTTGATTGGTAAGTTAGTGGTCATACCTTGGGAATACACCATCAAGTTAGGAGTGAAAACCACACCTTGATGACTAGTCTCATTTCTTGATCTTCAACCTACCATGGTTGTAATCAAGTGACGAGAAGCATGTAGTAACTTGAAGGGTGAATCAATGTTGGTGATTCGACCTATCAAGCCAAAGCATGATCTCTGAACTTGAAAGGAGACCCGATCGCTTTAGGTTGATTTTGATTCCTAGTTTAGAGCATTTAAATTCTTAAATCGATTTCTTTCCCTTTATTCTCATGTTTTGATTTACTACTACTACTACTACTACTACTACTACTACTACTACTACTACTACTAAACCATCTAAGATTTGAACACCATCATAACAAATCCTGTTACCTAGAACTTTGACCTTAAATTTTGTAAGCATGATTTTCCTTTTGGTTACTTTGATGTAACTGGAAATTTTCTGAATTTCTGAGTGATATTCTTTTTCTTTCCACTGTTATGTCAAACTTCATACCGTTTGCACCATGGGAGATGCAAGAGTTTGTAAGTCAACCTATGACTAAGAATATTTATATCTCCTAAACAATTCTAACTCATCAAAACAAGGGTGATTCCCTTACTTTGATGACCCTCTATTCGTTTCGATAAATGGTTTCCAATTATGTGTTTTATGAAATTCCATCCTCTGGATTAGGGCAAATTCCTCATCTTAAGGATTGACTTCAAGTATTCTCTTTGGAATGGCATTTCACAAATGACATGATCTCCCCAAAATAGGATTGAAACCCATACTTTGGTGACAAATGTTAATCTTTGATTGTTTTCTTGTTATTATGAAGCTCAATCATCAAAATATACGTAAATTTCACACCTTGATGATAATTTCATTTTTATGAATTGTATTTTCTCAAATGAAACGACCTCGTCAAAGTAGAAGTGAATTCTGGATTTTGATGAAGAAGTTCATCCTGGTATATTTTGTTTTTGTAAAACTTCATCGGTAAGATAGGAGTGATTTCCCTTACCTTAATGGTGAGTTACCTCGTCTTATTTCTGCGAATCCTTAACAATGAGTTGGGATCGAACTTTTTGATTGGTAAGTTAGTGGTCATACCTTGGGAATACACCATCAAGTTAGGAGTGAAAACCACACCTTGATGACTAGTCTCATTTCTTGATCTTCAACCTACCATGGTTGTAATCAAGTGACGAGAAGCATGTAGTAACTTGAAGGGTGAATCAATGTTGGTGATTCGACCTATCAAGCCAAAGCATGATCTCTAAACTTGAAAGGAGACCCGATCGCTTTAGGTTGATTTTGATTCCTATCTTAGAGCATTTAAATTCTTAAATCGATTTCTTTCCCTTTATTCTCATGTTTTGATTTGATCTAGCTATATGGAACCATTTATTCCTTACTTATCAACCTTCATTTTGAGATATCATCAACACATGATTGAGTGATGGTAACTTTCTTAAGCAATCTTTCTGCTAAATAAAGACATTACAACTTGTGATTATGTCCTTCTAGACATACGAATGTTCTCGACTGTACTTATGGGTTTGATGAATTATGTATGCGACCTGCATTTGGAAATTTGTTACCTTGCAAAACATCGTTACAAATACCTTCTTATTGTTTATATCACTTCTTGATTCGCTTTTGAATCCTTAACCTTGAAAATCATTGAAATTCTATCATGGTTTTGAACAACAAGGCTCGTAATTATCCTCATTGCGATATGGATATAATGGTTCATAAAATTTTGTAATTTGTAGTCCTGGGTTTGGCATAAAAGAAAAGACATAACTTGGCATGTGTCCAAGTGTCTTACCTTTACATATGACAAAACCTAACCTCCGTGTTCCCGTGAATCTCCTGTTTAACTTTTCATTCACTAAGTGCCTCTTATCTTAGCTGTCATGATGGCAATTGGTGCATTATAGATCGATTGACTAAAATTTCATATTGACTTATGTGGGATAACGGGTCGAGAAAATTACTTGTATCTATTTCAAATGTTCGTATACCGTGGTATGACGTTAAAACATCGATCGTTATTTTGAATGATTGATTCATTTTCTGTTTCTAATAATATTCTTAACCATCATCGTGCATTCATTCCAAAATCTTCGCATACCGTATGATTCTTGGACCAATGGTTGGTCAAAGGAGAAGTACATATTCACAATATATGCGTTAAGATCGTTTCATTATATATAGTGACGTTTGGGATCCTTAAATCCCTACGGTTAACCTTTCTTATCATTGTCGGTCTTTTATTGATTTCAAGACATCACTTTATCACGAAACTACATTGTAGAAGTTATGGTTTATAAGTCTAACATACCATGGTAACTCATCATCATTTCCAATGTTTCCTCTCAAACGTCTCGTATTTCACTGGAAGAGTTCAAGTTGGCATGTATTATGTCAAGAGACTCGAAGGATTCCCTAAAGTAAAGCATCTCATCTGTAGTCAAACGTCAAACCCTGTCCGTTCGTATGCTTATCTTTCATTTAAACCCTCTTGTTCCTTTAAGTCTCATTCTTAATTTCGGAATGAAATTCTTAAAAGTTGGGGAGACTGTAACATCTCGTATTTTCGTAAAATTAAAAGTTAACTTTGAAAGGAATATTTATGTCATTTATGAAACCTTATAGGCTATTCTTGTTTCATTCCTTGTTTACTTAAAGTTTCTAAATCAATTAAATAATAATATTAATTATAAATAATAATAATAATAATAATAATAATAATAATAGTAATAATAATAATAATAATAATAATAATAATAATAATAATATTAGTGATAATATTTATAAAAACAATAATAATGATGATACTAATATTAATAATTTATAAAAAAATTTATTAACTTAAAAGTGGTTAAAACTTAACTAAAATTAGTGGGGGGCTGTTTTGACATTTTATAAACTTTAAAAGAGAGTTTAAGCATAAAATGATAACTGTTAGAAACCTCAGGGACCAAAAGTGTAAATTCCAAAACCCACTTTCTTCTCCACCCACTTCGACCCCGGTTTCTTCGGGCGCGAATCCCGCCACAATCGTCCACTAAATTCAATAATAATCCAATTAATCGAAAGTGAACGAGCATATATCTGTCTGTAATCGTTTAACCTTTTCAATTCATCTGAAACACACACGAAATTCCACTTCGTTTACCTTTTGAAGCCGCGACCTGCAACCTGGCCGAGGACCACCTTTGGGACTTCAAAACCTCAAATTGTTTGAGGGCTTTGGATTAAAAGCTCAATCGGAAACTTCCTGTGCAATGAATTTGTTTATCATCAACATTTACATCTCGTCTGCACATTATTTGGCCGCGACCTGTTCTTCGTGGTGTTCTTCTTTCAATTCAAACGCAATAAGGTAATTAAATACATGTATCTGGTCGATTAATCATGGGGAACAAAAGCCCCATGGTTAATTTGGTTAACAACATCGAATTAACGACCAAATTGATTCGGGAACGATTCTAGGGTTCCTAGATTTGGGAGGGTTCACTTGATTTTGGTTAAAACAATTTGGAACCGGGTTTCTCTCGCGGCTGTATGCCTGGTTCACTGATTAAGTGAATACCCTCTCCACAATGAGGTCCTGGGTTCGAACCCGGGCTCCCTCACCTATTTTTTTTAAAGCTTTTTAGACTTTAAATAAATTGTAAAAAATTCAGATTAAATATAAAATTCCTTTTATAAAATTCCAATATTTTTAAAATCATCTAATTATTTTTCTGGAATTTATCTTAACATTATTTATTTGTTTATTTATTTATTTTATTATTATCTTTTAAAACAAATAATATAATTAGTTCATTTTCTTATAAAATAGATTTAAATATTATTTAAACTTATTAAATCTTTATTTGTTCAAATAATATATTTAGATTATTTCCAATAAGATAAACTTAAAATATTGTTTTAATTTACTAAATAGTTATTTGCTCAAAATAATATACTTAAATTATTTTCTTATAAAATAGACGTTGAATATCGTTATAACTCACCAAATCATTATTTGTTCAAATAACAATTATAAATTATTGTTAAAACGTTAATTTTATTATTAACCTTAAATCTTGTAATATATACATTTAGGTGCTTGTAAAAGAATCCGTTGGAGCATCGTTAATTCTTATAATCCTTCTATATAATTATACGTCATTGTGGGTATTTCCATACCCCTTTTTCTTATTTTCACACTTTGGGGTGAAACATGTTAACTTATATCATTGCACTTATAAACTTATTTAAGACTAGTAAACTTATGGCAATTCAACATGTAAAGTTGTGGTTAGTTGAACTTTTATGGTTACCATGTTATGGCGTTATATGTACAATCATTAACTATTGCTAGCCCAGCGAAATCATAGATCTATGGGCCAGACAAGCCTCTTTGGTGCTAAAGTCGATGTATTGCCGACTCCTAGGAGCCGTATGCTTGTGCACTAGGGAACCAAGTACACTTAGCTGATCGTATATACTTTTAACGTTTAAGACTTGTAAAACTTTGTCGAGGTATGATTGTTGCATTGTTCATAACATCCCTAATCACTTTATTCACTAACTTATGACTTGAATTGCCATCTTTTATATATCCTATGTACTGAAAACGATGGAATGCTCACCAACATTTTTATGTTGACCTTTTATTTTTAACATGTTTTAGGAATAACCCAAGTATGCGTTCTACTCTTTAAAGCTTATCTCACTTAGGATTGGACTTACAGAAATAAACGAATGATCTGGTTACTTTTATTTTTGTATTCTGGATGTATCTTTGTTTGAACTTTACTTGTAATGTTACAATTGAAACTTAATTAATATATTTGAAATTAATAATAGCGTTATGTGGCTGTGAACAATCGTAATTCTCACATCTCGACGATTACGCCGTCAAGGTTGGGGTGTGACAACCTCCAAATTGGACATGTCCTCCATCATAGTTCTGGAACCGTTGAAGGAGAGATTTGTTCCCTGTCATATGCCTGGAGCATCCACTGTCTACAATCCAAACATTGTTGTTCTTGTCATATGGATGTCCCTGCACATAAGATGAGATTGTTAGTTTTGTTTGGAAGCCCGAGCCTTGCTGGTCTTGGGTTCTTCCAATGTTAGTGACATAATTGAACCAAAAGATATGCATTGAGGCTCAATATGGGTCTTTGAAGAAGAGGTTTGGGCTGCAGCATCTTCCTTGATCTTCCAGTCCACCCTTTGGTTAATCTTGGAGGATGAGCTTGTTAAAGCTTTTGCAGCATGGTCTTCATCCGAAGCTTCTTTCTTTTCGAGAGAAGTCTTCACCACCTTTTCTTCCAAAGCAGTCTTCTTCTGGGATGGTTTCATGGGGAATTTCTTGTTCTTCCAAACCTTAGTAGCTTTTGCTTCCAAAGCCATTTTCCTTTCGGAAGAAAGATTTTCTTCCGAAAGCAACTTTGCTTCCGAAACTAGCTTTCCCTTCCTCATCACTTGTGCCGTTTGAAAAGGTCCAAATATGAAACCGTCCCTGACTCCTTCTTTTCTAGCATTATTTGCATAATGTGTGCTTGCAGGATTGTAGTAACAATCTTTTGCCATGCGGTTTTGCAGTCCACACATTATGCACGTAATGTTAGTCTTTAAAGAATGTTAGAGTTGCTGTTTCATAGGCTTCTTCTTTGATTCAACAACTTTTCCTTTCAACTTCTGATCCTTTAGCAGGACAGGAGTGCTAGTATTACACTCTTTTCCTGAATCGGAAGTACCTAACACTTGGAATCTAGCTGAGATGAAGACACCTTTTTGCTTTGGGTCAATCTTCAGCTTGGACTGTTGGTACACATGTCCCCAGTTCTAGTCTAGTGAGCTTAATTGTAATAGACTTTCATTTCTTGTAACACTTATGTAATGTCTGATCAATACAATGAGAAACTCTTCTACATATGTTTATTGGTTGTTTAATGTTATATCTATTTATATTATTTATTGTTACATGCATATATGACAATGTTATATAGGTTTACAGTTGTTAGACAAAGTTCTGAACCATTAAAGGTTCTAAAATGTGTTTAACTAAGTATCCTGATTCAGTCGCACGACTGGACCATGCGAATGGGCCAATCGCACGACTGAACCAGGTGAGTGAGTCAATCGCACGATTGAGTCATAAGACTGACTCAGTCGCATGAATGAATCAATCGTATGACTCAGTCGCACGACTGAGCCAGTCGCTTGGCTCAGTCGTACAAATGAGAGCTGTAACCTATAAATACCACTTAATTTGTGGAAAAACGTAACACTTCGAATATTACAAACCCTAGCAGTTCCTGTTCGTCCAGAGAGTCCCTTCCAACTTCATAGAGCATTCCTGATCATTGCTAATCAATTCTTAACGTTTTCTAATCGTTAGTTTTGATCCTGATTACGTTCTCCCTGATTGGATCGCCAATCAAATAGGATTCCGCACTATTTGATCTGGTTTCACGTAAGAATCGGTTAGTACTCCGTCATACACGGTCCTAACAAGTGGTATCAGAGCTTTGGCTCTTGATTCTTCGTGGATTCAATCGTTTTTTATGAAAAAGTCAACGTTTTTAGCGAAAAGATCCGTTCTTTCTGCTCAAAATCAAGTTTTTGCGTGTGCATGTTCTCAAAATTGAGTCTTTTTCGAGTTGCAGCCGTCTAGGGTGTAAAAGATTGCGTTTTTAGGTCAAAGTGTGTGAAAAATTTCTATTTCAGTAGTCTCAGTCGCACGATTAACTCAATCGCACGACTGGACTCCATTCGCCAGTCCAATCGTACGACTGAATTCAATCGCTCGTTCAATCGCACGATTGACTCAGTCGGTCTGCCCATTCGCACAACAGCCCTAATCGCCGGCCCAGTCGTACGACTAAGCTCAATCGCACGATTGTGTTTCAGTCGTTCTCCAGTCGTCCTTCCATTTGCATACTCAGTTTGTGTTTTCAAGTTTAAGATAAATTCATCATGGACTCCGAGAATTTCGCATTCTCAGCAGGGAAAGACTCCAGGATAC
The DNA here is from genome assembly GCA_024085815.1 of Flaveria linearis. Taxonomy (NCBI): domain Eukaryota; kingdom Viridiplantae; phylum Streptophyta; class Magnoliopsida; order Asterales; family Asteraceae; genus Flaveria; species Flaveria linearis. The sequence goes on along the minus strand of CM044005.1, from coordinate 40,896,492 downwards.
AGAACTTACTTCTGCTGGAGAATGAGATCGGAAACCACAATAAGCCACCTAAGATTTTATCAATTGATGAGTTTCCGCAGTGGAAGCAAAGGTTTGAGATTCATCTCAATGGCATGGACACTAATCTCTAGAATGCTATTTAGACTGGTTACAACATGCCAGTTGGTGCTGATGGTATACCCTTAACGTTGAGTGGATTGACTGATGCTCAAAAGATTGCTTACAATGCTGAAAAGAAAGCCTATGTTATGTTAACTCAGTCTATTCCTAAAGAAATCTTCCATCAGTATTCAGAGCACAAGCAAAGTAAGAAATTCTGGAAAGCTCTTGAGAAAAGGTATGAAGGGTGCTCAACTCTTAAGTCCTTAAAGGCCAAAGCATTAAAGAAAGAGTTTGATAATTTCTCCGCCATCGGGAATTAAAGCTTGGATGACATTATTGACCGCTTCTATCATCTGATGAGTGAACTTCACACTCATGGTGTTACAACGTCTAAAGAAGAGAAGGTGTCAAGTTTGGCCGACGGGCTTCCAGAGAAGTAGGATTCGTTTATTTCCACCTTGAGATACAATTCAGTACTTGAGACATCGGATATAAATGACTTCATCCTGAAACTGCGAGAAGAAGAAGTGAGACACAAGTACAAGGCAAAGATGGGTTCATATGCTCAAGATCCAACTCTCTACAATATGACTCCAACTCCTATTGCAAAATCTTCTAATGCTCCTCTGCAGGCTGCTTTTGTTTCAAATACATCTGCATCTGGACAAAGCTTATCGTCTATTGGTGAGTCAACTATCTCATCAGGGGTTCAACATAGTGTTACTGAAGCTCAATCGACAAAGTTAGTAACAGAGAACTTGGGAAAGTAACTGTGGAAGTGGCTAAGGAACACATGGACCTACTTGCTGCTATGGTTCATTCCTATGATGGTTTGGTTGCAGGGAAGATAGGGAACTGCCACTTGGCTAATGAAGATTATGAGCAGGTGGATGAGAATGAGTTGGAGAGGATGGATATTATGTGGGCTCTTGCGAGTGCTGTGCGACGAGCAAAGAAGTTTGTGAAGAGAACAGGTCAGAATTTGGTGGCTACAAAAGATACTACTTTTGGTTTCGACAAGTCAAAGGTCACCTGTTTCAATTGCGGGGAGAAAGGACACTTCAAGAGGGAATGTGTCAAACCAAAGAAAACTAGCAATGGAAATCCATTCTCCTCCTTCATAAAACAAGAGAAAGAGAAAAAGCCAGCTACAACAAGCAGTGACTCAAAGACTATGGTGGCACAAGGTGATGAAGGACAGGACTGGTCCTTCCGATTCTTATCTGATAGTGAAGCCAACATTGCATCTGTTGAAGATCTAAATGAAGACTCAGCGAGTGAGAGGAGAACTCAACTGAGCATGACACTGCTGATTTGGATGAAGACATAGCTGTTGTTGATCAACTTGTTGAGGTTGAACTGAATGTTGAATCTGAAGCACAATCTGAATCCCAAAATGGTTTCATGGCTAGAACGTCTACATCAGCACAGGTAGAATCAAAGGATGAATTATTTACTAAACATGCTTGTGTTGAATATGAAAAATTTAGGGAAAGCATTGACCTGAAATTTGCTAGGTTATTAGATCATAATGATAACTTAGTAAATGACTTAAAATTGTGTACTGAGGCAAACATAATTTTAAAACAAAATGAAAACAGCTATAAAGAAAAGGTTGAAGCGTTAAAGAAACAGTTAAAAGAAACTGAGGTTGTTGCGTTTAACCAAGAAAATGATATCAAGTTTTATTTAAAGACAATCGAAGAAACTAAGAAGGAACAAGCTGTTTTGCAAGTTGAAAACGAGTCTTTGAAACAAAAAGTCCACAGTCTAGCTAGTTCTTCACATATCTTGAAAAACTTGGTTAAAGAACGCAACAACGGGGATGGTTTGGGATACAAAGTTGTGCCTCCACCACATGGGATCCTTTTGAACACCAAACAACGTCCAATTAATAATAACCCTATAAAGGATCATGTGGTGACAACTCCCCTGGTCAGCGATCCAGACACTGCAGTTAAATCTGCCCCTCCGGCTACTGACCAGAAAGCATCAACATCAGGCACAACTGGTACAAAAATCACTGGAAACCGGGTGGAAGAGACTGTTCAAGCATCTCTTGGGTTGGGTCCAAAATCGACTATGACACAACCTAAGATTTCCAAAACCACTCAAACTAAACCGGTGAAGCAAGATAACCACTATCTTCTAAGACAAAACACACATAATGTTAAACAAGTAAAATTTGTCAAGGAAGGTGAAAATCTTAGAAGTGAGACCAAAAAGGAAGTACCTGAAGTTTACTCACCGCCCCACAAGAGATCTCCTAGTCCTGTTGAAAGGAGGTCATGCTATACTTATGGACAATGCGGTCACATCTCTTCAAATTGTCCTCGCTATCAAACACCAAAGATTAAAATTGAGCTAAACAACGAAGTTAAACAAGTTTCAAAACAAAGATCTAAGACTCCCATTAGATCAAAGCTCCTATTAGGTCTAAAACACCTTCTAGGTCGTTTCCATCTCCTCCGCGCCAAAGGCAACACAGACAAGTTACTGGAAAGTCTGTGATGCCTGAGGTAAAACCTGTTTTTGAAACTAAACCAAAAGTTCAGACTGTAAATCAGTCTACGGTTTACCACAAACAATCCTTTCACAGGGATGGTTTGTGGAAAGCCAAAACAACTGATGTGTCTGAAAGCAATGACAAGTTGAAAGTTGATGTACCACCCACTGATAAAGGACAGTGGGTCGAGTTCATGATGTGTGATGCCTCTGGGAAACCCAAGCCAGTCAACGTTTGGGTCCCCTTCCTTAACTAATAATTTTCTATTATGTGCAGGCTGTCCGCTATAGTGCTTCTGCTAATACATGGATAGTCGATAGCGGAGCTTCCAGGCACATGACGGGAAATCAGTCCCTCCTTTACAATGTCAATCCAGGCACATGACGGGAAATCAGTCCCTCCTTTACAATGTCAAACAAATTAAAGGGGGACACGTTTCCTTTGATGGAAACAATGGAGAATACATTACCGCTCAGGGAGAAGTAGGTAATGCAAAGGTAAGGTTCGATAAAGTCAATTTTGTCCAGCAATTAGAAAATAATCTGCTTTTAGTGTCTCAGATATGTGACAAGGGCTTCAAAGTCATGTTTGACAATCGGAAATGTTACATTCTGAAGAAGGAGAAGGAAATTCCAGAGGAGCAGGTATTAATGTCAGCATCTAGATATAATGACTTGTATGTTCTAGATATGTCTAATGCTTCTACTAGTGCTTCTACTGTTCAATGATTCTTGTCTAAAGCTACAGAGAAGGACTCCATCTCATGGCATAGGAGAATGGGACACATTAATCACAGAAGATTAATCATCTGATTCATAACAACTTAGTTGATGGAGTTCCTGTAAAGAACTTCAAACTTCCTGATTTTTGTGTCTCATGCAAGAAGGGAAAGCAGACCAGGAAATCTCACAAGACCAAGCAAGTTAATTCTATCGAGATACCCCTGGAGCTATTGCACATGGATCTATTCGGTCCAGTCAGCACGAAGAGTATCTCCGTAGACTCATACTGCTTTGTAGTCACTGATGACTACTCACGGTTCTCCTGGGTGATGTTTCTGAAAGCAAAGTCAGAAACCTTTGAGTCGTTCAAAGTGCTGGTTACTACACTGGAGTCTCTCTACAAGCTGAAGGTTAGGAAGATTCATTCAGACAATGGTACAGAGTTCAAGAATCAGTGGATGGATGCTTTTTGCAAAGAAAAGGGAATTGTTCATCAATTTGCCTCTGCATACACACCACAGATGACTGGAGTTGCTGAGCGAAAGAACAGGAGCTTGATCAAGACTGCCAGGACTATGTTGGCAGATTCAAAGCTACCAGTACAGTTCTGGAACGAAGCTGTTGCCAATGCATGCTACACACTCAATCGTGTGTCAGTAGTGAAGAGGCATGGGAAGACTTGCTATGAGTTGCTATAGAAGCGTAAACCTAACCTGGAGTATCTGGAACCATTCGGTGCTCCTTGTACGCTACTGAAGAAAACTCAAGAAGGCAAGTTCAATGAAAAGGCAGATCAGGGGATCTTTCTAGGATACAACATACCAGACAAACGAGTTTACAACAAATCTACTGGTCAGGTAGAAGTATGGTGCAATGTTGACGTTCAACGTTTCACCATCCCCTCTGCTGGAAAAGGTCCATCGTCATTCTTTGACTACGATGGCTTTTTCAAATCATTCAATCTGCCTCAGATAGATTCGGATGAAGATATTGCTACTCAGATGATGCACGATGTTCTAGACACACCGACTCTGGATACTAGCAATACAACGCCTGCGAGTGGATCATCGGGATCTTTCCCCAACTGATCAGGATGAGAGTGATGACTCATCTGATGATGAAGAAGCAACTGAAACAGGCCAGGCACAAAATGTTGATCAGGAAGGAAGCTCATCAGCTGCTGAACATGCATCAGGAAATACGGATACTGAACCTCCAGTGATAAATCTAGACTCTGAAGTTGTTGTCCCTACAACACCCATGACTAGGATCAGTACGAATCATCCGCCGGATGCTATCATTGGTGATCGAATCTCCAGCGTGCAGACAAGAAATCGGTTGTACACTGCTGATTACGCTGAAATTATGGAAAAGGGCTACGTGAATGATGGGGCTTTCAGATGTTTTGTTTCTCAAGTTGAACCCAAACACGTAAGCGATGCCCTGAAGGATGAAGCCTGGGTCAATGCTATGCAAGAGGAGTTGCTACAGTTCAGGAAACATGGAGTGTGGACACTCGTTGACCGACCTAGAGGAGTCAAAGTGATAGGCACCAAATGGGTGCTACGTTGCAAGAAGGATGACCAAGGTGTTATTATCAGAAACAAGGCACGGTTGGTTGTTCAAGGCTTCAGACAAGTCGAGGGAGTCGACAATAATGAAGTCTTTGCACCAGTAGCTAGAATTGAAGCTATCCGTATCTTTCTAGCCTACGCCTCTTACATGAAGATCAAAGTCTATCTACTAGATGTTAAGAGTGCATTCTTGCACGGGGAAATCCGTGAAGAGGTCTAGGTCAGTCAACCTGAAGGATTCGAAGGTCCTTATTATCAGAACAGAGTCTACAAGTTAGACAAGGCTCTGTATGGGCTACATCAGGCTCCTCGAGCCTGGTATGAAAAGCTCTCCTCTCATCTGCTGAAACACGGGTTTCGCAGGGTTGTGATTGACTGCACAGTGTTTATCAAAGAAATAGACGGTGATTTACTAATGGTGCAAATCTATGTGGATGACATAATCTTCGGTTCACAAAACGAAGAGTTACGTAAAGAATTTGAATCTGTGATGAAGGCAGAATTTGAAATGAGCGCCATGGGAGAAATGAAGTTCTTCCTGGGATTACAGGTGGACCAGACACCTACCGGTATTTTTCTGCATCAGACTAAGTATGTCGGCGACATTCTTAGTCGGTTTGATATGGAAAACGTCACTATTGCCGGTACCCCTCTCGCCACAAATCATGATGTGGCTCCTGATGAGAATGGGGATTTGGTGGATGCCACTATGTATCGTGGGATGATCGGATCTCTTATGTATCTCACTGCCTCCTGTCCAGATATCATGTACGCCACATGTTTATGCTCCAGATATCAAGCAAAACCGAAAGTAAATCACCTGATCGGGGTCAAAAGAATCATCTTTTATATGAAGGGTACACTAACACTGCGGTTGTGGTATCCTCATGACGATGACTTTGAGCTCACTGCGTATAGTGATTCAGTCTATGGTGGCTGCAAAATTAATTTCAAGTCTACATCAGCAGGGTGTCGGTTTTTTGGAAGGCGTTTAGTCACGTGGCAATGCAAGAAGCAGAATACGTTGCCGCTGCAAGCTGCTGCTCTCAGATTATCTGGATCCAACAGCAAATGCGGGACTACGGTTTGCAATTCTCTAACACCCCTATCTATGTTGATAACTCTGCTGCCATAGCTGTAACTAAAAATCCGGTTCAACACCCTGGAACTAAACACATCGGCATAAAGTATCATTTCATACGTGACTGTTATGAAAAACAAATAATTGATGTGGTAAAGATAAACACGGATTTTCAATGCGCTGACCTCTGCACTAAACCGTTTGATAAACCCAGATTTTTCTACTTGTTAGAGGTCAAGGGCGTGAAAAAGAAAAGTGACATTATCTCTGAAGACACAGATGCATAGTCCGACACGAGTTCTGTGTTTCTTTTTATTTTTTACTTTATTTTTTATTTTAATTTCCCTGTCCTATAAAAATCCAAAAACACAAAAATATTTTCTGTTTTAGAATTTTAGGGGGAGATTAGGTTACTTTCAGTAATTAGTTACTCAAAAAAAAGGGGGAAGGGCAGATAAGCTAAAAGGTACAAACAACAATGACAAGGTTGTAATTCTACACAAATGGAAAGTGATAGTACACAGGCGTCCAGTTACTGGGAACACCAAAAAGATTTTACATTTTTTAGAATTTCAGTTTCATTAAATCACAGAAAATTGTTAGTCAGAGGATTCTAAGTCTAACAAGATTGGGAAAATGATAGTAAGCTTGAGTGTTATTGTAATTACACGGAGAAAGTTGATCTAGGGAGGTGCTATTTCACTATACGATGTGTCGGTAGATTCAACACAATAGACGAGTAGACGTCATTGGTGAACTCAATCTAAACTAAATGGTTCAACCAACTGTGGGGTCCCATCTTATCACTGGTTAACATAATCAGTTATTTCCAATAAGGGATAACGAGCAAATAAACACCACCAAAGGTGTGCGAGTGACCACAAAAGAGCAAAGCATGAAAAAAATTTAATACAAGCTCAATCAAGCTGATAACTTATGTTGTTAGTGCGTTATGTGAAAAAGAAAATAAGAAATGCTTTAACAAGGAGAGAGGTTGTGTGCCTCTCTGCTGTACGATGGCACTGACATGAGGATAAGCATAACCTACATATTCTAGAATTCATTGTTGTTTGCCGCCTCTCTACTGTGCGATGGCACTGACCTGAGGCTTGGCTTCTCTTTGAAAGTACTAATAATAGTCTCTTCTTGTCAAAATACCTGTAGACCGCTCAAAAGTCTCCTGAGGAATGTTGATTACCATATAAGCGTGGGATCCACAAATGTTGGTTGAAATAATATAACTTAATTTATCACCAATGTGTGTCAAAAGTCTGTGTATGGATTTAAGTGGACAAGAATACTGACAATCATCGTGGATGCATCGACTGATGTTGATAATCAAAGTGCGTTATGTATCATATCAAGCATGATTCCCAGTTAGAACTTAGAAGTCTCAAATGAACGAAAAACTATGATATGTAAATAAGTTAGTTTCCTTTTCGATAAATATAAAAGGTTCCAAATAATTGAGTTTATGCCTGTCTGATTCCATATGAATCTGCCATGAAAATGTTGTTAATGCTAATAGGCTTATCTACCCAACCCTAAAAAATCACAAAAACATGTTGTTTTGTTATTTAGTTTAGTATTTTATTTTATTTGTTAAGTATGTCAGTGTCCCCTAGGCTGCTCATTGCAGAAAATGTCACAAAATGAACTTAACGTTTAATCTATAATAAATTGTTTCTAAAAAGGTAAAAGGATCATGTCTGAGATGATCAGGTGGATAAATGGATCATGTCTGAGATGATCGGGTGGATAAATAGATCATGTCTGAGGTGATCTGGTGGATAAATAGATCATGTCTGAGGTGATCTGGTGGATAAATGGATCACATCTGAGGTGATCAACAGATTTTAATCTAAAAAATAATCATGTCTGAGATGATCAATTGCTCATAATGTTTATCTATTGTTAAATCGAACTAAGGTCGTAATGGTAAAATGGTCAAAATGACACAAGTACGGCCCATTCGCACGACTGAACCATAAGTATGGACCAGTCGTACGATTGGAGCATACGAATGAGTCAAATTGTACAAATGGACAATGCGAATGAGTCCAATCGCACGATTGGAAGTGACCGACTGTGACAGTCGTTCAAAGGAACCTCAAACGATTGGGTAAATCGCACGACTGAGACTCAGTCGCATGACTCACTCATGCGACTATGACCAGTCGCACAACTGACCTATGCGACTAGGTTCAGTCGCACGACTGGGAGTTGCCCTAGTATAAATACAGGTCGAATCGGCCTCAGTCGCCCATTCACCCAAATCGCCCCCTATTCGTACGACTTAAAGAAACTCTGCCAAAATTTTGTTCGATTCACTTCTACCATATATTTGTGTGTTCTGACGTTCGATTGTGCTTATACAGGTAATATTCAAGGTGGTTCGTCAATAAAACCGAACAATGACATCACGAATCACTCAAATTTTGACCTAACAGTAACCGAGGACAAAATGGACAAATAAACCATACAAACTAGGCTATAAGTTCAAACAAAACTGAAAAGATGCTTAATCAGACTGTTACGAGTGTAATGAGCCTAAACTCAACGTTTAACATCAAGTTTTGCTCATAACAAGAATTTGAATGGACAAACTGTCGAAGAGGCGACTGGACACACTGATGAACTTTAATCGCCCGACTGAGCAAGACGACTAGTCTCAGTCGCACGACTGAGATGGACGAATGGTTCAATCGCACGACTGAACCATGCGTCTAAACTCAATCGCACGACTGAAGCAAATGCATGAACAATTGCACGACTAAGTCCAATCGCTCGACACAGTCGCACGTATGAACTCATTCGCATGAATAGAGCTCAGTCGTCAAACTCAGTCGCACGACTAAATTCAATCGTGTGCTCAGTCGCACGACTAAACTAAAGTGTAAAGTTCATTAACTTAATTAAGCCATCTTCAACATACACTAACATTTATTTATATTGTGTAACAGATGGCGAGTCGTTGGACCATTAGCACAAAGCATAACATTTGTGCTCATTTGGATCTGACATCCCAGAACGCGGCGGAGTTCTCGGGCATCATTATGTTCTTACGGAGATCGAGGATCTTCCGAGCTATTTCTACTCCTTGCACGCCATACCGTTCAGTCCAGCAGGCTTTCTAGGAAAGCGCTGTCGTTGACAGGGCCACAGAGCCCTACCGTATCAGAAGCTCCATCTTAGGTCAGGCTATAGAGATCACTGAGGATGATCTCCGTATAGTCTTAGAGTTTGGTGATGACAGTGACTGCCCCACACGACTACACCCACTGACAGTTCGAGGCTGCTTTCTGCGAGCAAAGTACTCGGGGGATATAAATGCAGGTATGCTCAACAAGAGCAACCTGTGCCCCCAACTCAAGTACCTAGCTCACATGCTGCTAAGGTGCATTGCCTCAAGGAAAGGAGGCTTTGATGAGCTGTCTGAGCAGATGCAGAGCGCTTATGTGGCGTTGGTGCTGAACCACCCGTTCAGCTTCTCGAGAATGATCTTCACTTATCTAGTGGAGAACATCGAGGCTAAAGGCAAAGAGAGCTTCTGCATGTACCCTCGCTTCATGCAGATGATCATTGACCAGAAGCTCCCTATGCTGCCAAAGGAGAAGGAGGATGCCGTGGTGCTTGAGGTGATGGATGATACCACCTTAGGCAGGATGAAAGTGTACAGGGGGAAGCAGGTGAAACCCCCTGTCAGGTAACTGTTTGGGCATCTAGCCCGTGATGATTATGTGGCGCCAACAAAAAGAAAGTGGCGCCACGAGGACAGCGACTCGGATGTGGAGCAGATTGCTCTACCCTCCGATGACTCCGATGATGATCATGACTCTGATCAGGGAGGGGATGGTCAGGGAGAACCCGAACCAGCTCCTATACACCCTGATTTTCATATGGCGGAGGAGGAGGAGTCCGATGAAGAGCCGCTCACCTGGACTGTGGGAAGTCGGGAAGTGGCAACTGAGCATGGAATAAGGGCGGTTGGTGGACGCTCGGGAGAGTCTGGGAGCTCTACTGCTGATCCATCTTATACCCCAGTCTTTCCCAGCAGTCGAGGGGGAGCCTCTGTGTCCAGGGGGACACGGAGGAAACGTATGGCTCAGCCACATGGGCTGAAGCCCAAGCGCAGGAGGATCACAATCATCACTACCTCCTCAGAGACCACCACTACCACTCCACCTACTACCACTACTCTACCCACTACCACTACCACTGCTACTACACCTCCAGCCACCACATCTACCACCTCACCCACTACTACCATACATCCCACTTCACAACCCACTCATATTCCACCACCAATATTCACCACCGCCTCAGCTACCACCACTAGCCATCGAGCCGGTACATCCACCTTCCCATCTAGATCGACTCTACCTCCAAGTGGAGCAGAGGAACAACTGTCAGCACTAAATCAGATGTTGCTGAAGTTGTTAGCTGCTGATGATGAGAAGAATGCTCGACTTCTACAGCTTGAGGAGCAAAATGCTTCTCAGCCCATCTTATTACTCAGCAAGCTGAGCAGATCTCCCAACTCCAGGAACAAAACGTTCTGTCGACTCAAAAGATTGAGGAGTTGGAGTCTGTGAACAAGAAAATCATGCTAAAGTTGAAGGGGTCTCAAGCTGATCCTTTAAAGATAAAGGAAGGAGACAGTGATGATGGTGATGATGATGATGAGGAGGATGATGAAGATGACGATAGTGATGAGGACGATGAGGGAGGTGATGATGAGGATAAAGGAAAAGATGGTGATGAAGATGAAGGAGATGCAGCTGCATCCGCCCCTGGTCACGAGCAGCGCACTAAGAGAAGACAAGACCAGGGAGCATCAGCGGCTGCCCCACCAACCTCCCCATCTGTAGAAGACACAGCTGGGATCCAGGACAAAAGTATTGATTAGATGTTTTATTCTTAAACTTTTGTACTTGATTCTTCTTTTGATGTATATGAAACTCATGTAAATATTTAATGATTAATGTTTATTTAACTTGAGTTTATACTAATGATTGTTACTCTACATATTGATATTAAACAGATAAGGGATTTCAACAAGATGAGCATGATGTTGCTCCCCTCCAACAGATCAAGTCTCAACTCACAATGATTCTTGATCTGCAGGGGATCGTCAGAAGGTCGGTGAGTTACTGATGAGTAGCTTGCTGAAATATTTTGTCTCAATCCAGACGAAATTGTTAAGGATGCTCTAGTTTTTGATGATGCTGATGATGACGAGCTCAACGTTACAGGACAAGGTGGGTCAACTTTAGACCATAGCAGGCCACATGTTACATCAGAAGGTCTGAACTGAGTCCCATCACAGGTCAACCGAAGATAGTCCTGAAGTGGCGACCTCCGCGCACAATGTCCTGAATTCCACTGAGGGAGATGCCACAGGACTTTACCCCACACTTTAAGTGGTGGTATTATGACTGGCGCTCGGGAGAGGCAGTCATTGTTTTGGAAAGGGACGGATCTATGGACACAATAAGGGTGTTTGACCCCATGTGGCTTATCAACTTGTCAGCGTCAGATGTCTATACGCTATACAAGTGGCCACTGTTTTTTGACACGCAGGATATAGTGCAAGCACTACAGTTTCAGCATATCATACGTCTATGCTTTGCACTTAATATCCATGCCGGGGTTTCTAAAGAGGACAGAATAAAGAGATCTGAAGAGTTCAAGAAAGACGTAAAAGTCTAGATAGAACTAGGTCCAAGGGGGAGTTTGTTGGTACACATGTCCCCAGTTCTAGTCTAGTGAGCTTAATTGTAATAGACTTTCATTTCTTGTAACACTTATGTAATGTCTGATCAATACAATGAGAAACTCTTCTATATATGTTTATTGGTTGTTTAATGTTATATCTATTTATATTATTTATTGTTACACGCATATATGATAATGTTATATAGGTTTACAGTTGTTAGACATAGTTCTGAACCATTAAAGGTTCTAGAATGTGTTTAACTAAGTATCCTGATTAAGTCGCACGACTGGACCATACGAATGGGCCAATCGCACGTGAAACCAGATTAAATAGTACGGAATCCTATTTGATTGGCGATCCAATCAGGGAGAACGTTAATCTGATCAAAACTAACGATAAGAATACGTTAATAATTGATTAGAATCGATCAGGAACGTTCTTTGAAAATGGAAGGGACTCTCTGGACGAACAGGAACTGCTAGGGTTTGTAATATTCGAAGTGTTACGTTTTTCCACGAATTAAGTGGTATTTATAGGTTACAGCTCTTATTCGTACGATTGAGCCAAGCGACTGGCTCAGTCGTGCGACTGAGTCATACGATTGGTTAATTCGGATGACTGAGTCAGTCTTATGACTCAATCGTGCGATTGACTCAATCACCTGGTTTAGTCGTGCGATTGGCCCATTCGCATGGTCCAGTCGTGCGACTGAATCAGGATACTTAGTTAAACACATTCTTGAATCTTTAATGGTCCAGAACTATGTCTAACAACTGTAAACCTATATAACATTGTCATATATGCGTGTAACAATAATATAAATAGATATAACAATAAACAATCAATCAAACATTCACTGAAGAGTTTTTCATTACATTGATTCAACATTACATATGTGTTATAAGATGAAAGTATATTACATTTAAGATCACTAGACTAGACCTAGGGACATGTGTACCAACAAATACCACTTGTTAGGACCGTGTATGACGGAGTACTAACCGATTCTTTACGTGAAACCAGATCAAATAGTGCGGAATCCTATTTGATTGGCGATCCAATCAGGGAGAACGTTAATCTGATCAAAACTAACGATAAGAATACGTTAAGAATTGATTAGAATCGATCAGGAACGTTCTTTGAAGTTGGAAGGGACTCTCTGGACGAACAGGAACTGCTAGGGTTTGTAATATTCGAAGTGTTACGTTTTCTCACGAATTAAGTGGTATTTATAGGTTACAGCTCTCATTTGTACGACTGAGCCAAGCGACTGGCTCAGTCGTGCGACTGAGTCATACGATTGGTTCATTCGTACGACTAAGTCAGTCTCATGACTCAATCGTACGATTGACTCAATCACCTGGTTCAGTCGTGCGATTGGCCCATTCGCATGGTCCAATCGTGCGACTGAATCAGAATACTTAGTTAAACACATTCTTGAACCTATAATGGTCCAGAACTATGTCTAACAACTGTAAACCTATATAACATTGTCATATATGCGTGTAACAATAATATAAATAGATATAACAAAAAACAATCAATCAAACATTCACTGAAGAGTTTTTCATTACATTGATTCAACATTACATGTGTGTTATTAGATAAAAGTCTATTACATTTAAGATCATTAGACTAGAACTAGGGACATGTGTACCAACAAACTCCCCCTTGGACCTAGATCTATCTAAACTTAGACTTACTTCTTGAACTCTTTAAACCTCTTCATTCTTTCTTCTGTTGAAACCCCAGCATGAATATTCAGTGCGAAGCATATACGTATAACATGTTGGAACTGCAGTACTTGCACGATATCCTGCGTGTCAAAAAACAAAGGCCACTTGTACAAGATGAAGACATCTGAAGCAGACAAGTTAGTTAGCCACACGAATACCCTAATTGTCTCAACCTTCCCTTCTTTTTCCAAAACTATGACGGCCTCACCAGCATGCCAGTCATAATACCACCATTTAAAATGGGGTGCAAAATCTTGTGGCATTTCCGTCAGTGGAATACACGAATTGTGCGTGGAGGGTACCATCTCAAGACCACCTTCGGTCTTCCTGAGGTGGGGTCAACCTCTATCTTATTAATCAACCTTCTGGGCTATTGAGGTTTGAAATTGACCCACCTCGTATGATACTCTTTCTTTAGAGTCTGCTCAAACCATCCTGATATCTTTCCTGGAATAGCATACAGGAGGCTCAAGTTGGCTAGTCGGTTAAGCTCAAATCCAGGGAGAGTTTTCAGATCATGTGGGAATCTGAAATACTCTATTCCCTTCTCCCTCTTGACAGCATACACTTTGAGATCCTCAAAGTATGCCCAGCTGATTATCTTGCCAGACACCTTCTGATGCTTCTTTATCTTGTAAAGCTTGGTATAGTCATTTGACTTGTTTGGCGCACGCTGTTTCTTCATCTCCTCCAGGCAGGCTACCCACTCAGCCTTTTTGGATGCTAGATCAGCATCATCTGCTTGAGGAGCTTCTGCTGTAGCTTCTTTAGCAGCTGTCATCTCTTCAACCTTGCCGAAGATACTGCTGTCAAATGTTTCCCCCAGATCTGGTAGAACTTCGCCTTCGGCATTAGTATACTGGGGATAATGATCAGCAGTTACGTCCTCAATCTCCACCTCGTCGACATCTTGTATTTCTTCATCACTGACTACATCGACCTCTGGAGCATCTTTTATCAGCTCATCAGGATTCAGGCTAAACAGTTCAGCAACCTGTTCATCTGTTAAGTCATGTATTATCTCCCCTCCTTCAGCTGTGTAACAGACAGATCGTTGTACGATCCCTTGCAAATCGAGAATCATAGTCAATTTTGATTCGATTTGATGAAGGGGCACAACATCGTGCTCATCAACTTGTTTAGCTAAACCTGTTAAACAACCAAATACAGTACAAGTAAGTATACATTACGCACATAACAATTGTTGATTTAACCTTTTAATTTTATATATATAACACAAAATTTGATACAAGATTTCAAGTACAAAGTTTAAATAATAAATAGACATCTAATTCTGAACTTTGCCTTGAATCATTGCTGGATCTTCAGTAGATTAGGAGGTAGACGGGGTAGCAGCTGATGCTCCCTGGTCTTGTCCTCTCTTTGTTCGCTGCTCATGACCAGGGGCAGATGCAACTGCAGCTCCTTCATCTTCATCATCATCTTTTCCATTATCTTCATTATCACCTCCCTCATCATCCTCATCATTATCATCATCTTCATCATCCTCCTCATCATGATCATCACCATCATCACCGTCTCCTTCCTTTATCTTCAAATGATCAGCTTGGGACCCCTTCAACTTTAGCATGATCTTCTTGTTCGCAGATTCTAACTCCTCAATCTTTTGAGTCAAAAGGACGTTTTGTTCCTGGAGTTGGGAAATCTATTGTGCTTGAGAAGCATTTTTCTCCTCAAGCTGAAGAAGTCTTGCTGTCTTCTCCTCAAGCTGAAGAAGTCTTGCTGTCTTCTCCTCATCTATAGCCCACAGCTTCAGCACCATTCTGTTTAGTGCTGCCAGCTATTCCACCACTCCAATCGGAGGGAGGGATGAACCTGTTGAGGTGGAGGATGGGCCGGCTTGGGTAGTGGTGGTAGGTGGTGTAGTGGTGAAGATTGGGGGTGGTGTTGTGGTGGTAGGTGGTATAGTAGTGAAGATTGGGGATGGTGTTGTGGTAGTAGGTGGTGTGGTGGTGAAGATTGGGGTTGGTGTTGTGGTGGTAGGTGGTATAGTAGTGAAGATTGGGGGTGGTGTTGTGGTAGTAAGAGGTGTGGTGGTAGCTGAGGAGGTAGTGATAAGAGTGATCCTCTTGCGTTTGGACTTCAGCCCATGTGGCTGAGCCATACGTTTCCTCCGTGTCCCCCTGGACACATAGGGTCCCCCTCGACTGCTGGGAAAGGCTGGGGTGTAAGATGGATCAACTGTAGAGCTCCCAGACTCTCCCGGGCGTCCAAAAACCGCCCTTATTCCCCGCTCAGTTGCCACTTCCCGACTTCCCACAGTCCGGGTAAGCGGCTCTTCATCGGACTCCTCCTCCTCCTGCATATGAAAATCAGGGTGTATCGGAGTTGGTTCGGGTTCTCCCTGACCATCCCCTCCCTGATCAGAATCATGATTATCATCGGAGTCATCGGAGGGTAGAGCAACCTGCTCCACATCCGAATCGCTATCCTCGTGGCGCCATCTCCTTTTTGCTGGCGCCACATAATCATCCCGGGCCAGATGCCCAAATAGTCGCCTGACAGGGGGTTTTACCTCTTTCCCCCTGTACACCTTCATCCTGCCCAAGGTGGTATCATCTATCATCTCGAGCACTACAGCGTCCTCCTTCTCCTTGGGTGGCATCAGGAGCTTCTTGTCAATGATCATCTGCACGAAGCGAGGGTACATGCAGAAGCTCTCCTTGCCCTTCGCCTCTATGTTCTCCACTAAGTAAATGAAGATCATCCGCGAGAACCTAAACGGGTGGTTCAGCACCAACGCAACATATGTGTTCTGCATCTGCTCCGATAACTCATCAAAGCCTCCTTTCTTTGAAGCAATGCATCTGAGCAGCACGTGGGATAAGTACTTGAACTGGGGGCACAAGTTGCTCTTGTTGAGCATACCTGAGTTGATATCCCCAGAGTACTTTGCCCGTAGAAAACACCCTCGAACCGTCAGTGGGTGTAGTCGTGTGGGACAGTCATTGTCATCCCTAAACTCGAGGACTGTCCTGAGATCTTCCTCGGTGATCTCTATGGCCTGACCGAGGATAGAGCTCCTGATACGGTAGGGCTTGACAGATCTGTCTACAGCAGCATTCTCCCAGAATGCCTGCTGTATGGAGCGATACGGAGTGCAGGGAGTAGATATAGCTCTGAAGATCCTTGATCTCCGTAAGAATGAAATGATGCCCGCGAACTCCGCTGCATTTCTGGAGGTCAGATCCAGATGAGCGCAAATATTGTGCTTTGTGCTCATGATCCAACGACTCGCCATCTGTTACACAATGTAAATAAACGTTAGTGCATGTTGAAGTTAGCTAATTAAAGTCAATGAACTTTGCACTTTGGTATAGTCGTGCGACTGACCACACGATTGAATTCAGTCATGCGTCTGAGTTGAACGACTGAGCTCTATTCATACGAATGAGTTCATACGTGCGACTAAGTCAAGCGATTGGACTTAGTCGTGCGATTGAGCTTAGTCGTATAGTTCAATCGTGCGACTGAACCATTCGTCCATCTCATTCGTGCGACTGAGACTAGTCGTCTGCTCTCAGTCGGGCAATTGAAGTTCATCAGTGTGTCCAGTCGTTCAGTCGACTGGTTGTCCATTCAAATTCTTGTTTTGAGCTATACTTTATGTTAAACGTCGAACTTAGGCTCATTACACACAGAAACAGCCGATTAAGCATCTTTTAAGTTTTGTGTGAACTTATTGCTTAGTTTGTGTGGTTTATTTGTGCCTTTAGTCTTCGGTTACTGTTGGGTCAAAATTCGAGTGATTCGTGATGTCATTGATCGGTTTTATTTATGAACCACCTTGAACATTACCTGTATAAGCACACGTGAATGTCAGAACACACAAATAGATAGTAAATATGAATCAAACGAAATTTCGGCAGCGGTTCGTTAGGTCATACAAATAGAGAGGCGATTTGGGTGAATGAGCGACTGAGGCCGATTCGACCTGTATATATACTAGGGCAACTCACCGTCGTGCGACTGAGCCTAGTCGTATAGGTCAGTCGTGTGACTAAGCCTAGTCGCTTGAGTGAGTCGTGCGACTGAGCTTCAGTCGTACGATTCACCCAATCGTTCATCTCCAATCGTACGATTGAGGTTCATTCGAATGACTGTGACAATCGGTCACCTCCAATCATGCGATTGGACTCATTCGCATTGTCTATTCATACGATTTGACTCATTCATATGCTCCAATCATACGACTGGTCCATACTTATGGTTCAGTCGTGCGAATGGGCCATACTTGTGACCTTTTGACCATTTTACCATTACAACCCTTCGTTTGGTTTAACAATAGATAAACATTATGAGCAATTGATCATCTCAGACATGATCATTTTTTAGATTAACATCTGTTGATCACCTCAGACGTGATCCATTTATCCACCTGATCATCTCAGACATGATCCATTTATCCACCCGATCATCTCAGACATGGTCCATTTATCCACCTGATCATCTCAGGCATGATCCATTTATCCACCTGATCATCTCAGACATGATCCATTTATCCACCCGATCATCTCAGACATGATCCTTTTACCTTTTCAGAAACAATTTATTATTGATTAAACGTTATGTTCCTTTTGTGACATTTTCTGCAATGAGCAGCATAGCACAGTCCGACACTGACACACTTAACAAATAAAATAAAATACTAAACTAAATAACAAAAAAACTGTTTTTGTGATTTTGTTAGGGTTGGGTAGATAAGCCTATTAGCATTAACAACATTTTCAAGGCAGATTCATATGGAATCAGACAGGCATAGACTTAATTACTTGGAACCTTTTATATTTATCGAAAAGGAAACTAACGTATTTAGATATCACAGTTTTTCTTTCATCTGAGACTTCTAAGTTCTAACTGGGAATCATGCTTGATATGATATGTAACACACTTTGATTATCAACATCAATCGATGCATCCATGACGATTATCAGTATTCTTGTCCACATAAATCCATACACAGACTTTTGACACACATTGGTGATGAATTAAGTTATATTATTTCAACCAACATTTGTGGATCCCACGCTTATATAGTAATCAACATTCCTCAGGAGACTTTTGAGCGGTCTACGGGTATTTTGACAAGGAGAGACTATTCTAAGAACTTTCAAAGAGAAGCCAAGCCACAGGTCAGTGCTATCGGACAGCAGAGAGGCGGCAAACAACAATGAATTCTAGAATATGTGGGTCATGCTTATCCTCAGGTCAATGCCATCGCACAGCAGAGAGGCACACAACCTATCTCCTTGTTAGAGCATTTCTTATTTTCTTTTTCACATAACGCACCAATAACATAAGTTATCAGCTTGATTGCGCTTGTATTCAATTTTTTTCATGCTTTGCTCTTTTTGTGGTCACTCGCACACCTTTGGTGGCGTTTATTTGCTTGTTGTCCCTTATTGAAAATAACTGATTGTGTTAACCAGTGACAAGATGGAACCACACAGTCGGTTGAACCATTTAGTTTAGAATGAGTTCACCAATGACGTCTACTCGTCTATTGTGTTGAATCTACCGACACATCGTATAGTGAACTAGCACCTTCCTAGATCAACTTTCTCCGTGTAATTACAGTAACAATCAAGCGTACTATCATTTTCCCAATCTTGTTAGACTCAGAATCCTCTGACTAACTATTTTCTGTGATTTAATGAAACTAAAACTCTGAAAAAGTAAAATTTTTTGGTGTTCCAAGTAACTAGACGCCTGTGTACTATCGCTTTCCAATCTTGTAGAATTACAGCCTTGTCTTTGTTATTTATGCCTTTTAGATTATCTGCCCTTCCCCCTCCCCTTTTTTTTAAGTAACTAAATACTGAAAGTAACCTAATCTCACCCTAAAATTCTAAAACAGAAAATCTTTTTGTGTTTTTGGATTTTTATAAGACAAGGAAATTAAAAAAAAATTAAACTAAAGACAGTACTTGTGTCGGACTATGCATCTGTGTCTTCAGAGATAATGTCACTTTTCTTTTTCACGCCATTAACCTCTAACAAGTAGAAAAATCTGGTTTATCAAATGGTTTAGTGTAGAGGTCAGCGCGTTGAGAATCCGTGTTTATTTTTACCACATC
The DNA here is from genome assembly GCA_024085815.1 of Flaveria linearis. NCBI lineage: Eukaryota > Viridiplantae > Streptophyta > Magnoliopsida > Asterales > Asteraceae > Flaveria > Flaveria linearis. Next base: position 40,876,954 of record CM044005.1, on the reverse strand, counting down.
TATTAATTGTTCATCATAGCAGTTGGGTATGAAATGATACTTTATGCCTATGTGTTTGGTTTTAGGGTGTTGTATTGGATTTTTAGTGACAGCTATGGCAGCAGAGTTATCAACATAGATAGGGGTGTTCGACAATTGCAAACCGTAGTCTCGCATTTGCTGTAGGATCCAGATAATCTAAGAACAGCAGCTTGCGGCAGCAACGTATTCAGCTTCACAGGTTGATAAGGCAACCGAGGTCTGCTTCTTGCATTGCCACGTGACTAAACGCCTTCCAAAGAACTGACACCCTGCTGATGTAAACTTGAAATTCATTTTGCATCCACCATAGTCGGAATCACTATACGCCATGAGCTCAAAGTCATCGTCATGAGGATACCACAACCCTAGTGTTGGTGTACCCTTCAGATAACGGAAGATTCGTTTCACCCCGATCAGATGATTAACTTTCAGTTTTGCTTGATATCTGGAGCATAGTGGCATACATGATATCTGGACGGGAGGCAGTGACGTACATGAGAGATCCGATCATCCCATGATACATAGTGGCATCCACCAAATCCCCATTCTCATCAGGAGCCACATCATGATTTGTGGTGAGAGGGGTACCGGCAATAGTGACGTTTTCCATATCAAATCGACTAAGAATGTCGCCGACATACTTAGTCTGATGCAGAAAAATATAGGTAGGTGTCTGATCCACCTGTAATCCCAGGAAGAACTTCATTTCTCCCATGGCACTCATTTCAAACTCTGCCTTCATCACGGATTCAAATTCTTTGCACAAGTCTTCGTTTTTGGAACCGAAGATGATGTCATCCACATAGATCTGCACCATAAGCAAATCACCATCCTTTTCTTTAATGAACAACGTGCAGTCAATCACACCCCTGCGAAAGTCGTGTTTCACCAGATGGGTGGAGAGCTTCTCATACCAGGCTCGAGGAGCCTGATGTAGCCCATACAGAGCCTTGTCTAACTTGTAGACTCTGTCCCGATGATAAGGATCCTCGAATCCCTCGGGTTGACTGACGTATAGTTCCTCATGGATTTCCCCATGAAGGAATGAACTCTTCACATCCAGTTGATAAACTTTGATCTTCATGTATGATGCGTAGGCAAGAAATATCCGAATTGCTTCCATTCGTGCCACTGGTGCAAACACTTCATTGTAGTCGACGCCCTCGACTTGTCTGAATCCTTGAACAACCAAACGTGCCTTGTTTCTGATAACAAAACCTTGGTCGTCTTTCTTGCACTTCAGTACCGATTTGGTACCAATCACTTTCACTCCTTTTGGTCTATCAACCAGTGTCCACACTCCAAGCTTCTTGAACTGTAGTAGCTCCTCTTGCATAGCGTTGACCCAGGCCTCATCCTTCAGGGCATTGCATACGTGTTTGGGTTCAACTTGAGAAACGAAACATCTGAAAGCCCCATCATTCACGTAGCCCTTTTCCATAATTGCAGCGTAAACAGCAGAATACAGCCGATTTCTTATCTGCACGCCGGAGTAGAGATCACCAATGATAGCATCAGGCGGATGATTCGTACTGATCCTAGTCATGGGTGTTGTAGGGACAACAACTTCAGAATCCAGATTTGTGACGGGAGGTTCAGTATCCGTATTTCCAGATGTATGTTCAGCAGCTGAAGAGCTTCCTTCTTGATCAACATTTGGTGCTTGGCCTATTTCAGTTGCTTCTTCATCCTCTGATGAGTCATCACTTTCATCCTGATCAGCTATGGCAGATCCTGATGAACCACTCGCGGTGTTGTATTGCTAGTATGCAGATTCGGTGTGTTTAGAACATCGTGCATCATCTGAGTAGAAATATCTTCATCCGAAGCTATCTGAGGAAGATTGAATGATTTGAAAAAGCCATCGTAGTCAAAGAATGACAATGGACCTTTTCTAGCAGGGGGGATGGTGAAACGTTGAACGTCAACATTGCACCATACTTCTACCTGACCAGTAGAGTTGTTGTAAACTTGTTTGTCTGGTATACTGTATCCCAGAAAGATCCCCTGATCTGCCTTTTCATTAAACTTGCCCCTTGAGTTTTCTTCAGTAGCATACAAGGAGCGCCGAATGGTTCCAGATACTCCACGTTAGGTTTACGCTTCTGTAGCAACTCATAGCAAGTCTTCCCATGCCTCTTCACTACTGGCACACAATTGAGTGTGTAGCATACATTGGCAACAGCTTCGTTCCAGAACTGCACTGGCAGTTTTTAATCGGCCAACATAGTTCTGGCGGTCTCGATCAAGCTCATGTTCTTTCGCTCAGCAACTCCATTCATCTGTGGTGTGTATGCAGAGGTGAATTGACGAACAATTCCCTTTTCTTTGAAGAAAGCATCCATCCACTGATTCTTAAACTCTGTTCCATTGTCTGAGCGAATCTTCCTAACCTTCAGCTTGTAAAGCGACTCCAGTGTAGTAACTAGCACTTTGAATGATTCAAAGGTTTCTGACTTTGTCTACAGAAACATCACCCAGGAGAATCATGAGTAGTCATCAGTGACTACGAAGCAGTACCAGTCTCCGGCGATACTCTTTGTGCTGACTGGACCGAATAGATCCATGTGCAATAGCTCCAGGGGCATCTCGATAGAATTGACGTGCCTGGTCTTGTGAGATTTCCTGGTCTGCTTTCCTTTCTTGCATAAGACACAAAAATCAGGAAGTTTGAAGTTCTTTATAGGAACTCCATCAACTAAGTTGTTATGAATCAGATGATTCATCTTCGTGTGATTAATGTGTCCTATTCTTATGTGCCATGAGATGGAGTCCTTCTCTGTAGCTTTAGACAAGAAACATTAAACAGTAGAAGCACTAGTAGAAGCATTAGACATATCTAGAACATACAAGTCATTATATCTAGATGCTGACATTAATACCTGTTCCTCTCGAATTTCCATCTCTTTCTTCAGGATGTAACATTTCTGATTGTCAAACATGACTTTGAAGCCCTTGTCACATATCTGAGACACTGAAAGCAGACTGTTTTCTAATTGCTGAACAAAATTGACTTTATCGAACCTTACCTTGTCATTACCTACTTCTCCCTGAGCAGTAATGTATCCTCCTTTGTTTCCAGCAAAAGAGACGTGTCCCCCTTTAATTTGTTTGACATTGTAAAGGAGGGACTGATTTCCCGTCATGTGCCTCGAAGCTCCGCTATCTACTATCCATGTATTGGTAGAAGCACTATAGCGGACAACCTGCACATAATTGAAAATTATTAGTTAAGGAGGGGGACCCAAGCCTTGACTGGCTTGGGTTTCCCTGAGGCATCACACATCATGAACTCGACCCACTGTCCTTTTTCAGTGGGTGGTACATCAACTTTCAACTTGTTCTTTCTTTCAGACACATCAGTTGTTTTGGCTTTCCACAAACCATCCCTGTGAAAGGATTGTTTGTGGTAAACCATAGACTGATTTACAGTTTGAACTTTTGGTTTAGTTTCAAAAACAGGTTTTACCTCAGGCATCACAGACTTGCCAGTGGCTTGTCTGGTGTTGCCTTTGGCGCGGAGGAGATGGAAACGACCTAGAAGGTGTTTTAGACCTAATAGGAGTTTTTGATCTAATGGGAGTCTTAGATCTTTGTTTTGAAACTTGTTTGACTTCATTGTTTAGCTCAATTTTAATCTTTGGTGTCTGATAGCGAGGACAATTTGAAGAGATGTGACCGCGTTGTCCATAATTATAGCATGACCTCCTTTCAACAGGACTAGGAGATCTCTTGTGGGGCGGTGAGTAAACTTCGGGTACTTCCTTTTTGTTCTCACTTCTAAGATTTTCACCTTCCTTGTCAAATTTTACTTGTTTAACATTATGTGTGTGTTGTCTTAGAAGATGGTGGTTATCTTGCTTAACCGGTTTAGTTAGAGTGGTTTTGGAAATCTTGGGTTGCATGATTGCAGATTTTGGACCCAACCCAAGAGATGCTTGAACATTCTCTTCCACCCTGTTTTCAGTGATTGTTGTACCAGTTGTGCCTGATGTGGATGCTTTCTGGTCAGTAGCCGGAGGGGCACATTTAACTACTGTGTTCGGATCGCTGACCAGAGGAGTTGTCACCACATGATCCTTTATTAGGTTATTATTAATTGGACGTTGTTTGGCGTTTAAAAGAATCTCATGTGGTGGAGGCACAACTTTGTAACCCAAACCCTCCCCGTTGTTGCGTTCCTTAACCAAGTTTTTTAATATATGTGAAGAACTAGCTAGACTGTGGAGCTTTTGTTTCAAAGACTCGTTTTCAACTTGCAAAACTGCTCGTTCCTTCTTAGTTTCTTCGATTGTCTTTAAATAAAACTTGATATCGTTTTCTTGGTTAAACACAACAACTTCAGTTTCTTTTAATTGTTTCTTTAATGCCTCAACCTTTTCTTTATAGCTGCTTTCATTTTGTTTTAAAACCATGTTTGCCTCCATGCATAATTTTAAGTCATTTACTAAGTTATCATTGTGATCTAATAACCTAGAAAATTTTAGATCAATGCTTTCCCTAAATTTATCACATTTAGCACAAGCATGTTTAATAAACAAATTATCCTTGGATTCTACCAGTGCGGATGTAGACGTTCCAGCCATGAAAGCATTTTGAGGCTTAGATTGAGCTTCAGATTCAGCGTTCAGCTCATTTTCAACAAGTTGATCAACAGCAGCTATGTCTTATCCAAATTAGCAGTATCAGGTTCAGTTGAGTTCTCCCCCTCACTCGCTGAATCTTCGTTCAGATCTTTAACCTATGCAATGTTGGCTTCACCATCAGATAAGAATCGGAAGGACCAGTCCTGTCCTTCATCACCTTGAGCCACCATTGCTTTTGAATCACTGCTGGTTTACGCTGGCTTTTTCTCTTTCTCTTGTTTTGAGAAGGATGAGAAATGGTTCCCATTTCTGGTCTTCTTTGGTTTTACACATTCCCTCTTGAAGTGTCCTTTCTCACCACAATTGAAACAGGTGACTTTAGACTTGTCAAAGCCAAAAGTAGTATCTTTTGTAGCCACCAGATACTGACCAGTCTTCTTCACAAACTTTTTCGGTCGTCGCACAACACTAGCGAGAGCCCACATAATGTCCATTCTCTCCAACTCATTCTCATCCACCTGCTCATAATCTTCATCAGCCAAGTGACAGTTCCCTATCTTCCCTGCTACCAAACCATCATAGGAATGAACCATAGCAGCAAGTAGGTCCATGTGTTCCTTGGCCACTACCACAGTTACTTTTCCCAAATTCTCTGTTACTAACTTTATCGATTGAGCTTCAGTAACACTGTGTTGAACCCCTGATGAGACAGTTGACTCACCAACAGACGATGAGCTTTGACCCGTTGCAGATGTATTAGAAACAAACACAGTCTGCAAAGGAACATTGGAAGATTTTACAGTTGGAGTGGGAGTCATATTGTAGAGAGTCGGATCCTGAGCATATGAACCTTTCTTAGCCTTGTACTTGTGTCTCACTTCCTCTTCTCGCAGTTTCAAGATGAAGTCATTTATATCCAAGGTCTCAAGTACAGAATTGTATCTCAAAGTGGAAATAAACGAATCCCACTTCTCTGGAAGTCCGTCAGCCAAGCTTGACACCTTTTCTTCTTTCGACGTTGTAACACCATGAGTGTGAAGTTCACTCATCAGATGATAGAAGCGGTCAATAATGTCATCCAAACTCTCATTTCCGATGGCCGAGAAATTATCAAACTCTTTCTTTAATGCTTTGGCCTTTAAGGACTTAAGAGTTGAGCTCCCTTCATACCTTTTCTCAAGAGCTTTCCAGAATTTCTTACTTTGCTTGTGCTCTGAATACTGATGGAAGATTTCTTTAGGAATAGACTGAGACAACATCGCATAGGCTTTCTTTTCTGCATTGTAAGAAATCTTTTGAGCATCAGTCAATCCACTCAACGTTAAGGGTATACCATCAGCGCCAACTGGCATAGTGTAACCAATCTCAATAGCATTCCAGAGATTAGTGTCCACGCCATTTAGATGAATCTCAAACCTTTGCTTCCACTGCGGAAACTCATCAATCGAAAGAAGCTTAGGTGGCTTGTTATGGTTACCAATCTCATTCTCCAGTAGAAGTAAGTTCGGTATCCTTGAGTCTTTACCAACTGAGAATGCAAAGTTCTCTGAGTCCATGATGAAATAGAATTAGACTTGACAAACAGACTGTTTATACGACTGGGATGTGCGACTGGGGACGACTAAGACAATCACTCTGCGATTGAACTGAGTCGTACGACTAGGTGAGCGATTGAGTCTGTGGTGCGACTGAACAGACCGGCTGAGTCAATCGTGCGATTGGACTGGACGATTGAGTTTGGTCGTGCGATTGAGTTCAGTGGTACGATTGGACTGGACGATTGATTTCAGTCGTGCGATTGAGTTCAGTAGTACGATTGGACTGGACGATTGAGTTCAGTCGTGCGATTGAGTTAATTGTGCGACTGAGACTGCTGAAATCAAAATTTTTCTCACACTTTGACCTAAAAACGCAATCTTTTATACCCTAGACGGCTGAAACTCGAAAAAGACTCAATTTTCAGAACATGCACACGCAAAAACTTGATTTTGAGCAGAAAGAACGGATCTTTTCGCTTAAAAACGTTGACTTTTTCACAAAAAACGATTGAATCCACGAAGAATCAAGAGCCAAAGCTCTGATACCACTTGTTAGGACTGTGTATGACGGAGTACTAACCGATTCTTACGTGAAACCAGATCAAATAGTGCGGAATCCTATTTGATTGGCGATCCAATCAGGGAGAACGTTAATCTGATCAAAACTAACGATAAGAATAGGTTAAGAATTGATTAGAATCGATCAGGAACGTTCTTTGAAGTTGGAAGGGACTCTCTGGACGAACAGGAACTGCTAGGGTTTGTAATATTCGAAGTGTTACATTTTTCCACGAATTAAGTGGTATTTATAGGTTACAGCTCTCATTCGTACGACTGAGCCATACGATTGGTTCATTCGGACGACTGAGTCAGTCTTATGACTCAATCGTGCGATTGACTCAATCACCTGGTACAGTCGTGCGATTGGCCCATTCGCATGGTCCAGTCGTGCGACTGAATCAGAATACTTAGTTAAACACATTCTTGAACCTTTAATGGTCCAGAACTATGTCTAACAACTGTAAACCTATATAACATTGTCATATAGGCGTGTAACAATAATATAAATAGATATAACAATAAACAATCAATCAAACATTCACTAAAGAATTTTTCATTACATTGATTCAACATTACATATGTGTTATAAGATGAAAGTCTATTACATTTAAGATCATTAGACTAGACCTAGGGACATGTATACCAACACTCTTGCTCCTCACTACCACATCTAGGTTGTCTAATAGACTCACAGGAATGTGGTGGAGCAATTTCATTGGTTTCCAACCCTCCTTTGTTCTGATAATAGAGTTTAGAATGGGAGGATGATGCAAGAATAGCTTGGAAGTTTTGCTCAGAAATAGCATGCTTCCTGACCTGAGCCTCAGCAGTGACAAGCTGGGCTTGAGCCTCAGACAATTTGGATATTAACTCTTTTATTTGAGTCTTAAAATTTGAATGTTCATGTTTTAATAAGAACACAGTTTTCTCCAACTCCTCAATTTTTCTTTGATAGTCAGATTCAGCTCTTTTAAAATCAGATTTTAAAACATTTAAAGACAATATCATATTTAATCTCCATATTGTAGTCTTGATACAAGTTAACCTTGGCAATGCATGCAGGAGTACAGAGATGTTCGTATACCTTAATGTCATCTGTTCCTGCCATGAGAGCTTGAGCAGGAGTCACATCTTGCACCATAATGCTCAAATCAACCTCTTGAGCCATTGTAGTTGTTTCAGTTGACTTTCTAGTGGGCTTTGAGATAGAGGGATGTGTGGAGGCCTGTGGGGTTCCCGGATTTGTCTTGGGAGCCTTGAATTCCATTGCAAATTGACCAAGTTGATTATAGTTGTAGCATTTGGCCTTAGTTTTGTCAAACCCAAACTTGCTGTTGGTTGGGTTCTGGGGAAACTGCCTTCCAGTTCTCTTGAAGAACTTCTTTGCTCTATAGGTTAAAAGAGCCATCTATTGGACTATGTCCACGTACTCTACATCATCTGGACTAAAGCATTCCAGATCATCAAAGCAGTACTGAAAATCACTTGAATGTCCACTTCCTGAGACAAAGGCACAACTCTCCTGAAAGGAGCTCTGCTGTGCTTGTTGAGACCTTGGAGTCTCAGGAAATATGATGTTTGGTCAAGATAAGCAGGATGGCTGTTGAGTGTGATTCAGGTACTGTTAAGGTTGTGTGGGTCCTAAGCCTTCAGCAACCATCAAAGCATTGCTAGTAGGAAGACTCAGGGGTCTGCTTGTCTGATGGCCTCTCTTGCTTTCCATTTCCAAACGGTATCGATCAAGAATACCATAAAGTTCGGTCATGGTGAGTGTGTTCAGATTCTCTGTTCTCTTGATAGAGACACAGTAGAATGTCCATTCATTAGGAAGAGCACTCATGAACTTTCTTGTGAGGTCTCTAAGTTCAGGATTGATTCCCACAGACAGAAGGGAAGAAATGAGATCCATGTACCTGAAGTATTGCTGACTGAGAGTCTCTCCAGCAATATAGGTGAAGTTCTCAAACTGCTGCTTCAGTGAGTCCTTCTTGGAGTCATTTGAGCTAGAGTACATTTGAGCAAGTGCATCAAACAGTTCTTTGGCTGACTTGCAATGCTCAAACCCCACCATGATGGAGTTTGGTATTGCAGTCATGAGAATAGTCATAGCATTGCTGTCAATGTCCATCTTCTTTCGGTCCTCATCAGAGTAATCTTCAACAGCCTTTTCTATCATGGCCCTGTTTCCACCAGATGAAGCCACCTTGGGTTTGTACAGGCCATTGACAATGGATTGCCATATTTTGCTGTCTTGATATCTGATGAAGCCTTCCATGCATCTGCTCTATGATCTGAAGTTTTCAAGGGTGATGACAGGTGCTTTGGTCATCATCCCCATTTCTACTTTGGACTTGTTGAGGGCCATATTGAGTGTGTTGTAGTGAGGAGTGAAAAACAGGTTGATTTGGATGGTAAGATCTCACAATCAAGAGCCTGGAGCTCTGATACCAATTGCAAGATCGGTTTTGTCACTTAAAACTTGGTTTTCTCTCAACTCACAAATGCCACACTCGGATCAGATTAAGCAAAGTCTTATGTAAGAGCTGATAATAATATATTAAGTAGCAGAAAAGCACAAAGATATAATTTTCAAGATACTTGTATATATTACTTCTCAACTCAACGCGTTACAAGACTCTCACAAGCATACTTATGAGTTATAATGAGAAACTATATATACTACTATCTACAGCCAGATATACTTTGATACCAGCTGGAAGCCTATGACTAAAGCATATACTACAATGCTAGAGTTAAGGTATCTTAGATAAAGAATTATCTAAGATATGGTAGTCATGACATGTCCATAACTTATCTTTTGTTACTAACTTAAGTTGGTAACTATACTACCTAATAAAGGTGAACAGTGGAATAAAGTATGGTCAACTACATGACTTTTGAGAAAACGCCATGCAGTATATTAGAGGTCCACAGCAGAGTGTCAGGAGGACCACACTTATGTCCACTGGTTCATAGCAGTGTCTTCTGAAGGATAAGTTGGCTTCGGAAGAACAAGTTCTTCCGAGGCCACTTATACTTTGGAATAGACTGCTTCTTTCGAGGCTTGATGAACTTCATACTTCGGAAGCAGTCTTCTAATTTCTTCTCTTAAGACTTTATCTTCAGAAACATGTCTTTGTCTTCGGAAGTAGAGCTTTGCCTTCGGAAGTTGATTCACTTTGTCTTTGGAAGTACTCTACAACCTTCGGAAGTTTCATGCTAATCTTCGGAAGCCTTTATATGTAGTACCAAAAAATTGTCTAAGTGAATTGGTTTTGGTTGCACCAGCCTTCTTCTTGATCCAACAATCCGGTACAACATCCTAAAACCAAACACATCGGAATTAAATATCACTTCATACGTGATTGTTTTGAAAAGCATTTAATCGATGTAATTAAAATTAACAGGGATTTTCAGCGCGCCGACCTCTATACAAAAGCTTTTGATAAACCGAGATTTTATTATCTATTAGAGGTTAATGGCGTCAAAAAGAAAGAGGATGTGATTCGAAGGAGTCGAGTTCATAGTCCTTCCGTATGTTTCTTAGTTTAATTTTTTTTTTATCAAATTTATTTTATATTATTTTATTTTCTGTCTTAAAAATATCAAAAATACAAAAAGATTTTCTGTTTTAGAATTTTAGGGGGAGAATAGTTTTAGTTTCAGTATTTATTACTTAAAAAAAGGAGGGGGCGGGCAGGTAAGCTGAAAAGCAACGAAATCCAATCCGAGAAATTGATTCATTACATTGGAAAATAATAGTACACAGGCATCGAATCATTTGGGATACCATAAAGATTTTCATTTTCTGCAATGTTATATTGAAAGTCATAGAAAATTATAAATACGAGAAGTCAAAGCCTAATAAGCTGAAAAATGATAGTAAGCTAGTCTGTTAGTGTGGCTATACGAAGAAAGTGGATCTAGGGGTTGCAAGTACATTATATGATGTGTCAGTAGATTCAATACAATAGACTAGTAGACATCATTGGTGAATCATGTAAATTAAATCAATCAACAGGTTGTGGGTTTCCATCTTATCCCTGGTCTGCACAATCAATAAATTTCCAATAAGGGCTGAAGAGCAAAACAAAAGCCACCAATGTGTGCTAATGACCAAGAACATGAGCAATGTATATGAAAAATGCGAAATGCAATTAAGTTAATGACAAATGTCATTACTGCATTAAATGTAGTATAAAACTTGCTCTAACAAGAAGATAGGTTGTGTGTCTCTCTACTGTGCGATGGTACTGACCTGAGGATAAGCATAACTAAAATATTCTAAGAATTCATTATTGTTTGCGCCTCTCTGCTGTGCGATGGCACTGACCTGAGGCTTACCATCTCTTTGAAAGCTCTTAGAATAGTTTCTTCTTGACAAAAACCCGTAGACCACTCAAAAATCTCCTGAGGAAGGTTGATTACCATATAAGCGTAGGATCCACAAATGTCTGTTGACTTAATACACCTAAATACTCACCGATGTGTGTCAAAAATCTGTGTATGGATTTATGTGGATAAATATACTGACAATCATCGTGGCTGAATCTCTTGATGTTGACAATCAAAGTGTGCCATATAACAGCTCTAGCATGATTACCTGTTAGTGCCTTTGACTCCTAGATGAAAGAGATTATGTGTATCATATATATAATGTTCTCTGTTATTGATATAAATACAAAAGGTCCCAAATGATTGCGTTTTATGCATGTCTGATTCCATGTGAATCTTTCTAGAAATCATGTTAATGTTTGAAGCTGTTCTGCTAAGGTGGAGAAATCGTTTAAGTGAAAATAAAATGCTTTCAACCCTTCTCAAATGAAAACACAAAAATATGTCTTAATTCAGTTTTATTTCAAGTTTTTCCGCCTTTAGTTATGTTTGTATTGAGTCGATGTCGGACTATGTAACAAGACTGAACTCTGTGAATGTCACATAATAAACTGACTGTTAACTATGCAAAACTTGTTTCTGAAAGATAATCAAATGGTTTTTCATTAAAAGGATCACGTCTGAGGTGATGAAACAGTTTGTAGTTAAAAGGATCACATCTAAGGTGATCAAATGGTTTTCATTTAAATGGATCACGTCTGAGATAATCAAATGGTTTTCAGTTAAAAGGATCATGTCTGAGATGATCAATGGTCATAATATTATTTATCAAAGATAAGTATGTGAAATAGTGGGCCAAACAAAGTCAAATTCACTAATATGGCCCAATCACACAATTGGACCATAAGTATGGGCCAGTCACACGACTGGATCACAAGTATGGCTCAATCGCACGACTGGATCATGAGGATGGCCGAGTCGTACGATTGGCATCCTCAGTATGCACCAATCGTACGATTGGTTGAATGCGTAAAGGTCAGTCGTACAACTAAACCTCAGTCGCATTTATGAACCATGCGAATGGGTCCAGTCGCACGACTGAAACTCATAACAGTATAAAAAGGAGGTTCAGTCGGTCGTAACCCTACACTTACTTTCAAACTCACTCAAAATAACCGGCTACCTAAGGACCCCTTTTCAAAATTTTCCCTGTGAACTCATTTGATTTCTCTATTGCTAACTGTTCCACGTTCGTCTACAGGTATAGACAAGATGAAATCATGACACATGGGTACCTTAAATTGATCAAAATGTCTGAATGAAATAAAATCTTTAAACCAAACTGAATAACTCTAAATTGGACCTTTAAATGAACTTAAAAGTGAAACTAAAAGATAATTGGTATTATAACAAGTCTTGGCGCTTCTAATGACTGCAATCTTGATATGAATATGGCTGATTTGAAGAACACTCAAATTTTTGGACTCGCACAGTATGTATGCGACCAATCGCATGATTGCACCATACGCATGATTCAACCGCTCGATTGAATCAATTGGTGATCTAGTCGCACGACTGGCTTAATCGCATGTCATGGCACACGACTAAGCTCAGTCGGATGCTCAATCGTACGATTGAGTTCAGTCGTATGGTCCAATCGTACCATTGATCCAGTAAGATGAGATCTATGTTTCAAATTCAAATGTTCATCTTTGTAAACGGGTCTAACATGTCTGTTATCTATGTTACAGTGAAATGACTGATGGGTGGACTATGAGTACTAAGCATAATATTTGCGCTTACCTCAACACTACCTCAAGGAATGTAGTTGAGTTCGTAGGGAATATAGAGTTCCTAAACCGATCAAGGATCTACCAAGTTATCTCTACTCTCTGTACACCTTATAGATCCCTACAACAGGCATTCTCGGAGAATGCGGTAGTAGACAGATCAGTTGAGCCTTACAGGATCTGAAGCTCCATTTTTTTCCATGATATAGATATAGGTGAAGATGACTTGGCGAGAGTGTTAGTTCTGGGAAAGATGACATGGATTATCTGACCAAACTACATCACATGAAAGTTAGGGGATGCTTTCTGAGGATTAAGTACGCCAGTGACATCAATGCCGGTGTACTTAATAAGAGAAACATGTGCCCTCCTTTCAAGTATCTAGCACATGTGATTCTGAAGTGCATAGCCTCTCGATGAGGTGGTTTTGATGAGATAAGCGATTAGATTCCAAACGGATTTATGGCATTAGTATGAACCACCCATTCAGTTTTTCCAAGATGTTCTTCAATTACATGAGGGAGAACATTAAGGCCAAAGGGAAGGAGGGCTTCTGCATGTATCCCCGGTTTCTCCAAAGGATCATCAACGAGAAACTCCTAAACCTGCCAAAGAACAAAGACGATGAGGTGTCATTGGAGGTGATGGATGGCACAACATTATGCAGGATGAAGGTATATAGGGGAAAGCAGATAAAGCCCCCAGTGAGACGGTTGTTTGGCCATTTGGCCGGTGCTTACTATGTAGCACCAACAAGAAAAAAATGGCGCCATGATGATACTGACTCCAATATTAAGCACGTTCTGATTCCAGATGATGAGGACGAGGATGATGATGATGACCAGGATGAGGGTCAAGGAGGTGGAGATGAGGCCTCAAGTCAATCCAGAGCGGCTGATACATCTACTATCCAACCACCTTCTCATTAGGGTGGTTCATCAGCTGCTGGTGGATCTGGGCAAGCTACCATCCACCAGGACTTCCTGATCAGTGAGGATATCTGGAACTTCCACTTAGACAAGGAAGAAGATGACTCTGATGAGGAACCACTTGTTTGACAGGTTGGTAGCAAGTGGGTTGCTACAGATAAAGGGAAGAAATGGTTGGTGTTCGCCAGGCTAGTTCGAAGGGTGTCGATACTAAGGAGACTGGTCCATCCTACACACCCGAACAGCCAATCAGCATAGGAAAAGTACCTGTTGCTACGGGGTCAAAGAGGAAGAGGATGGCCTAACCCTATGGGAAGAAGGGGAAAAAGCCAAAGGATTATCTTGATGAGTTCTTCCACCACCACTACCACTACCCCTGCCACTACCACCATTACAGCCACCACCACTGATAAACCCATTACCACCCAAATACCCACATCTTCCTCACCCTCAATACCCAAAACCATACCTCCACAAAACATTCCTATCCCCACACCCGTTTACACCACATCTACAACCACCCCAACCATCTCCCAAGCCGGAACATCCACCCACACTCCACCTTTCCAGGGCACTACTCTACCCACTATTGGGTTAGAGGAACAAATTGCAAGCCTTAACAGGCTAGTTCTCAAGCTGTTAGCTACTGATGATCTTTGGGCCCAACCAAATTAGCCAACTGATAGCAGTGAATGCAGCACAGGGCCAGCAAATCGCTAAGCTAACTAAGAAGAACAAAGCCTATGAGCGGGCTTTACTTCGAGCTCATAAGGCCCTTTAAGCTCAGAATGAGCTAGTGCTGGCTTCCACAAAAAAGATTGAGGATCTAGAGAAGAAGAATAAGAAGATCATGTTGAGGTTGAAAGGAAAAAGGGAGGAGCCATTAAAGATTAAAGGAGATGGAGATGATGATGGCGATGGAGATGATGATGGCGATGATGATGATTCTAGTGATGATGAATATGATAAAGAGGATAATTGGGAGGAGGCTGATGAGAGTGGAGAGGAGAATAAGAAATATGATAATGAGGATGATGAACCTGAAGGTGATGCGAACGCATCAGCATCAAATCAATCTGCGAAGGAGACGCATACCAAGAAAAACCAGGATCAGGGAACTTCCTCAGCTTCTCAAGCGAATGAGCCTCAAGATCAAGATCAAAGTAATGATTAAGAATGTTTATGTAATTTGAAATCTTTTGTAAGTGAACATTGTATTACATTAATGTAAATGATTATAATTTATGATTAATGCCTTGATGTTCATTAATCTTTGCTTTATTGATCATTCTATTTAGCAGATAAAACTCAACAGGTCGATGATTTTGATGTTGCTCCCCTTCAACAAATTAAGACTCAGCTCATAATGATTCTTGATTTGCAAGGGATTGTCAGAAGATCTATGAGTTATACACCAGAAGAGGGGAGATCATTCACGATCTATCAGACGAATAGCTTGCTGAGATGTTCAGACTGAACCCTGATGAGATCATTAAAGATGCTCCTGAAGTTGATATTATTAGTGATGAGGAGTTGCAAGGAGTTGATGACATAGAGTTAGAAGATGTCACGTCCGACCACTACCTCAGTACATAGACATTGACGAAGATGTTATACCAGACTTGGGTGAAACCTTTGTCAGTAGAGCATTTGATAAGGTTGTTGAGAAAGTCATAGAGAAAGAAGTGGCAGAAGATAAAGCTCAAGCTGATGATGCTGATGTAGCACAAAAGAAGGCTAAATGGGCTGCATGTCTAGCTGAGATGAAAACTCAGAGAGAGCCTCCAAGGCAAAATGCCTACACCATGCTGTATAAGGTTAAAAAACATCAAAAAGTATCCAGAAAAATTATCAGCTAGGCCTACTTTGAGTATTTAAATGTTTATGTTGTCAAAAGGGAGAAAGGGATTGAGTATTACAGACATCCATACGATCTGAAAACCCTCCCAGGCTTTGAGCTGAACAGACTAGCTTGCCTAAACTTGCTGTATGCAAACCCTGGAAGGATGTCGGGTTGGTTTGAAAAGGCACTGAAGAAAGAGTACCACACGAGATGGGTCAACTTTAAACCTCAACAACCTAAGAGGTTTATTCACAAAACGGAAGTTGACTCAATCTCTGGAAAACAGAAGGTGGTGTCGAAGTGGAGACCTCCAAGGACAATGTCAAATATTCTATTGAGGGAAATGCCACAGGACTTCACACCTTATTTTAAGTGGTGGTATTATGATTAGAAGATGGGCGAAGCGGTTATTATGCATAACTGAGATGGTAAGATTGAGACTATCAGGGTATTTGACCTAATGTGGCTCATTAACTTGTCAGCGGATGATGTCTATACTTTATACAAGTGGCCACTATTCTATGACATTCAGGTAATTGTACAAGCTCTCCAGTTCCAGCACGTTATCAGACTCTGTTTTGCATTCAAGATTCATGCAGGAGTCACAAAAGAGGAGAAGTACAAGAAGTTTGAAGAGCATGTGAAGAGTGTTAGACAATAGAGTAAACTAGGTCCAATGAGGAGTTTGTTGATACATGGTGTCCCTAGTTTATTGTACTTAAATGTTTATGTCTTCCATTTCTTACACGTGTAATGCAAGAACTTTATTGTAATGTGATATATATGTTTGGATGTTTATTTACCTTTGGTTATATCATATTCTTATAACATTTATTATTACTCGCATGATGAACTTTATAAATAGGTTTGGGGTTGTTGTGCATAGTTCTAAGTCAATGATCAAAAATGTGTTTGACTTTGTCTTGTGGTGATTCATGCTAATGGACCATGCTCATGGACCAGACGCATGAATGGACCATGCTTATGGACCAGTCGCACGACTGAACCAGGTGACTGGATCAGTCGCATGACTAAGTCATAAGACTGGCTCAGTCGCATGACTGAACAATTTGTAGAGTTCAGTCATGCGTATGAATCAATCGCATGACTCAGTCGCACGACTGAACCATGCTAATGGCTCAGTCGTACGACTGGACACTAAAACCTATAAATACCACGCAATTCCTGGAAAAATATAACACTTCGAATATTATCATACCCTAGCCGTCCAGAGCATCCCAGTTCGTCCGTCCAACTTCATAGTTCGTTCCTGATCGATTCCTACTCATTCTTAACGTTTGTTTACTCGTTAGATCGATCAGGTTTTCGTTCTCACTGATTGGATCGCCAATAAATTAGGATTCCGCACTATTTGATCTGGTTTCACGTTGAATCAGTTAGTACTCTGCACGTACACGGTCCTTACAATTACTTACATAATTTATTAATGTATCAGATTAATAAACATTCTCATATCATTTATACATGTTTAAATAAAATTATTTTGTACAAATAACGTAGCTTTTTGTATCGAAATAGGTTCAATGTATCATTTTACCTGTATTATTATGGACTAGATTTTAGGAATTTATTTTTTTATTGTTTGATCTTGCTAGCTTAAATTTTAGTATACATCAAATTATCAATATTTCTAAATTCATTAATTAAGTAACTAAATAACTGCATAAACTATAATTATATTAGTTAATTAATTAATTAACTAAATAGTTTCATAATTACTTGGATTAAAAACGAAAAACTTTAGTACTACAATAATTTAATGCGAATCATAATAAGTTTTGACTTTATCTTTTTTGTTCGTTTTAATATGTTGTTACTACTAATATTATACATACTCCATCAAAATATAACGACACACATGTGATAATCAAAATTAATAAAACTCCGTTAAAGAACGTTAGTGTAGAAATTTATCACCAGGAATCAAATAACTAGATCAATGTCTTCCATCTTGCCAGTAATGAGAAAACCTTGCTTATCTATCTGGAGGATTGAGAAAAAGATAACTAGATCAATGTCTTGCATCTTCATATGCTATAACCTTCAAGGAAGATGCAAAAGGTAGAATAGATGATAAGACGATGCGTCTTTGTGTCTTCTCGTCATGCTCTATATAGGGGATTGATAGGTGAATAAATATACATGTTAATAAAGCATATCTTTCCTCATCTTAAGTGCTTTTTGTTACAAATTTATATTTATCTATACTTAATTGTGATTAATTTGGATTTTATAATTTTAGGTGCTTGCTTGATGATTTCAAAAGAAAATTAGAAGAGATGCATGAAGATTTTGGAAGTTTAGAGGTTATGGTCATGACTGATTCTGTCATGACCATAACAAGCATTAGGTCCCCTTTGCCTACGTATTACAGTCATGACTGATTATCTTCATGGCCATAACACGCATCAGGACCCACTTTTAAGCTCTTCTCCTTTATTCGGAGATAGATGAATTTTGAAGGCATAAAAACCTAGTTTTTCTTCATTCTTGTGGTGACTTTGAAGGAAGTTTCTCAAGAGTTCAAGCTAGTTTGAAGATCAAGCATTTCAAATGAAGATCCAGCTCCACACAACCCACCTCTTCTAATCTTTGGTTTAAAAATTTCTAGACCTATCATGTTTTCTTCCATTGTTATGAGTTCGGTTGTGGTTTTCTAAAGCCTCATGGGCTAAACACTATTTATCACAAAGCAAGCTAAGCAGTATCATTTCCTAAAACAAGTCTTCAAAGCAAGCTAAGCAGTATTATTTCCTGAAGCATGTTAAAAATAATGGTCAACATAATGTTGGTGAGTTTCCATAGGTTTTCATACATACATACATACATACATACATACATACATACATACATACATATATATATATATATATATATATATATATATATATATATATATGTTATAGATGGCAATTCATGTCATAGGTTATTGAATAAAGTAAATAAAGATAGATGAACAAATGTAACAATCAAACCTTGACAAATATGGTCACAATAACGATTAAACGATTAGCTATGTGTATTTGGTTCCCATAGTGCTCAAGAATACGACACTAGGAGCCGACAATAACCTCGGCTTTAGCACCAAATAGGCTTGTCAGACCCATAGATCTATGACGTCGCTAGGCTAGCAATTGTTAATGATTGTATCTTACAAGCGTCATCACATGATAATTACAAGTGTTCAAATAACCATGACATAATAAGATGAATTGCACAAGTGTTACAAGAGTAAAAACGTGTTTACAAGTGTGATTATAATAAGTTAACATGTTTCATCCCAAAAGTGTGAAATAATATAAAATGGGATATGAAAACTCACATGGATAATAAGGATGAGCAATTAAGATAGTCTTGTATAAAATGCCAAGGATTCGTTAACGTTCAACCGAAATGAACGACGTGTTAAGTTAATAATGATAGTTATGGTGTTATATTTATAAACCATTTAACCCATGATTTTTAAATTATTATCTACATGCTATTTGTTATCATTTTGGTAATTAAACGGTTAGATAATAATTTTAGTGATTAACACTATTAATAGAAGTTAAATTTTTATCAAATGATTATTATTTACTATTTAATAAAATAGTATTTATAATTTAGACAATTCTATTAATTTCAATAAGTGTACACTTCAAATATGTACATATATATATATATAAATTTTCTTTTAAATATATATAATTTAAACTTAAATATATATTTTATAAAAATAAAAGATATATTAAATTAATATTTTTAAGAATCTAGAAGGATTAATTTCTTTACAAATACTAACAAGGATATATATTTTATAACAATTTGATAATTTTCAAGATAAAAATAAGTGATTTATTAAAATAAATTTCTAGAAAATTAAAAGAAAATAATTTTATTTGGGTTCTTGTTAAAGAATAATTTTTATATTAATTTAATAATATATTATTATTTTCTGTAATTAAAAATTCCCCCAAAATCAGGTTTAAAAACAAATGCAGGGGCCCGGGTTTGAACCCGGGACCTCCTGCCCACCACTCCAGTGATTTAACCGGTGAGCCAAAGTCCATCTTTGTGTTGTAAACCCATTTTAAATCATTTAAAACATTAAATCCAAAAATCTCCAATTCCACATAAACCCTATAATCAAAATCGATCAAATTGAGCATCAAAACGTTGATGTTAATCAAATTAATCATAGGGCTTTGATTCCTCATGGTTAATCGAGTACGATAGAGTTTAGAATCACCTGAAATGGTTTCGAAATCAACGAACATGAGTCCAAGTTTGTGTCATGAATAGCTTCGATGCAAATGCGATGTGTGTGTGTCTTTTGGGTGAAATTAAGAGTGAAGAGAGTGTAAGAGGATCGAATGCAACCTTTTCCCTCTGTTTAATCGCTCCGATTTGAGTCGTTTCGTGTCCAACGAGTTCAAGTTAGATTCGAGGGTTTTCGGTTAAGTTTTGGGATGTAGTTCATTGTTTAAGTGGAATAAATCGTATCATTGATTTCTAATTGCTTAGGTTCTAATGTGTTTTAAGTATAGAACGGATTTGAGCTTCGATGGGGTTCGGGTTCAGGTTCGATGATTAACAAAACCGCATGTAAAGTTCATTTAACATGCTTCCTTGAGTTTGAAACGGTTCCACAAAAACACGGGGTTAAAACGGTTACCTTTTAGGGCCGTTTTAAAGTTACCAGAGCCGACTGGAGGTGGCCAGAGTCCGGCTGCCGGAAACACGGGGAAGAAGGGGGGGTGGGGGTTGGTTTTAAAAAAATTACAGTTTGGTCCCTGTTTTTTAGGTTTGTTTCTTTTTAATCCAAAGTTAATGTTTTGTTTTAGAATAGATTTACAGTTTAGTCCCTAGGGTTTAATTGTTATTATTTTATGCCAGAAACTAATAATTTACAAGTTCTTAAAATATAAATCTTATATTGTTTTTATTCATTTTCAAGATTACACTTATTATGATTATGAATATTATTATAATTATTATTACTACTATTATTATTATCATTAATTACTTAATTATTTAATTATATCAAAATCATAATGATACAAGAAATTTCAAATAATTCATTGTATTTGCATTAATAACAAAGCAACCCCTTACAAGAGATACCGACATTATGAAACGTTTAACAAAATTACGAAAGGTCATAGTCTTCCCAACTTTAAGAAATTTCGTCCCGAAATTAAAGACAAGACTAAACGAACGGATAGGGATATTTCATCTTCATGTCATCTTTGCATTCCCAGGTGAACTCAGCTCCAAGTTTGTTTTCCCAACGAACTTTGACGATCAGTGTGGTAGTTGCTCGGGTCTTCTTCAGGGTTCGATCCATAATCTCGACAGATTTCTTAATGAAATGCAATGACTCGTCAATTTGGATTTCCTCCAAAGGAACATGCAAAGTTTCATCGGCCAGGCATTTTCTCAAGTTTGAGACATGGAAAACAGGATGAACTCCGCTAAGTTCAGAAGATAGTTCCAGTTTGTAAGCCACTTTCCCAATTCTTTTCAGAATCTTGAAAGGTCCTACAAAACGTGGAGCTAACATACCCTTCTTCCCAAAACGAACAACACCCTTCCATGGAGAGACCTTAAGAAGAGCCATGTCTTCGACTTGAAATTCCAACAGTTTGCGTCTTTTATCGACATAACGCTTTTGGCGACTTCTAGCCACCTCAAGGTTATTTCGAATTTAGGAAACGTTGACGGTCATTTCTTGAATAAGTTCAGGAGCAGTGATGAAATTCTCACCAATGTTAGTCCAACAGACCAGAGAATGAAATTTACGATCATACAAAGCCTTAAATGGTGCCATCTTGATACTCGAGTGATAACTGTTGTTATATGAAAATTCCGCTAAAGGGAGATGCGTATCCCAGTCACCACCAAAATCAAGAACACAAAGACAAAGTAAGTCCTAAAGGGTTTGGATTGTTCGCTCGGTTTGACTATCAGTTTGAGGATGGTAAGCTGTGCTTAAATCCAGTTGGGTACCCAAGAATTCTTGCATCGAAGACCAGAAATGTGAAGTAAAACGAGCATCGCAATCGAAGATAATATGCAACGGCACTCCATGACGACTCACAATTTCATCGATATAGATACGAGCCAACCTTGAGACCTTGTAAGTGTCTCATATTGGTATGAAATGTGTCGTTTTGGTCAAACGGTCAACAATCACTCATATACTATCATGGCCATAAGAGGTATGTGGTAACTTGGTTATGAAATCGATGGTTATATGTTCCCATTTCCACATAGGGATTTCGAGTTAACTCAGCCATTGATGTTCAACTTTGACTCTTGCACATGTGAGGCACTTAGAAACATAAGACGCGATATCTTTCTTCATTCCTGGCCACCCATATTGCCCACGCAGATCCATGTACATCTTATCAAACCCAGGATGAGTAGAATATCGGGTTTGATGAGCTTCGTTCATAATGAAGTGACAGAGATTATCATGATTTGGGATCCAAAGTCGATTGAAGAAATATAACATGCCATTTGGTTTCGTCTCCAATTGAGACCGGACGTTAAATGCTAGTTCTTCATCATTCCCTTCCTCGGTTAATGCCGCTTGTTGAGCCTCGCGAATGTATAACTCGGGATTACTATCAATCCTTATATTTTGAAGCATGATAGTAGCCTCATTAACATCTACGTGAATCTGAGTATCAAATTCCCTTAACGTGTTAAACCGTTGCCTTCGATCTCGGATTCCTTGAAGCGAGACAGTCTTATTGTGGATCTTGCGACTTAGCGCGTCAGCTACAATATTCGCTTTTCCAGGATGCTAGCGAATGTCACAGTCATAGTTGTTAATCAATTCAATCCAATGTCTTTGTCTCATGTTGAGATCCTTTTGATTGAACACGTGTTGGAGACTCTTATGATCGGTGTAGACTATGCATTGCGTCCCATAAAAATAGTGCCGTCAAATCTTCAAAGCAAAAACCACTGCACCAAGTTCAAGATCATGGGTTGTGTAGTTCATTTCATGAACCTTCAATTGCCTCGACGCGTATGCTATGACCTTTCCTCGTTGCATGAGAACACAACCAATACCTTGACTAGAGGCATCACAATACATGGTAAAATCATCGTTTCCATCGGGGAGGGTTAGGAAATGTCTAGAAAGCCTCTTCTTGTTCGGGTCCCCTTCAAAAAGTCGATTCTTTTAGGTTAGCGCTGTAAGCGGTTTAGCAATCTTTGAAAAGTTTGCAATGAACCTACGTAATAGCCCGCTAGACCCAAAAAAGAACGAACTTCGGTTGGGGTCATGTGAACACACCAGTTTTTCACGGCATTTATTTTTGCAGGGTCAACGTGAATTCCTTGGTTATTCACCACATGACCTAGGAATTGAACTTCTTCAAGCCAGAACTCGCACATAAAGAACTTGGCCTATAGTTGTTCCTTCTTCAAAAGTTTAAGAACTTGTCTTAAATGCAACTTGTGATCGATTTTTGTCTTGGAATAGATGAGAATATCATCGATGAATACGATCACGAATTTGTCCAAGTATGGTTTACATACTCAATTCATGAGATCAATGAAAATAGTAAGTGCATTAGTCAAACCAAAAGGCATAACCATGAACTCATAATGTCCATATCGAGTATGGAACGCGGTTTTTGGAATGTCGTTATCGTGAACACGTAGTTGATGATACCCAGAACGTAGATCGATCTTTGAGATTTGTGTAGCTCTTTGAAGTGGATCGAAGAGATCATCGATTCGAGGAAGAGGATATGGTTCTTGATAGTGAGCTTTTGAGTTCCTAGTAGTCGATGCAAATACGGAAAGAACCATCTTTCTTCTTCACAAACAGCACGGGTGCACCCTAAAGTGAAGAGCTAGGTCGAATAAAACCCTTATGGGTCAACTCTTATAGTTGACTGGCTAGTTCTTGCATTTCAGATGATGCAAGATGATAAGGTGACTTAGCCATAGGATTCGCACCAGGAATCAGGTTGATTTTGAATTCAACTTCTCGTAAGAGAGGTAACCAACTAAGATCCTCGAGAAACACCTCAGGAAAATCTCGCACGACAGGAATATCCTTCAATTCTTTACCCTTGGCTTTCGTGTTGACTAGTAAGCCATGAAAGCTATGTAGTTTATATTTAATCACTTTTGGGCCTTGATACAATACATGAGTTTGAGTTTTTAGGATGAACCTCCCCAGAGGCTTTTAAAGTTTCACCCGATGGTAAAGGAATTCGAATGCACTTTTCGAAGCATATGATTTCTACATGTTACTTGGCTAACCAATCCATGCTGATAATAATGTCGAAGCTCCCTAGTTGCATAGGAATAAGGTCGATGAGAAACTCGTGCTCGTTAAGACTCAAGGTACAATCGGGTATCATGACGTCGACTTTGATAGATTTGTCATCAGCTACTTTAAAGACACAAAACTCTTATCCGCACCTAAATCAAACAATACATAAGCATATCTATTATTTAAAAGATACATACCTACTCAGATAATAAACTATTATTGGCACATGGAAAGCAGGCAGGGATTTTATGAGATAAAAGAACGATTAACGATAAATAAAGACGTACCATTCACTACGTCGTTGTTGGCTTGAGCTTGGTTAGCATTGATATTGAAAGCCCTTCCATGATCCGGTGGCACAATTCCCGCATTGCGAGGACATTATGGACAAAAATGTCCAGGTTCGCCATAGTTGTAGCAGACTCGATTGGTAATCAACGCAGCATTATTCGGAGCACGATGGCAAGTAGCCACCAAATGTCCATACTTCCCGCACAATGAACAAATTCGGCAAGGAGTATTCCCCGTATGATGGTACTTGCAGGTGTTGCACATCGGGTACGGCCAAGTATAAGCTCTTGCCACAGGGGCTTGATTTGCCACGACAGCTTGCCTTTGATGGGAATTTGGTGCTATCACCGTATAGTTACGAGCCGGTGTGAATTTGCGCTTCTTGCCCTTAAAAGACAACTCGGTCTTCACCTCCTTTGTTGCCTCGGGATTCACCTTCACAGCAGTCTTGGCATCCTTCACCATCAAGGTACCAGCCTTAATATGGTTTACAGTAAGTTGGGGTGTGATATTAATCGCCTCCTCCAAAGTTGTGGGCCTACTTCCCACCACAGCATCTTGAATTTGAGGTGGTACCCCCTTAGTAAACTTCTCGATGTTACAGGGCACGGCATCCACCATATGTGGTAGGAGCATGCTCAGTTCATAATGTCAGGAGTAAGCCAACTGGTTGCCACTATCTAGCTTGAGGTTCCGAAATTCCTCCTCCAACTTTTGCAGTTCGCTTCTCGGGCAGAATTTTTGGACCATTAAGTTCTTAAAATCTTCCCAAGACAATGCCAAAGCGACTTCAGCACCACGGTTCCTTTTCTCGCTATTCTACCATGTGAGTGTCTGTTCTTGGAGGACACTTGCAGCATAGCGGACCTTGAGCTCTTCGGGATACTCGCTGTAGATGAACGTATTTTCCATACTTTTGAACTACTCGAGAAGTCCAGTGGCTCCTTCTTTTCCACTAAAGCAAGTGGGTTTGCACGAGTTGAAGTGCTTGAACGTGCAGGTGTGGTTGTTTTCACCATGATTGTTACTATTTTCCCCATGGCCATTGTTACCAACACCACCATTGTTTCCATTGGCATTGTTGCTATTGTTGGCCACTAGGGTGCTGCTAAGTTTAGCATGTTGGGTTTGTTGGACACAATATCAAAGTAGTTTAACCAATCAAACATGAAAAAACACAGCGGAATAAAACCTTAAAAGATTATGTTTTATAATCTGAAAATTAAGGTATATAATGTAACATCAACAACCCAAGAACATAGGATAAAATATATGTGAATGGACTAGCTATCAAGAATGAAAACAACCAAAACATCAACCATGAAACTACCTTTCTGGAGCTACTGAAAAACATGAGATTTGATGAAGATGGTGATGTTCTTGAATGACCAAAACACCAAGGAGAGGTGTCCTCAAGCTCCCATACCCATAAGCATCAAGCAAAGATCCTTCTTGCTAGGATTTGCACACCCAAATTGACAAAGAATGCTGCTGGAATCCACCTTCTAGCCGTGAGCTTCTTCAAAGGAAAAGGGTGTTCTTGGTCACTTTTTCATGTAAGAGAGAGAAGGGAGAAGATTGTGCAACTACTTAATGTTGTGTAATGTTCCAAGACAACAACAAAGACATAAAAGCCCCTTTAGGGGTGGCCGAATTCTCTCCAAAATGGGGTTTCCCCCATTTTTTAATCCACCATTTTATGTTAACTAGTTAATTGAATAAGTTATGTAATTAAGATATTAATTATATAACTTATACACACTTTATTACTTGATGTTATTTAACCAATTTAAATAACATTACAAATGATACTCATGAACAAAATATCCTTATAAGTTGTTCCATCTTATATGCAATTTATTTAGAAATCCACTTTCTATATTGGTGTTATTATTTAATTGCATGATCATATCATCAATTAAATATTAATTGGTGTTTGCTAAGCTTGTTATTGGGTATGACCCGACTTGGATCATGACGTACTAACCACATCAATGTTCTATGTGTCTTGGGCATAAAGAATCCAACAATCTCCCACTTGCACAAGATTCATAGAAGATTGATACAAGTAGTAAATACCGCCTAACAACGGTTTACTACCCTTAATATGCATGACTAAAAGCCATTCAATAACATCATCCCCTTCAAGTATCAAACTTGAAACGATTTAGGTGAATCAATCATTTATCCTTTTGTTTTAGATGTCATGTTAAATCCAAGGACACGGAATGATCATTCCTTGTTGATTTAACTTAATCAGGCCTTAGACATCTTGCTCTCAACGAATAAGAGGAACAAATTCCACCTTGACTACATAAGTTTCTCACAATCACCTCGTGTCACACTGAACATAGCCTTATATACTATCCATTATTTTAGAGCAGTGAAGAACTAGCTCAAGGTATAACACTTTGGTGAATATCCAAACCCAATATGTATCTCAGGTCGGAGGATACCAAATGATGTTCATCTTTACTCAAATTTACTTATGATCAATCAAGAAGATTCCATGTAGTAAAATTTGAAACGAGGGTCAGTCCAATATTCGTATCCCACGAATATTATGAACATTGGCAGCAACCAATTGCTCTAAATTCATACCTTATGAATATCCACCAATCCATGTTCATAATAGTCTTACGTTCATATTTGTTTCCATAAACATGACCGACTACGGACATTTAGAATAATAAACATATTCATGGATGTATACATGCTAAAATGAACACAACTCAAAATATCACAAATATATGAAAGAGTTATATATTATATTGTTCCAAACTTTTAAATACTAAACAGGTCAATTCCAATCACTAGAATATCGAAGTCCTAAGGCACAAGTATGACATTCATGCTTTGCCCTTTCAAGGAGCTTCGTGAGTGGATCAGCAATGTTTTGATCGCTGTGAACTTTACGAATACATATCTTTCCCTTTTCAACTTCATCCCTTATGTAGTTGAATCCCCGCTCAATGTGTCTAGTCTTTTGATGTGCACGGGGTTCCTTGATTTGTGCAATCGCACCCTCGTTATCATAAAATATTTCTAGGGGGTCTTGAATGGTAGAGACCACCCCTAGATCGGTGATAAATTTCTTTATCCATGCAGCTTCCTGAGCTGCTAATGAGGCGGCTATGTATTCGGATTCTGTAGTGGACAGTGCTACCACGTCTTGTTTTGAACTCTTCCAGGAAACTGCTCCTTCATTCATAATGAAGACATACCCCGACTGTGATCGAGAATTATCTCGATCAGTTTGGAAACTCGCATCCGTGTAACCCTTTACAACGAGTTTCTCTTCATCAGACCCGTATATTAGAAACATATCCTTAGTCCTCCTAAGGTATTTCAATATACTTTTAACAGCCATCCAATGGCTATTACCTGGATTTTGCTGATGTCTGCTTGTCATGCTTAACGCGCATGACACGTCCGGTCTAGTGCATATCATCGCATATATTATGGATCCTATAGCAGACGCATATGGGATGTCCTTCATTCGATCTTGCTCATCCTTTGAGCTTGGACAATGAGATGTACTTAATATTGTCCCTCTTTGAATAGGTACCATACCTTTCTTAGAGTTTTCCATCTTGAACATTTTCAAGATTTTATCAATGTATGCACTTTGGTTTAAACCTATCAACCTCCTCGATCTATCCCTATAGATATTTATTCCCAAAATATAGGCGGCTTCACCGAGATCTTTTATGGAAAAACAACTTCCAAGCCAGGTTGTAACACCTTTCATGGTTGGAATATCATTTCCAAATAGTAGTATGTCATCAACATACAATACTAAGAATGTATTATGCTCCCACTAGCCTTCTTTTATACACAAGCCTCATCAGCGTTCTTGATGAAACCAAATTTCTTGATTTCTTCATCAAAATGTTGATTCCAACTTCTTGATGCTTGTTTCAATCCATAGATCGATCTTTTTAACTTGCATACTTTATTAGGATGTTGTGTATCGACAAAACCATCAGGCTGAACCATATGGACAGTCTCTTTGAGAGTCCATTAAGAAAAGCGGTTTTGACATCCATTTGCCAAATCTCATAGTCATAATGAGCAGTTATGGCAACCAATATCCTAATTCACTTTAGCATTGCCACGGGCGAGAAGGTTTCATCATAATCAACCCTTTGAGTTTGAGTGAAACCTTTTGCTACAAGTCTTGCTTTGTAAGTATCCAAGTTTCCATGCATGTCCGTTTTCTTCTTGAAAACCCACTTGCATCCAACTGGTTTGGAGTTAAGTGGAGGGTCAACCAATTCCCAAACTTGGTTGTCATACATGGATTGCATCTCTACGTTCATGGCTTCCAGCCATTTATCACAATCCAAATTGGACATTGCATCATGGTATGTACTTGGCTCATCAGAGTCAACCACATAGCATCCATTCATGAAAAATCCATATCTTTCAGGTGGAATGCTAACTCTACCCTACGAACGTTTTGTGTGTATTGATCAACCTCTTGATCATCATCAACAACCTCTTGTTGATTTCTAGTGTCAACCAAACGTGTATCGGCTTACGGATATTGATCCTCATCAAATTCCATTGTTCAATACATTATTCCTTCCATAAGGAACATAGTTTCCAAGAAGTAGTATCCTATACAGTCTTTGGGATATCCAACAAATATACACTTAGTGGATCGACTTTCTAACTTGTTTTGGGTGTTTAGCTTAACATATGCTTCACAACCCCGTACTTTCAAATATGATAGCGATAGAACTCTTCCATGCCATATTTCAAAAGGTGTCGAATCCACTTTCTTGGTCGGGGCCATATTCAAAATATGAGCCGCGGAGAGCAATGCGAAACCCCAAAATGATAGAGGTAGTGAGCTTACAGCCATCATAGATCAAACCATATCCAATAAGGTTCAGTTTCTCCTTTTAGACATACCATCATGTTGTGGTGTTCCGGGTGGAGTAAGTTATGAGACGATCCCACAACTTCTTAGATGATCCTAAAAAGCCTTACTGAGGTATTCATCTCCTCTATCTAAACGAAGAACTTTGATATATTTGTTGAGTTGATTTTCAACTTCATTCTTGAAGATTTTGAACATTTCAAAAGCTTCATATTTATGTGTCATCAAGTACACATACCCATAGCGACTGTAATCGTCGGTAAAGGTAATGAAGTATCTTTCACCATTTCTTGTCATTGTCTTAAAAGGACCACATACATCCGAATGTATGATTCCCAATAAGTCTTTTGCCCACTCGTTAGTACCACTAAAGGGCGATTTGGTCATCTTACCTTGTAAACAACATTCACACTTATCAAATGAACCATTTTCAATTGTTTTCAAAAGACCATTCTTTTGTAGTATTTGAATCCGATTCTTGTTTATGTGACCAAGACGACAATGCCAAAGATATGAATCACTTAAACCCATTATAAGTTTCTTGGTGCTTGTTTGGTATAATGAGTTATTAAAGGATGAATCATCATGAA
Source organism: Flaveria linearis (assembly GCA_024085815.1). NCBI lineage: Eukaryota > Viridiplantae > Streptophyta > Magnoliopsida > Asterales > Asteraceae > Flaveria > Flaveria linearis. The sequence continues at coordinate 40,847,277 of CM044005.1, read as the reverse complement.
CCAATTCATAGATACCATTAAAAGGCATAGCCTTAAAATAAAATACATCATCCATACAAATATAAATACCATTATTTAGAAACTTTAAATCATAACCATATTGTTTTAAAAGGAAAAAAGAAATTATGTTCCTAGTCAAACTAGGAGCATACAAAATGTTTTTAAGAACAACTTCCAAACCATTTGAAAGTTTCAAAATGTAGTCTCCTTAGGCTTCGACATCAACTTTTGCTTCGTTGCCCATGTAGAGACTCGTGTCTCCCTTCTTGAAGTGCTTATTTCTTTTGAACCCCTGCAACAAACTGCAAATGTGAGTTCCATATCCGGTATCCAATACCCATGTGTTTCAAGAAATAACATTTAAACCAATATGAATCATGAAAGTTGTACCTGACGTTTGCCCGGCATCCCTCTTGTTTCTCAACTGTTTGAGATAGGTTGGACAATTTCTTTTCCAATGTCCTATCTCTCCACACTCAAAGCATGGATCATTCTCCGTTACCTTAGGCTTCTTAAGCTTAGGCTTTGGAGGTTCCGCTTTAGCCTTTGCCTTCCCTTTGCCTTTAATGTACCCTTTTCCTTTGGCAACATTTGCCTTGGGATCGGGGAATGGCCTTTTCTTATAGCCTCCCTTATTGATCGAGAGAACAGGTGGAACCTTTCTACCCATCCCTACCTTGGCTGTTTTGAGCATTGCGTGAAGCTCACCAATGCTCTTGTCCTATCTGTTCATATTGTAATTCATTATGAACGTCTCAAACTTTTTAGTTAGGCCATTAAGGATCAAATCCGTGGCCAACTCCTTTGAGACGGGATAGTTAAGCCTCTCGAGGCGATCAATGTGGCTTTTCATCTTGAGTACATAAGATGATACCGGTTGGGTTTCTTCCGTATGACACACGCGAAGCGCTCGAACCGTTTCGAAGCGCTCTACCCAAGCTTGTTGTAGGAACATTTCCTTCAGTTGGGTAATCATGTCATATGCCCCATGATGCTCCAAATCCTTTTGGAGTTCGGGAATCATAGTTCCCAACATGAGGCAGGAAACCTGCATTGAATCCTCAGTGTACTGAAGCTAATCGTTATAGGCCTCAACATCCTCAGGGTCGGGTTGGTCAGGAATGGGATCGTCAAAGACATAGGCCTTTTTCTCTTGCTTGAGAATAATTCTCAAGTTTCGAAACCAGTCCATAAAATTATTATGGTTAAGACGATCCCTCTCTAAGATAGTTCTCAACGATAGGGTATGGATGGTCGGGGTTGTAGCATTATAGTTTGCGGCCATTTCTACAAAATTTACAAAGTTCATATTAGTATTTCTGAAAAATTACATTTTAATCATTAATACCCTTTTATGTCTCATATATAATTAATAATTAAAACCTAGAATCCAACGTTACATTTAAATGATGGTTAGGTGACCTTTATCCTATTATTTAAATTAACAAGGTAGTCAACATTTGACAATTGCAACCTTTTGCAACTTCTAGCCTTATGAGATCAGTAAAACATCTTATGTTTAGTTGGCATTTAAAACCCATCAACACCATTGTACGCCATGCTTCGGTGACCTATGCACATGGTTTCCAATTCAAGTCGTCCTACTTACACACACGTGTGAGTTTTCACATACAAGTGGTTAGGTGACCTTTATCCCACAAATACGTTAAGCCCACCTCAAACACATAAGTTCCCTAAAAGTGGTTAGGTGACCTTTATCCCACAAATAGTTCTCAAGTGATTCGAGTGTCGTGTAAAAGGATGGTGTTAAACTTGTTTCCAAAGGGATTTTAAAAAAGGGGGTACCCGGTGCATGAAGCTCCCGCTTTGCGCAGGGTCCGGGGAGGGGCCGGATCGCGAAAGCGATCTGATGTACGCAACCTTTCCTTGCACAATTTTGTGCAAGAGGCTGTTTCCACGGCTAGAACCCATGACCTCAAGGTCACAAAGCAGCAACCTTACCGGTTGCTCCAAGGTCCGCCCTCTCCAAAGGGATTTTAGTTTCCATTAATTCTAGTTTTAAAAACTCTATGTACCTTGTATTTGCATGCTTTCAAATACATGGTACCCTATGGTTCTCTTTTTAGTAAAAAACCCCTTTTATTAAAATCATTAATCCTTTTAATAACCTTTTATTAATCACTTAATGATTAGGAACCATAAATTTTCAACTTGTTTTGTTTGTTAATAAGTTTGTTATGTACATCCAAATATCAAACAACCATCATATAACAAACAACCAAACAAGCATAATGATACAATCACAAATGCATAACCATAGCCACTAAGTTAACCACACTTGTTTGCCATCACAAGTGTTGTCATTTGGTCTTTCCTAAGGGTTAACTACAACACAAAAGTTAGGATCTTCAAAGACCCCCACTTGAACTTGCATCCAAATGCTTCAAGCCCTTCTCTTTATGCCTTCCCTTTGTGCTTCCAACTTGTGCATCTTCTTTTATAAAATTTATATCCTAATACAAAATTTTCTAATAAAATAAAATACACCTAATTTATCTATTACATCACCATTGAATGAATAAAAAAATTACAACCATGTGCAAGCACAAAAGAATAAAATTACAACCCATAATGAATGAAATCAACCAAGACAAACATTAATCCAAAACCAAATCAACACAAGGTCAAGGCTAGGTTATGCACCAATATAAAACAACATATGCATCATACAAGAACCAAAATCAATCCCCATTTAACCCTAAATTTTCGGCCAATACAAACCCAAAATTTAGGGTTTTTATCCAAACACAATAATCAACCATTTGACATCTTTCAAGGTTTAATCACAAGCATGTAAGATATAACCTTGAAAGATTGGAGATTCATTATATCATCACAAAACAGCCCCTATTAGGTTGTTAAAACCCCATAAAACCAATTCTACAAGGACTATTGAAGCTAGTTATCCACATATCCGGCTCTAGATTCCAATGTTAGGTTTGTTGGACACAATATCAAAGTAGTTTAACCATTTAAACATGAAAAAATGCAGCGGAATATTAAAAGACTATGTTTTATAGTCTGAAAATTAAGGCATATAATGTAACATCAACAAACCCAAAAACATAGGATCAAATATATGTGAATGGACTAGCTATCAAGAATGAAAACAACCAAAACATCAACCATGAAACTACCTTTCAGGAGCTGCTAAAAATGTGAGATTTGATGAAGATGGTGATGTTCTTGAACGACCAAAACACCAAGGAGAGGTGTCCTCAAGCTCCCATACCCACAAGCATCAAGCAAATACCCTTCTTGCTAGGATTTGCACACCAAAATTGACCAAGAATACTGCCGGAATCCACCTTCGAGCCATGAGCTTCTTCAAAGGAAAAGGGTGTTCTCGGTCACTTTTGCATGTAAGAGAGAGAGAAGGGAGCAAAATGTGCAACTAGTTAATGTTATATAATGTTCCAAGACAACAACAAAGACATAAAAGCCCCTTTAGGGGCGGCCGAATTCTCTCCAAAATACAGTTTCCCCCCATTTTTTAATCCACCATTTTATGTTAACTAGTTAATTGAATAAGTTATGTAATTAACATTTTAATTATATAACTTATACACACTTTATTACTTGATGTTATTTAACCAATTTAAATAACATTACAAATAATACTCATGAACAAGATATCCTTATAAGTTATTCCATCTCATATGTAATTTATTTAGAAACCCACATTCTATATTGGTGTAATTATTTAATTGCATGATCATATCATCAATTAAATATTAATTGGTGTTTGCTAAGCTTGTTATTGGGTATGACCCAACTTGGATCATGACGTACTAACCACATCAATGTTGTATGTGTCTTGGGCATAAAGAATCCAACACTGCAACCATCGTTGAGAGTACGGCAACCATTTGTCGAGCGATCATCGCAGCAAGTTTACGATCGGAGGTAGCACGCTTTCCTTGGTGATGAGACATTCTATAAGATAGAAATAAAGAAAATATTAGTATTCGGAGATAAAAACAGTTCAAGATAAACAGGAATTTTTATATTTACAAATATAACCAGGATGGTTCCATTTGGTACCACATAGCCAATAGGAACATGGAAACGTCAAAGTGAGTTAATCCCAATTACCTTGAGGAAGACGTGTATGTTGACCATAATTTAGCACTCATCCCGGAAATCCTCAGGTAAGCATAACAGGTCTCATAATGAGATTTATACAAAATGTTTGCCTTAGCCCGAGGGCCTTTTGCCAGGAAATCCAGAATACAGGTGTTTATGTATCATACGCATCCCTAAGGCTATTAGAATTAAAATCTCGATGAGATTTTTCAAGATTTAGACATATCGTCTAAGGAATTTTTTCACCTGATAAGGTGCGTAGATTTCTACATGTAGTCAAGAATAAGATTTAGAAAGGATTAGACGCGGTAGAACGTAAAAGCATAAGAAGAGGATTAGAAAGTTGGGGTTTACAAGGCTCAAGACATATTCTTAAGGCACTATTTTCTAAATGTAAACAAATAGCACATAAGGAATTTATCATGCAACATATGAAAGGCATATAAGCATATTGACAAGATCATGACCATTTTTTCATGAGAAGGGTCCCTAGGTAAACCATAGTCTAGGCCACCATTTCTAATACCATAAATCCCTATAGTTATGGGCTCTTATACCAATCTGTCACACCCCAACATTAACGGCAAAAACGTCGAGATGGGAGGGTTAAGATTGTTCATGCCACACAACGCTAATTTAAAATGACAATATTATGAAATACCAATATTCATGACATATATTTAAGAAATACCATAAGTTTCCCAAAAATAACAAAACGTAAGAATTCCAACGACAATAGATAGTAAATGCCTTTTTATTTTAATCTAGGTCCAACCCTAGATTGTAACAAGTCTTCAAAGCAAGCTAAGCAGTATCATTTCCTGAAACATGTTAAAAATAATGGTCAACATAATGTTGGTGAGTTTCCATAGGCTTTCACACATAAACACACACACACACACACACACATATATATATATATATATATATATATATATATATATATATATATATATATATATGTATATATCAAAGATGGAAATTCATGTCATAGGTTATTGAATAAAGTAAATAAAGATGGATGAACAAATGTAACAATAAAACCTTGACAAATATGGCCACAATAACGATTAAACAATTAGCTATGTGTATTTGGTTCCCATAGTGCTCAAGAATACGACACTAGGAGCCGACAATAACTTCGGCTTTAGCACCAAATAGGCTTGTCAGGCCCATTGATCTATGACATCGCTAGGCTCCCAATAGTTAATGATTGTATCTTACAAACTTCATCACATGGTAATTATAAGTGTTAAATAACCATGACATAATACGATGAATTGCACAAGTGTTACAAGAGTAAAAACGTGTTTACAAGTGTGATTATAATAAAATTAACATGTTTCATCCTAAAAGTGTGAAATAATATAAAATGGGATATGAAAACTGTAGAAGATCATTAAAAAGGCTCGACAAAACAACGAAAAAAAAAGAAGAAGTCAAGCGAAAGCAGAACTCAAGCGAAAGCAGATTCCACGCGACAAAGAGAGCTCGCGCGAAAGCAATACCCGCGCGAAAAGTGTATCTCGCGCGAGAACAGTTGTTTCAGTATAAATATGTAATTTTCTCTTTTTGTAGATAAGTTTTTCATAGCTTTCAAAGTATTCAGTTCAATTATTCTCTATAATCACTCTGTGCGATTTCGCACAAGATTGTAATCACTATTGATTATCAATTGACATCACATGGTAATTAGAAGTGTTAAATAACCATGACATAATACGATGAATTGCACAAGTGTTACAAGAGTAAAAACGTGTTTACAAGTGTGATTATAATAAAATTAACATGTTTCATCCTAAAAGTGTGAAATAATATAAAATGGGATATGAAAACTGTAGAAGATCATTAAAAAGGCTCGACAAAACAACGAAAGAAAAAAGAAGAAGTCAAGCGAAAGCAGAACTCAAGCGAAAGCAGATTCCACGCGACAAAGAGAGCTCGCGCGAAAGCAATACCCGCGCGAAAAGTGTATCTCGCGCGAGAACAGTTGTTTCAGTATAAATATGTAATTTTCGCTTTTTGTAGATAAGTTTTTCATAGCTTTCACAGTATTCAGTTCAATTATTCTCTATAATCACTCTGTGCGATTTCGCACAAGATTGTAATCACTATTGATTATCAATTGAAGTTGTTTTGATCATTCTTTGTCTTCTTCCAATCACAATTTCATTCTGCGTTATTGTGATTGAGATCTTGGTTGATCATCTTGGGAATTTGACTGACTTTTACAATTGGTATCAGAGCAATAGGCTCTAGAACCAAGATTTGAAGACGTTTTTGACTGAATTGGATCATTCTTCATCTTTCTATTCACTTGTTTGATTGAGAATTCAAAATGGAGATGTTATGCTGCTGAAATATTGAAGAAAAGTGATCTTTTGGACTGAATTAATTGAATTTGGACCTAAAATTGAAAGAACACTTATTAACTTGAACTAAAGTACCTCAAAATGGAACTAATCAGTTAATTTGTGGTGAAAATTGGCAAAATTCGCAAATTGGAAAACCGATTGTGTGAAAAGATTCAGGAATTTTCGCGTGCGAAAACTACCTTTTCGCACAGGCAGTTATTCTGCTTTTCACGTGAATTCGCTTGGAGGATAAGTGGGTATCTCGCACGATCTGTTGTCTCGCGCGAAAATCATTGTCGCTCGAAATTGTGTGTCGCACGAAGTCTGCTCTCGCATGACAAATCTGATTTCTGATTTTCTGATCAACATGTCTTCATCAACACCCAATTTGAAGCATCTTACTGCATCTCTTCATCTTGATACTGAAATTGGTACTGGGAACAAGCCACCTAGACTTCTCAGCGAAGATGATTATGCTGATTGGGCTTACAGATTCGAAAATCATGTTATCTATACTGAACCAAAGATGTGGAGGTCGATCAAGTATGGTCCTTATATTCCCCTGTACAAGAATGATAAAGGAGAGATGGTCCAGAAACCTGAACACTTGTGGGATGAAGATGACATAAAGAGATTAGAGCTTGATGACAAGGCTTATCCTGCTATTACCATGGCCTTGACTACGGAAATATCTCATAAGTTTAAAGAGTTCAGAGGTGCGAAGGTGTTATGGGATGCATTAGAAACTCAGATCATGGGCAATAAAGACATGAGGGAAAGTAAAAAGGATATGCTGAATCAAGAGTTCAACATGTTTAATCATGTTGTGGGTGAAGCGTTGGATGTTCAGATTGCCAGGTTTGTTAAAATGGTAACAAAAATGAAGAGTGCTGGGATTACACTGGAACCAATCATGGTAAACAAAAAGCTGCTGAACTCACTTCCATACAGTTGGAATCACAACTGTACACTGATCAAAAGAACTAAAGACTTGTATACTCTTTCTCTGACTGACTTAATATCCACTATCAAGTCATATGAAATGGATGATAAGCAGAGAGCTGCAAATCATCTAAGTTCTTTGGGTGCTGAAGTAACTGCTCTTTATGCCAAAATGGCTAGTAATCCTAATTACTATGTCGGTTATACCCAGATGTGTCAGCAACAGCAAACTGGAAGTCCAACATCTTCTGATATTCAACAAGTAATCAATCCTCAAATTCAAATTCCAGCTGCTCAACATTATTCCCCTATCATCCATCAACAAATCCCTCAAACCCCATCTCCACAAAGTGGTCAACATGCTTATGTTGCTACCACTAATCCTTCAAAGTAGACAGTCCAGATTGCTGAGGAACATCTTGCCCTATTCACTACATTCATGTCAAGCTATGAAGCTTGTATGGCTGGTAGACTCACTGCTCCTAGTGTCTTGATTGATGATCATCAACAAGTCAATCCTGATGATGTTGAGGAAAATGACATCAAGTACCAAATGGCTATGGTGGTATACAGGGCAAAGAACTTTGCTAGACGTACTGGGAGAAAGATGTTTGGTGTAAACAATTCTAGCAAAATTGGTTTTGACAAATCCAACCTGAGGTGTTACAACTGTGACAAACCAGGTCATTTTGCTAGAGAATGTACAGAACCCAAGTCTGGTCAAGCTGAAGGCCCAAAAAGAATGGTGACTGTTAAGATTGAATCAAAGAAAGATAAAGGTAGTACTTCTGGTGGTAACAAAGCATTGGTTTCCCAAACTAATACTGAATATGACTGGTCAGACCAGATAGAAGCTCTTGATCTGAAATTGTCTACTGCTTTGATTGCCAAGATTGTTACTGAACCTGAAAAGGAGGAGAATCTATTTGCTGAATTTGTTTCTCATGATCTGTTGGAAGGTGTGTTTGGTGAGAAAGAAAAAGAGAAGGAGGAAGTTAAAGAAGAGAAAGAAGAAGTTAAATGTGAAGAGAAAGCTGAGAAGGAAGAAAAGGAAGAGAAAGTTGTTGAGAAAAGGATAGAGGTTGAAGAGTACACTGTTGAGCCTCCAGTCAATTATCAGGTTGAAGATCTAAAGACTGTTGATGTTGCTCCAGTAGAAGAACCAGTTGAGACTATGAAGGCTTTCATGGTAAAGAAGATTGAAGAGTCTGAAGGAGAAAACTCAGAACCAAAGGTATATGATGATTTATGCACAAATTCTTGTGTTGAGAAAGTTCCAAGGTATAGAGTTCATAATGAGAACTTGACAATGAAAGTTGAAAAACTTCAATATCAAGCTCGAAAACATAAGTCAAATGAAAAGATTTTTAAAGAAAAAATTGATGGTTTAAATAAAACGGTTTACAACTTACAATTAAATCTTCATGATAAAGAATGTACAAATAATGATTTGACAAATAGAAATAATAAACTCGCCTTAGAAATCAATAGACTCAACAGTGAAATCAATAGAAATCAAAAGATTTTTAAAGAAAAAATTGATGGTTTAAATAAAACGGTTTACAACTTACAATTAAATCTTCATGATAAAGAATGTACAAATAATGATTTGACAAATAGAAATAATAAACTCGCCTTAGAAATCAATAGACTCAACAGTGAACTAGCCTCAGCTAAATTGACTGTTGAAAAATTTGAACTTTCATCAACCATGGTTGAAGGGATTATCAAATCACAAATGACACAGAAGATAAAAGGAGGAAAATACGGTGTTGGATTTTCAAACATTGCTCCTCCGATTAATCATGATTATTCATGTTTGCCTTCATCTGATGTCATTTCTGAGTCTGATATGAGTTATGGGATAGGTTTTTTGCCATCCTCAGACTTAAAACCTTCAGTCAAGGTAAATCTGACAGTTGATCCTATCATAATAACTAAACCTAAACAATCAACAGAAAATCTTTATGCAGATAATATGAAGGTGGATGGTTTGGTTGAAGAGTGGGAGAGTGACTGTGAGAGTGAAAATGAAAGTGAAAGTTTGAAAAATAAGAATGTAAATGATTTCAGATCTGATTATAATCAAACTTCATCAAGAAATGAAAAGATTGTTGATTTGAATGTGCCAAAATTAAATATTAAATGTAATTTGAATGAAAATCAAAGGGTAAATCAGAAAGCAAAACTTGAAAAGGACTTTAAAAGTAGATTTGTTTCTAAAGGTTTAATTGAAAATGAAGATCATATTTTTAAAGAAACGAATTTTCGATTATATAAAAATAAACTTCATCATAATACTAACCTTGTGAACCAAGATATTTGTAGCCCAGTTTTGCAAGTGAAAGCTCCTTCTTCATCCTTTCTGAAAATTGAAAAGCCTGGTCCTTCTCCAGCATCCATTCGCATATCAAAGCCTGGTCCTACTCCAGCAAACTCTAAGACTGGTCCAATTCCAGCATCATCACTTCCAAAAGTCACAACTGCTAAATCTCATATTACAAGTGGTCACAATTCACCAATTTCCTCGAATTTGCACAAGATGAACAAGCAATTATCAAATAAAGCAAAGATTCGAGAGACTGGGCAGAGAGTTAAACCAAAAAGTCAATCTGACTTTGGTTTCTATGATAATTTTTATAATTGTCATCCACAGTTTGTTTTCCACACTCAACAAAGGAAATGTTATCAGTGTGGAAACATAAATCATCTGGCGAATAATTGTCCTTTTCAACAAAAATCTTTAAGCAAACAACGATTTCATAATTCTATTGTTCATAATAGAAAAATGTTTTTCACTCGTGGAAAATTTTCAAAACCAGTGAAATCAAAGGTTGATCATGCTAATGATGTCGAAAAGAACAAGAATTTGAAAAATGATTTAAAAGATAAAATCAAATTGAAAAGTATGAATGAAAAGACTGATGTGCTAAACAAATATAACAATCTCAAATCTTTTTGTCTAACTGCAACACAGAATGTGCTCAAGTCGTGTTTCACTTGGGTACCAAAGATTAAGTAATTCTTTTACTTGTGCAGGGACAACCGCAAAAGCTTATTGAAAGCCTATGGCATGTAGACAGCGGTTGTTCAAGACATATGACTGGGAATTTATCATTACTTCAGGATGTTCAGTCATATAATAGTGGTAGAGTGATTTTTGCAGGCGATAAAGGAGGACGTATTACTAAGCGTGGTACAGTTACTAATGGTGTCCTTAGCTTTGAAAATGTGAACTTTGTTGAGGAATTAAACATAACCTGTTAAGTGTGTCTTAAATTTGTGACAAACAATATTCTACACACTTCACTAACAAAGAATGCTTAATCATAAAACCGGGTTTTGTTAGTCCTGATGAATGGGTTTTGATGAGGACCCCGAGAGACAATGACACATATCTTCTTGATATGCATTGTTCAAATTCTTTGGTAACTGCTTCTTGCTTATTATCCAAAGCCTCGGAGAATGATTCCATGTTATGGCATCGTCGGTTAGGACATGTCAATCTTAAAAATATGAACAAACTGGTACGTGGACATCATGTCATTAGGTTACCAGAAAAAGAATTTCAATTAATTGAACATTGTTTGTCATGTTCAAAGGGTAAACAACATAAACTTCCTCACAAACCAATTGCACACAACTCAATCGAATCAATCTTACAACTCTTACACATGGATCTTTTCAGTCCAGTGAGTGTTTTAAGTTTGGGTCGAAGATCTTACTGTTTGGTTGTTACTGATGACTTTTCTAGATTTACTTGGGTGTTTTTCTTAGCATCTAAGGATAAGACTCCACACCTTTTGATCAAGTTCATTAATTTGGTGGAGAATCAGACGGATAAAAGGTAAAATGCATCCGAAGTGACAATGGAATAGAGTTTTGCAATCAAACGTTGAACGAGTTTTGTGAATCCAAGGGCATTGCTAGACAATTCAGTGCTGCAGGCACACCACAACAGAATGGAGTTGCAGAACGAAGGAATAGAACATTAATTGAAGCTGCTAGAACAATGATATCTGCTGCCAAATTACCTCTGTTCTTTTGGGCTGAAGCAGTTAATACTGCATGTTATGTTCAGAATCGTGTTTTAATCAATAAAAGATTAAATATGACTCCTTATGAAATATTTAATAAACACAAACCCAAAGTTAAATATTTTAAAGCCTTTGGTTGTTGTTGTACTTTATTACACATAACTGAATCAACTTCAAAATTTTCTAAAAAGCCTGATGAATGTTACTTTGTGGGATATGCAGCTAATAAAGTTGCATATCGGTTTTATAATAAAAGAACATGACAAATAATTGAGTCATTTAATATTGATTGGCACGAGCTTAACATAACTGATGCAGGTTCAGCTCCATCATGGGTTTATGATTATGAATCTTTGTTCATAAATTTTAAAATTTCTAATCCTTCGTCTGCATATTCTAATTCTCAAGCAATATCTTTGGAGAACAAAATCATTGAGGAACTTCCATCTATTATATCTAATGATTCTGCAATTTCTTCATCATACAAGGCTATTCCCACAGCTTTTGTGCAAGTATCTGAAAGTTCTGAGTTATCAGACATTCCTTCAGAACAAATTCACAATCAGGAGCTGGAAGAATCATTGAGTTCACCATTGTCTTCATCTTCTTCTTAAACTATGGATACACCAATAGAAGTCATTCAAGTTCCATTTGAAGAATCTCCAAATGTGTATACTGCTACTGTCAATCACAATTCAGATGACACGTTTGAAGAAACTATTGTGTATCAGTCTAGAAACTCTGAAGAAGTGAATGCAAATGTTGAACACATCACTAACTTGGACGATGAAATTGTTGCAGATGACATTCCTCAACTAAGAATTCATAAAACTCATCCAATTGAAGCAATCATTGTCCATTGCATGAAGGTGTAATTACCAGAAGTCGTTCAGGGGCAATTAACACATGTCTATATGCTTGCTTTCTATCACAAATAGTGCCCAAGAATGTTAAAATGGCACTCAAGGAAAATAGTTGGATAGAGGCAATGCAAGATGAGTTGATGCAATTTAAGAAGCTGAATGTTTGGCATCTTGTAGAACTTCCAAAGGATAAGCTTCCGATTGGAACAAAATGGATATTCCGGAACAAGACGGATGAAAAATGTGACATCCGTCACCAAAGGTCTGTCTACCGACGTAATCTGTTAACTTTTGCTATTGGTCATTCCTCATCTTTGTTACCTACCTATGTGGATATCATATTATACTTGCTTGCTTAGTTATCCTTATATGCGTGCTATCGTTGCTTGACTTGTCGTTATCTTAAGACGTTTCTCCAAGATTTGCCCCGTTAACACTAAACACGTCATTTTTATATTAAAATAAATGTCACGAATAAAAATCATTTTTAATTTATAAATAACATTAATAACATTTTATCATCAATAAAACAAGACTAACTAATAACGTTTTCAACCGAAACAAAGTTTGGGAACCCGGGGGCAAAGTGTGGGGACTAAACTTGACATTTTGAGAAACTAGGGCTGGATATAAATACTTAGAGACCAGCCCTAGTCCCCATTTACTTCATCTTCTTCCTCTTCACCTCCTTCTCCATTTCTCTTTCTATTTTGCACCAAAAACCGACCCGTTTGTCGCGTTTTCACCGTCAAATCTTGAGTGTCATTGTGTATACTCGTTTCTAGCAGGTAGATAACCTCACTTACCTCGTTTTAGCCCGATTTAGCTGCTGCGTTATAGGGTTTTCGGCTGCTCGGGTTCATCCGAGCACATGAGGTCGTGTGGGCTTGCATGTCGCGTTTTTTGAGTGTGCATCTTGTCTAGATAGGTTAGGATATGAGTTCTGGAAGTTCTGGTTGTGTAAAAGTCGTGTTCGGGTGGCCGAGGCCGCCCTGCAACTTCCTGCAGTCGCGACCCCCGTCGACGCGAATGGGACTGTCGCGCAAACGGGGCATGCGACTGGGTGTGTGTGCGACTTGTGTCTGTGCGATTGGGTAAGTCGCGCGGTTGTGTCGCGCGGCTATCGGTGGGTGCGAATGTAGGTGTGTCACGTGACCGAGTGGGGCGACTGGAGTTGTCGTGTGACAGAGACATGCGAATGTGAAATGTGTGCGATTGTGTGTGAATCGCATGATCAGAGGCCTGTCGCGCGAAGGAAGGTCCAATCGCGCGAATGAAGCTGATTCGCGCGAAGGGACGTTGAGTCGTGTGACTGGTTGTTGGGTCGTGCGACTGGTGATGCATGGTATGACTGAAAGCTTAGTCGCACGAATGAAGGTTCAATCGTACGAAAGTAGCTAATTCGTATGACTGAAAGTCCACTCGTGTGAATGGAGTGTCAGTCGTGCGTCAGGTCCTGTTGTGTGATTGATGATGCGTGTATGTGTGATTTCCCCTTTGAGTGTCTTGTGTTGACGAGGTAATTTAAAATAACCTAGCCTGATATGTGTATGCCTGCTTGTGTGTATACTACCCACGGCCGAACCGGAACTACCCGAATCTTGAACATCATCTTATGCTTTATGATCATTACTAATGCTTATCAGTAACTGTCAATAGGTGTTTGACGGTTCCTAGCATCTTATCCCAGGAAATCTTACATCGATTGTGCTTATCATCTGTTCTGTGAGTTTCGTGGCCCCTTTTTTCTCTTATAAAACCTTTTCGAATATTTTTCTACTTGGGGGAAAAGAATGCTCACTTATTTACTTAATTTTAGGCACCTTCCTTAGTAGAAGTTGGTTGCTACTTATATGAGTAACTTACCTTGCTAAACTTGTTGATTGATACTAAGGGTAAACGGATGTCATGTAACTGGTTTAGGCATCGTTCTAAGTATATCGTGGATGTGGTGGGAATGCTGCGGAGAACCCTATATATAAGCATCCCTGGTATACTAAGAATATGCTTAAACCGGGTTACATGATAATCCTGACTGATTGCTACGATATGAACTTGAACTATGTGCTATTACTTGATGCTATGTGTTGTGTGATATTACCTGTAAATTGGCTGTGTGGGACTTCTGTGTGGGACCTCTGTGTGGATCTTTCAGTACAACCATTAATTCCAGAAATGGGACCTAAGGATTGGTTTGGTTGTAACCTAAACGTATGCGCTGTGCGGATCTTGCTACGTCACCTTAAACCTATTGTTATATGGAAAACCTTTTTATATATAACCATTAATCCCGGTAATGGGACCTAAGGACTGGTTTGGTTATAAACTAAACGTATGCGCTGTGTGGATCTTGCTACGTCTTATTAAACTATTTATGCTTTGAGAATACTTTCTTTACAGCCATCAATTCCCGTGAGGAACCGAACATTAGGTTTGGCTGTAGCTATTTACAACTAGTAAAACTGCCTATACATAAGTGTAGTCACGGTAACTTTTATTAGACTTACTTACTGTTTTCATCTTAGCATCTTTTATTACTTAAAACCTGCGAAGCTCACCAACAATTATGTTGACCGTTTTTGAGCATTTCCTTTCAGGTGATCAAGGTAATTGAAGTTCTAGGAGTGCTGCCTTTTAGTGGAGACCCTAGGATGCATTTTTGAGACTGAACATACATTTTGTACATTGTTGCAGTCCACTAAACAATTAACATTCTTTTGAACACTTGTTCCCGAGTTGTGGGAATTTACATTACAAGTTATCCTCAATGCTTATGTGAACTTTATGTTGTGTTTATGGCTATGCTGTCATGATCTTTGACAATACACGACACAAGTCTCCAATTGTGTTCGGGTGTCGTCATGACACGCTTGTCATCATATTATTATTGCTACTCTAGTGCATACCATGTGTTATGACGATCCCGTCTAGCTCGCATTCCCCGTGTTTCCGCTATCAGCGGGGGGTGTGACAGACTGGTATCAGAGCCATTGGTTATAGAGAATTAGGCAATTACACTTGACCTAGACTATAACCTAGGAACCTTCATGTAGATTTGCATGCTTAAGCTTGTGTGCATTTATATATCTCGTGTATGTGTTCCTCTTTATATGTTCGATTATCCTACTGTCATGTGATCTTCACCTTGTGTTTGAGCCCTTGTGCTCGTCCCTCATGAGGTGCTTTCTATTGGATCTTCCGTTCCCTCTGTGCGCCAAGTTATCATAGCCAAAATTCAGGTATTGAGACCCGAAGAGATCTTCACAGATCATACATCACGCTTGACCTCATATACTGAGAGACCGACCCGAGGAGGCCATGTCTGAGTCCTCCCAAGGACGCGAGATAGACAACCTCCGCTAGACTATACGTGATTACATGTTTGGCTCTCAGTTGACTTGATGGATTATTATGGATATGATGTGAAGGAAGGTCGGATGTCATGCAACCGGATTAGGCATCATTCTCGGTACATCGTGGGTGTGGTGCGAACGCTGCGGGGAACCCTATATAAAAACACCACCGATATACCGAGAATATGCTTAAAATGGGCTGCATGGTGATCTTGACTGACCAGAACATGAGACGTTGGAACTTGACAAGTGGAGTACTTGTGTATCTTAAGGTGACTAAAGCTTAATTGTTGCCTCTTGTATGAATAGAACATGCCGCCTCGAAGATCTACCCGCAGCAATAGTAGCGGAAGTGAAGCCCCGAGGGGCAGAGGCAGAGGCAGGGGTAGACCTCCAATAGCAAATGAAGGCCCTTCTGGCAATAACCAAGGGACTGGAAATGCTGATATGGCAGCCTTAATTGCTCAACAATTGACTGCCCTGATTCCGACTATCGTAGCTCAGGTGAGCGATGCCCTGCAACAGCAAAACCACCCCCACGGGTATGGTTGTAATGAAAACGAGGATACTGGGAACCCGATTAGGAATGAAAGCAACCAAGAGACCGGAAATGGTGGTACAGCAGGCAATGAAACTGGGGCTGCTAACGCCAAACGGGGCTGTTCTTATAAGGAGTTTGTGGCCTGTAAGCCTCGAGATTTTGATGGTAAAGGTGGGGCGATAGCCCTGACTAGATGGCTTGAGAAAATGGAGGCTGTGATCGACATCAGCGAATGCCTCGACAGCCAGCGGATCAAGTATGTTACGTGCTCATTGCAGGGCAGAGCATAACCTGGTGGAACACCCAGGTTCAAGCTAGGGGAAGGGAATCTGCGATGCAGATGACCTGGGATGAATTCAAAGCCTTGATTACCGAGCAATACTGCCCTCTCAATGAGATGCAAAAGCTTGAGCATGAGTTCTGGAATCATGCTATGGTGGGGGCAGGGCACGTAGCTTATACTGACCGATTCCACGAGCTGGCTAGACTAGTTCCACACCTAGTCACTCCGGAATCCAAGAGGATAGAAAGGTACATTTGTGGACTCGCACCTCAAATCCAGGCGATGGTAACTGCAGCTGCTCCTCCTACAATTCAGAGCGCAATTCTGAAAGCTGGCGCTCTCACTGATGAGATGATAAGAACAGGGGTACTGGGTAAGGGAGCAGAGAAAAGAAAGGAAGTTGGGGAATCGAGCCGGTCCGGTACAGGAAAGTTTGATAAGAGGGCCAAAACGACCAGAAACATTGTGGTCGTGACTCAAGGGAAGAAGGAATATGCTGGGACGCACCCGAGATGTGATAGGTGCAACCTTCATCATCACCCAGCAATGCCATGTCGGGCGTGTGTGAACTGTAGACGCCCGGGGCACCTAGCGAAGGACTGTAGAACTGTACCGAACCTGGTGGCACCCATCAACGTGGTTAACCCCGCTGGGAATGCCAGGGCTTGCTACGAGTGTGGAGCCCTCGATCACTTCAGGAATATGTGCCCCCGACTGAACAGGGCACCGGGTCACCAGGGAAACAACCAACAGCAGATACTGGCCATAGTGGGCACTCAAGGCCAAGGAAACCAGGGTAATGCTGCACGGGGACGCGCCTTCGTCATTGGAGCTAATGATGCCCGTCAGGATCCGAACGTCGTCACGGGTACGCACTTACTCAATAACCATTTCGCATCCATACTATTTGATACTGGAGCAGAAATAGTTTTATATCTTCTGAGTTCGTGCATATGCTTGATTTAAGTGCTAGTAGACTAGAAACTAGTTACTCCGTAGAAATGGCAAATGGTAGGGTTGAACAGGCAGAGGAAATTATTAAGGACTGCACCTTAATGTTGGAAGACCAGGTCTTCAACATAGATTTGATACCTTTTGAGTTGGGGAGCTTTGACGTAATAGTGGGGATGGATTGGTTGTCTAAGCATGGAGCCGAGATTGTTTGCCGAGATAAAGTAGTGCGGATCCCCATGTCAGACGGGAAAGTACTCAGAATACAAGGAGAGAGACAGGGAAAGAACTTGAAGCTTATCACCTGCATGAAAGCACGCCAAGGTCTACGTAAGCAGTGTTACACTTTCCTGGCTCACGTGGTAGAAAAGAAGGAAGAAGAGACAAAATTGGCAGACATTCTGATTGTACGGGATTACCCGGAAGTGTTCCCTGATGATTTGTCTGGATTGCCTCCTCCACGACAGGTGGAATTCCGTATAGAGCTAGTTCCTGGAGCTACACCGATAGCTAAGACACCGTATCGGTTAGCACCCTCAGAGATGCAAGAGTTGTCAAGCCAACTACAGGAACTACTGGAGAAGGGTTTCATTAGATCGAGTCATTCACCGTGGGGAGCACCAGTGTCATTTGTCAAGAAGAAGGATGGGTCGTTCCGTATGTGTATCGACTACAGGGAATTGAACAAATTGACCGTGAAGAATCGGTATCCTCTTCCTAGAATAGACGACCTGTTTGATCAGTTGCAAGGAGCCTCGTATTTCTCTAAGATCGACCTTCGATTTGGATATCATCAGCTAAGGGTGTTCGAGGACGATATTCCAAAAACAGCATTTAGAACTCGTTACGGGCACTATGAGTTCTTGGTCATGCCATTCGGATTGACCAACGCACCAGCTGTCTTTATGGATCTGATGAATCGGGTGTGTAAGCCTTATCTTGATAAGTTCGTGATCGTGTTCATAGACGACATACTTATCTACTCCCGTTCAAAAGAGGACCACGAAGAACACCTTCGAGTAATTCTGGAACTGTTGCGGAAAGAGAAACTTTTCACCAAATTCTCGAAGTGTGAATTCTGGCTTCGAGAAGTGAGGTTTTTGGGTCATGTGGTTAACAAAGATGGAATTCATGTGGATCCCGGTAAGATTGAAGATGTGAAGAAATGGAATACTCCCCAATCACCCTCAGAAATACGGCAATCCCTAGGATTGGCCGGATACTACCGACGTTTTATTGCGAACTTTTCAAAGATCTCACAACCGTTGACTTTGTTGACTCAGAAAGACAAGAAGTTCGATTGGGGGAAAGCACAAGAACAGGCGTTCCAAACATTGAAGGAGAAGTTGTGCAACGTACCAATATTGTCCCTCCCAGACGGAACTGATGATTTTGTAGTGTACTGCGATGCTTCACATCAAGGTTTGGGCTGTGTACTAATGTAGAAAGATAACGTAATTGCTTACGCTTTGCGACAACTCAAGGTGCATGAAAAGAACTACACAACTCACGACTTGGAGTTGGGTGCCGTAGTGTTTGCACTCAAGATATGGAGGCATTATCTATATGGAACCAAATGCATCATCTACACAGACCATAAGAGCCTTCAACACATCATGAATCAGAAAGAACTTAACATGCGACAGCGACACTGGGTAGAGCTACTTAGCGACTACGATTGTGAAATCCGGTATCATCCGGGGAAAGCCAGCGTGGTGGCTGATGCTTTAAGCTGCAAAGAACGCGTGAAACCATTACGTGCTCGAGCGCTAGGTTTGACTATTCAAACCAATTTAAAGGCTCAGATTCAAATTGCACAAGACGAGGCTTTGAAAGAAGAGAACCTTGCGGGGGAAGAATTCCGAGGATTGGATAGACAAATGACTTGCAAGGATGACGGCGTACATTACTTCGTGGATCGTATATAGGTCCCCAGATGGGGAGGTGTACGTACATTAGTCTTGGATGAAGCACACAAGACTCGATACTCTGTTCATCCTGGTGCAGACAAGATGTACCACGATCTGAAGGAGTTGTACTGGTGGCCAGGCATGAAGAAAGATATTGCTATATATGTGAGCAAATGCTTGACTTGTTCAAAGGTCAAGGCTGAACACCAGAAACCATCGGGATTATTGCAACAACCTGAAATACCCAAGTGGAAATGGGAGAATATCACTATGGATTTTATTACCAAACTCCCGAGAACGCCAAGCGGACACGACACGATATGGGTCGTGGTGGATCGAATGACAAAATCCGCTCACTTCTTGCCTATCCGAGAAGACTATAAAATGGATAAGCTGGTGAGGTTGTACATCAAAGAGGTCGTGACACAGCACGGGGTGCCGGTGTCAATCATATCCGACCGAGACAGTCGATTCACTTCACGATTTTGGCAGACATTACAGAAAGCGATGGGCACTCGATTAGACATGAGTACAACCTATCACCCCCAGACAGATGACCAAAGTGAACGAACGATACAAACGCTTGAGGACATGCTGAGGGAATGTGTCATTGATTTTGGTGGCAGTTGGGATACTCATCTACCGCTGATCGAGTTTTCCTACAATAACAGTTACCATACTAGTACTGGGTGTGCACCGTTCGAAGCGTTGTATGGCCGAAAATGTAGATCACCAGTTTGTTGGGCTGAAGTTGGTGAAAGTCAGCTTACGGGCCCAGAGATCATTCAAGAAACCACCGATAAGATCTTCCAAATCAAAGACAGACTCAAAGCTGCTAGAGACCGCCAAAAGAGCTATGCCGACAACCGTCGGAAGCCGCTAGAGTTTAACGTTGGGGATCGAGTGTTGCTTAAGGTCTCTCCGTGGAAAGGGTTTGTACGGTTTGGAAAGAAAGGGAAGTTGGCCCCAAGATATGTTGGACCATTCGAGATCATAGAAAGAATCGGTCCGGTGGCGTACCGATTACGGTTGCCACAAGAGCATAACGGTGTACATGATACTTTCCATGTATCGAACCTCAAGAAGTGTTTAGCTGACGAATCACTTCACGTGCCTATTGAGGATATCAAGATTGATCAAAACCACCATTTTGTGGAGGAACCTATTGAGGTCATGGACCGAAAGGTCAAAAAGTTAAGGCGCAGCAAGATACCTATCGTTCGTATAAGATGGAATTCTAAACGAGGGCCAGAGTTTACATGGGAACGTGAAGATCAGATGAGACTCAAATATCCACATCTATTCGAGGATGACGCTCTTAGACCTAGCACCAGTTGAATTTCGGGACGAAATTCCCTCAACTGGGGGATACTGTGACATCCGTCACCAAAGGTCTGTCTACCGACGTAATCTGTTAACTTTTGCTATTGGTCATTCCTCATCTTTGTTACCTACCTATGTGGATATCATATTATACTTGCTTGCTTAGTTATCCTTATATGCGTGCTATCGTTGCTTTACTTGTCGTTATCTTAAGACGTTTCTCCAAGATTTTCCCCGTTAACACTAAACACGTCATTTTTATATTAAAATAAATGTCACAAATAAAAATCATTTTTAATTTATAACATTTTATCATCAATAAAACAAGACTAACTAATAACGTTTTCAACCGAAACAAAGTTTGGGAACCCGGGGGCAAAGTGCGGGGACTAAACTTGACATTTTGAGAAACTAGGGCTGGATATAAATACTTAGAGACCAGCCCTAGCCACCATTTACTTCATCTTCTTCCTCTTCACCTCCTTCTCCATTTCTCTCTCTATTTTGCACCAAAAACCGACCCGTTTGTCGCGTTTTCACCGTCAAATCTTGAGTGTCATCGTGTATACTCATTTCTAGCAGGTAGATAACCTCACTTACCTCGTTTTAGCCCGATTTAGCTGCTGCGTTATAGGGTTTTCGGGTGCTCGGGTTCATCCGAGCACATGAGGTCGTGTGGGCTTGCATGTCGCGTTTTTGAGTGTGCATCTTGTCTAGACAGGTTAGGATATTTGTTCTGGAAGTTCTGGTTGTGTAAAACTCGTGTTCGGGCGGCCGAAGGCCGCCCTGCAACTTCCTGCAGTCGCGACCCCCGTCGACGCGAATGGGACTGTCGCGTGAACGGGGCATGCGACTGGGTGTGTGTGCGACTTGTGTCTGTGCGATTGGGTAATTCGCGCGGTTATGTCGCGCGGCTGTCGGTGGGTGCGAATGTAGGTGTGTCGCGCGACCGAGTGGGGCGACTGGAGTTGTCGCGTGACAGAGACATGCGAATATGAAATGTGTGCGATTGTGTGTGAATCGCACGATCGGAGGCCTGTCGCGCGAAGGAAGGTCCAATCGCACGAATGAAGCTGATTCGCGCGAAGGGACGTTGAGTCGCGTGACTGGCTGTTGGGTCGTGCGACTGGTGATGCATGGTGCGACTGAAAGCTTAGTCGCACGAATGAAGGTTCAATCGTACGAAAGTAGCTAATTCGTATGACTGAAAGTCCACTCGTGCGAATGGAGTGTCAGTCGTGCGTCAGGTCCTGTTGTGTGATTGATGATGCGTGTATGTGTGATTTCCCCTTTGAGTGTCTTGTGTTGACGAGGTCATTTAAAATAACCTAGCCTGATATGTGTATGCCTGCTTGTGTGTATACTACCCACAACCGAACCGGAACTACCCGAATCTTGAACATCATCTTTGTTGGTCCATTTGATCGGTTTTCAGTGCAGAAGAATGCTTGAATCGTTCAATACCAAACACACACAACAAACACTAAGAGAAGGATGATCAAAATAACACTAAAAAGCTTTCAAACATGGTTTTAATGATGAACAACAGTAAATGAATTGAAATAAGCTCAATGTATTCAGAAAGAACAAGCTTACAATAGCATCTTGCAACAATAATACACGATTAGGGTTTCTTGCAAGGATCCCTAACAATTAGACAAAAGAAATCTATATATAGCTGTCATAGTTTCGCATATAGTTTCGCTGTGTGCGAAACTATATAGGCGAAACTATAATTTCGCCCGGCAGAAACTAACAGTTTCGCCGGGTAAATATGATCTGAGCTGAACAGATTCGCCTGGCGAAACTGACAGTTTCGCCAGGCCGAAACTATAATTTCGCTAGATAGCTATATATAGACTTGAACTAAACAAACATATAAAGGAAACTAACATAGATCCTATTACAACGAAAGATAAACAAATACTAATCTAATGGTGAGTCCAACCTATCTTGATCTTCAATACTCCCCCTAGGTTGGATCTCACCCATTCTTCTTGTCTTGATATCTTCATTCAGCTCCAGCCTTCCCCATACCTGCACCTGATGTAGATGGATCAGCTCCTGCAGCTTTACTTTGATGAGTCTCAGCACTTGATCTTCTTTGGTTGCCTCCTGCCTCATTAGCTCCGTCAGGATGAGCACTAGCTTGTGCGAATTGTTTTGTTAAATCCTGAATGTCCATGTGTAAATCATCTTCAGCTCTAACTTTCTCTGCCAGCGCTTTCACTTCAGCTCTCACTCCTCTAACTTTGTTCACTATAATCATGAACAGACTAGCTTCCTTTCTCGTTTCTTCTCCCGCCCCTGCCTTAATGTGGTTCTCACACAGAACCAGTAGATCGTCATCAGCAAATCCAAACAACTCCATTGGGTCAAAGATTCGATATTCAATTCCACCCTTGACTCTGATAACAGCCTCCCCCGTCTGATTGTCATAAAACCACTTCTCAAACTCTTTCAGACGAGAGGGGGACGGATCTGCCAATCTTACCCTTTGAACCGTCTTTGGCGGCTTTACGCTCAACACAATCCTTCCCTTCCCAGTGACCCGGTCTTTATCTTTCTTTGATCTCTTTCTTTCTGCTTTCATAAACCCGAAGGCCTCAAAGTTATCATTGAGCCCATTCTGGATTTCTTTTTCTAGGAATCTGGCTCGCTCACTCAAGTGTGCTCCAAGTAAAGGCAAAGATGCCAACCTTCTCAAATCCCATTTCGGCAAGGTCTTGAATGCCTTCCTCTTGTGAAGATAAGTGATTCCACCCCCTCTCCTTTTTATCATAAACATTTTCAGGTCGGGGTTGTACTTCCAGCTCACGATCTTCTTATCAGCCTCTTTCTTCTTCAAACTCTCCATATTCTGAAACAGTGGGGTTAACTCTTAGGGTTCCTTCTCCCTTACAAACCAATCATTCTTCTCCATCTCAAAAATATCATTTTCATCTTCACCCTTCTGAATCACATATGTCAGAGGCCTTTCATCCACCTCATAGAACTCAGGCTTTGAGTCGTAATCTACCAACTGCTCCTCATCAACTTCCTCGTCCACCAGACCCTTCTCAATGGGTTGTTTTCCCATTTGTTCTTCGCCGGTAAAATCTCCAAGGTTTATTCCCAAATCCACAAAATCAGCATCAAACACATCATCTTCAGTTTGTAAATTCTCTATCTCAGGTTCTCCAGTTCCTTTACCAGACCCTCCAGCTTCTTCTGTTGCTGCCCCCGAGGTGCCCTCTCCTGCCTTCGAAGAAGTACCCACATTCAGGAATGGGTACTTAGATGTGTCAGTCAAGTCATCTAACTCATATTGAGTTAGCTGATTAGGCAGGCTGGCGGCAGCTTTCAACTCATTTACTTCCTTCAATAACCTTTTGATCAAATTATTTTGATCAACCAACATTTTCTTCATACCATCCAGCAATTCATCCTTTTGTCTCTCCCTCATCTCCTGATTCGTCAGATTAGTCTTTATCATACTTAGTTCGTTAGAGAGAGAGGTGTTGAGATTTCTGATCACATCCTCGTCTAAACTGGTTTGTCTCTCAGATTGTGGGTGCTCAGAGAATGTCTGATGTTTCTGTTTTGTCCTCCTCTCTTGCTCCCCAGTATCAACCGTCCTTTTGGACCTCTTTTCTTTCTCCATTTTGGCTTTAGCTGCCATCTCTGCCACTTCTTTCTCAAAGTCGTAATCCTTCTCCTTGGCATATCTCTTTCTTTTCTTTACTGCCTCTGACTCAGTTGGTCTAACTTCCTCTGATCGTCTCGCTTCAGACTGGATCACCTTCCTGATATAATCCCATCGATCAGGAGTATACATGTTTTCCCATAGGTGAATGATGTGACCACTGAAGTCGTGCCCGATAGCACATCAGTCGGCAAAAATTCTGGTATTCATTGACACTAGATGCTTGACCTCTCCATGCCTCGGAATGTTGGGAACTTGATCGTCGACGATCATCTGAAGAAATCGGGGATAGAGCAGCCATTTGTCCTTCTTCAGGGCCATTACGTTTTCGGCCATGCAGCTAAATATGAGATTAGAAATGTTAGCCTTCTCTCCACGGCAACATATAACCATTGCTTTTGCCCAGTCTAAGTTTAACCCATCTGATCCACCTTTTCGGTGATCTAAGCACATTATGAAGACATGGGCAATGTATCTCCACTCCTTGGACAGAAAGGATTTCTTGATTTCCTTTCTAGTCCCAAAAGGAGGACCTTCATATCCCATAGTCAAGAAGGCATCAAACACCTCCTGATCAGACAAATCAATATCCCCTCCTGTGTCTTCTTCTAATCTCAGCACCCGGGATATAACTTCTTCTGTGATGGTCACTTGATGATCCAGAACCTTGGCTATAATACTCTCCGAATCTCCCCTTGTGTTGTACTCAGCGGTTCGCCAAAAATCTCGAATGTGTAAATCATAAATAGTCGCAGAATGAGATATGGCATATGCTATAGGAGATCTCTGTAGCCATCTAATACAATCTCTGAATCCTGCTGCTTTAGGATGTGAGTCGTCTAGAATAGCAGTGATATTGTTTCGAACATCGAACTTGAGATTTGCCATTTATGTCTGACAAACAAACACACCAGGTTAGAAATGATATTAGAATTCGAGTATTCACAAACTTAATGTAAATGAACAAATTGTGATAAAATGCAGATATATACATGTATAATTAAAATGAGTTTACAGATTAATTAGTATATATATATATATATATATATATATATATATATATATATATATATATATATATATTGTAGTTTCGCAAAGACGAAACTATAGTTTCGCAACAGCGAGTTTATAGTTTCGCTGAATTTATATTAAAACAGACAAAAAAAACAAGCACATTTTCGACAGACAAAACATATAGTTTCGGCAAGACATGATAATGGATTCAACTGGGCGAAACTGATTTTTGTTGACGAAACTGTCAGGTTTGCTCGGGCAGCATAACCATACAGTTTCGCTGTATTTAATGAACTTTCGTTCAGTTTCGCTGGAGGATAAGGTAGTTTCGCAGAAAGAACTGCGAGACTACCCAAACGACACACTTCAATCCAGACAAATGTAAGACAGATTAGTCTATGAAAACTCATGTTCGGAGTTCGAAACTCACATAAGAAGTTCAAAATCAGGTGACAATGCAATAGAACTAGACAACAACTGAGATTAGGGTCAAGAGTCTCGAAAACCCTAACAGGACACAGTTTCGACGAAAGTGGCTAATTTTTGCGAAAGTGAGAAGCTTGATTCGAAACTATGGTTATGTACATAGTAGTTTCGCAGAGAACTGAAAATATAATTTCGGCAAAGCGAAACTATACTTTCTGCAATACGAGAATGTAGTTTCGACTCTGATAAACTATAGATTCGGCATAACAAACTTATAGTCTCTGCAGTACGAAACTATAGTTTCGGCAGGGCGAAATTATAGTTTCTGCAAGCGAAACTGCAATTTCGCTAAGTGAAACTGTAGTTTCGCAGAGTCTTCACTTAAAATAAAACAAAATAAAATAAAATAAAATAAAATAAAGTAAAATAAAATAAAATAATAATAATAATAAAAAAATGAAGGATATAGTATCATGTTTTTCTCGAAGTGTTTTAAGAGGATCATGACTTAGCGGGATTGCTGATATGTTTGTCCGCTTAAACCCATTCCCATCTCTTTTCGACTCATGATCTGCAGCTGTTTATCATGTTCTGAATTGTCTTAGAAACTCAGCAACTTGGTCCCCACTGATATTTGATAAAGAACTAGTCTCGTCATCAAGGTTTATTGAGCATAATCATTGATATTGCCTGATCATTATACTGATGTACGATCACACTGACTGGCATATATACAGATGGGACTCTATAATGTATAGATGTAGACACACATATATGTGAGATCCAGACTCAACCTATAACTAATTGATGAGAGCTTCAGGTCAATGTTTTCACATAGCAGAGAAGATCATCTAGGCGTGTTGATGAGAGCTTCAGGTCAATGCTTTCGCATAGCAGAGAAGGTCATCACTCCAGGTCAATGCTTTCGCATAGCAGAGGAGATAAACACACATCTTTTCTTATGTAACGTATGAATGTGTACGCAAGAGTGGACTATTTGAGATTATATAATGTTTGTCTTAGAGGGCGTTATCACCGAGTCACCATCCCAGTGGGAAACGCCATAAGATTCACATCGATAATCTGTATGTACAATAATGGGCTATTTGAGATTATTTAACGTTTGACTTAGAGGGCGTTATCACCGAGTCACCATCCCAGTGAGAAACAACATAAGTTTCACATCGATAACCTTTGACATCAATTAGCAACTCTCAACCAAGTTGTATACAAGACTTGTATCTTTGTGCAGACCAAAATATCATGGAGATAATCCTTATTACTGAGTTATGATCTTTAGGTTTGCTGCATGATCACTTGTCTACTTTGTTTTCAGGATGAGTCTATCATGCATATCCCAACATAAGATGTCCCCTTGTTCAAACTTCATTTTCTTGAACTTCCTGAGAGAATGAAAATTAAGACTTATTATCAGTATGAATCTCCCACGAAATTTTTATTCAAGAGCCTACTAAAGGAAAAATTTCTTAAGAATCAAAGTAAAAGAAAAATAAGAATAAAAGATAAAGATCTATGTGACACAAGTTAGACAACAATCAAGACTAAAAAGAAAATGTGTACATATGTACAGGTGAAACAAGTGTTTTGCTCAGAAAAGTTTGTCAGAATGATATTAATCCTAGCATAGAAATCAATTCATAAAAACGTGGTTTATCAAATGTTTTTGTGAAAAGATCTGCTTTTTGATGTTTTGTATCAATAGGAATGATATCAATGAAACCCTTTTCTTGAGCATCACGGATGGCATGAATCCGTGTCTCAATGTGCTTGGTCCGAGAATGATGAATTGGATTCTTGGCAATTCCAATGGCCGCTTCGTTATCACAAAACAAAGGAGTATGAAGAAAATTGATCCCATAGTCCATCATTTGATGTGAATCCATAACACTTACGAACAGCAGCTTGAGGCTGCAATATATTCAGCTTCTCCTGTTGAGAGAGAAACTGTAGTCTGTTTCTTGCTTTGCCAAGAAACAAGGCAGTTTCCCAAATACTGACAACCTCCAGTAACAGACTTTCTGTTTAATTTGCAGCCGTTGGAATCGCTGTCAGAATAAGCGTGTAGGTCAAAATTCCCACCATAAGGATACCAAAGTCCTAAACGAGAAGATCCCTTTAGATAACGAAAAATTCGTTTTACTGCCTTGGCATGGGATTCTTTAGGAGCTGATTGGTATCGAGCACAATATCCAACAGCAAAGGTGATGTCAGGACGACTTGCTGTTAGGTACATGAGAGAGCCAATCATGGATCTGTAGAGATGAGGATCAATTGGTTTGCCGTTTTCATCCGGAGTGAGACATGTCTGAGCCGTGAAGGGAGTCATCTCAGAAGCGGCATCATCCATTTTGAATTTCTTCAAAATTTCTTTAATATACTTCTCTTGATGAATGAGAATTCCATCTGGTTTTTGTTCAACTTGCAGCCCGAGAAAGAAACACATCTCTCCCATCATGCTCATCAAATCTGTTTCGCATGACCTCCTCAAACTCCCGACATAATTGAGGATTTGAAGATCCAAAAATAATGTCATCAACGTAAACTTGCACAATCAACATCTCACCGTTTACCTCTCTTTTGAATAGAGTCATGTCAATGGTGCCTCGCGTAAAACCATTGCTTAAGAGGTACTGAGTCAGGGTTTCATACCAGATCCGAGGAGCTTGATGAAGTCCATAAAGTGACTTATCAAGCTTATATACTTTGTCAGGAAAGTCTGGATCTTCAAATCCTGGGGGTTGACACACGTATATCTCTTCATCAATGTCCCCATAGAGGAATGCGCATTTGACATCCATCTGATAGACTTTAAATTGCTTGTGAGCAGCGTGCGCTAAGAATATTCTAATGGCTTCAAGACGGGCGACAGGTGCGAAGACTTCGGTGTAGTCAATTCCTTCTTCTTGAGCAAAGCCTTGAACCACTAATCTGGATTTGTTTCGCACCACTATTCCTCGATCATCAGGCTTGTTCTTGAAAACCCATTTTGTGCCAATAGGATACTTATTTGGTGGAAGATCCACCAGGGTCCACACCTGTAGTTTTCTGAACTGTTGCAATTCCAATTGCATCGACTCTACCCAGCAGGGATCTTGGAGGGCTGGATGAACGTTCTTAGGAACGGTTTGAGATATAAAACAAGAAAACAAGCAAACGTTGATCAAACCAGATTGACTCCGTGTCCGAACTCCATCAGTAATGGAACCAATTATGTTGTCGTGTGGATGATCTTTCAAAGTTTTGAAATCGACAGTCATGGAAGGGATATCAGTAGATGGTTGGTTAAATGATGAGCTGAATGGGGAAGAAGAGTTCGGTAAAGGAGATGAAGAAGGTGATGTTGATATGGGTGGAGGTGGAAGATCAAATGAAGATGAGGAAGAAGCAACACTGACTGAGGTATCATTAACAGATGTAGTGACATGAGGCACAATAGGCTCAGCTGGTATGGGGGCAGGAGGAATGAAGTTTGTTGTTGAATTGGAGAAGGGCACATCATCATCGAAAACTGGAAGATTGAATGACTTGAACACCGTATCTGAGTCAAAGAACCAAGCTGGTTCTGTGGGAACATGAGAGGAATTAGATTCCTGCCAATCGACATAGAATGACTCCTGAACTATACGTGTCCTCTTGTTATATACCCGATAAGCCTTCTGGGAAGAAGAATAGCCTACGAAATAACATTCATCAGAAACAGCACCAAATTTTGTCTTCTGTGCTTGAGTATTCAGAAGAGTACACGAGCAGCCGAATGGGCGAAAGAAATCAATCAAAGGCTTTTGCTTGTGAAATAATTCATACGGGGTTTTCATCTTATCTTTGACTATCAGCACCCTGTTGAGAACATAAGAAGCACAATTCACAGCCTCAGCCCAAAATATGATGGGTAAGGATGATTCTATTAACATTGTACGTGCGGCTTCAATTAGAGTGCGATTCTTTCGTTCCGCGACACCATTCTGCTGAGGAGTTCTCGCAGCACTGAACTGTCTTAATATTCCTTTAGTGGCACAGAAGGAATCAAAAATTTGATTTTTGAATTCAGTACCGTTGTCACTTCGAATAGCCATAACCTTCCTCTTGCTTATCGATTCAATCGAGAGAATTAACTTTTGCAACTCCTCAGTCGTCTCTCCCTTTTGAGCAAGAAATCTTACCCATGAATATCTGGAGTAGTCATCTGTAATCACAAGACAAAAAGATTTCTTAGCAATAGATTTAACACTTATTGGGCCAAACAAATCAGTATGTAACAACTCCAGGGGATTTAAGATGCTATTTTCAATTTTAGGTTTGTGTGGTTTCTTATGTTGCTTTCCTTTAGCACATGCCATACATTTCTCGACCACAGAAAAGTCTTTTAAAGGTAATCCCCTAACGAGATTGTTTTTAACCAGTTTGTTTATTATTTTGAAATTAACATGGCCCAATCTACGATGCCATAAGAAGGACTCAGAGGTGGAAGCTTTCGACAAGAGGCATGTGACTGCGGATGATGAGCTCTTTGAATTCATGTCAAGGAGATATGTATCATGCTTTCTGGGAGCCCGCATGAGTACTAGATTATCTGGAATATCAATCTCAGACTTCAAAAAGATACATTCATTGGACTTGAATAGGACCGGAATGCTTTTATCACAAATCTGAGAGACGCTCAATAGATTAAATACAAGCTCGGGAACGTAATTGACTTTTTCCAAGGTGAGCGAACCATTACAAACTTCTCCTTGACCTATCATTTTTCCTCCTTTCTTGTCTCCGGCGAAGGCAACATAGCCACCATCGATTATGCGGTAGTTGGTCAATAAATCTTTAAGCCCCGTCATGTGTCTCGAGCATCCACTATCAACATGCCACACACTATTTACAGACTTAGTGGACGACTCCTGCAATCATATCAAAAAAGAATTAACCAGGAGTAATGGCCACCCAAGTTTGAACAACTTTAGGTTTTTCCGAAGTGGATTTCTTGCAAAAGAACTTATTAACTAGCTGATTCAGTTTACTTCCAAAAGAACGTCTATAAACATATCTGTGATGTAATTGAGGACAATGCTTAACTACATGATTGTCTTTACCACATTGAAAACAATGTGATTTTAATCTAGATGTATTATGTAATGAGTTAGAGATTTCATCAATGCATATTTCTTCATTACATTTAGATAAACTTGAATCAGTAAGTGTTAAATCATTATCACTGTATGCCTCATTCGTATTGACAGAGTTGATTTTATTTTGAAAAGAATGATTGTGTGCTGATGATACTGAAGTGTTATCTGAAATACATGAGGTACTAGTGCCACTAGTACTTGCCTCAGATGAAGATACAATCCTGTCATTAAGCACAGCAAATTTCGCAGGTATAAATGATGGAATGGGATGAGAAAAGAATTTTTCAAAAGAGTTAGTTTTTGTTTCTTCATTGCTGTTCATAGCATTATCAGACAATGAATCAGCAACATCAATAGATAAATCAGAATCACGGTCCATAGCATTTAACAAGCAAACAGAAACATTACTAGAACTGAATGAAACAGAGTCTTTTACAGCATTACTAGAAACAAAAACAGAATTTAAACTAGAGTTATGATCTAAAACAGAAAGCTGAGGTTCAGGTGTACTAAGACTAGAGCATCCAAGACCTCTAGTTGGTCCATAATCGTAGTCCTCACGAACATGCATAGGATTCACACCTTCTAAACCTGCAGACATACTGTTAGAATCTTCTTTGATTAAATCATTAGAAGGATGTGGAATGGGCATCGGAGAGTAACAGTATGTACTAGGAGGAGGATAAACCTTAGCAGTTTCATATCCTAAACCTGTTTTAATCCTAGCCCCACGTTGAGATTTACATAAATCATCATGTTTCATTCCTGATATGGTCCATTTATCAAGTTTTGACTGAAGTTTGCTTGTTTCAAACTCAGCTAGGGCAACCCTTTCAGTCAAACCGTTCACCTCAACATTTCTTTCTAAAACAATTCTTTTTAAATGATCAATTTCTTTTAGCGCTTCATTTAATTTAACAAAGTATTTTGACTCATTCACTTTAAGTTCTTCATTAATTCTTTTCAAGTCCTTTTCATTATCAATTAATAAACGATTAGCCTTATAAACCCCAAATAATCTGATTTTACATGCAGGTGAACACATATCTTGAATTACCTCATATGGAAGTCCCATCACCACCTTCTCAGCTGCAAGGGCTTTATCACATTGACACACAGGAGTACTCGACTTGTTTTCCTCTACGGTGGTAGCAGCATTGACATCATTTCTTTCGAGCACTGTAGATTGAGTTTCTGGCTTTCCATGCTCCTTCATATTTTCATCTTTCTCATACTCATTCTCTGCAACTCCATCCTTAAACTCCTTAAATGGATCAAACTTGTCGTCACAGTTCATCTTCATTTTCTCTTTCTGAATCTCAGCTACTAAAGCTTGATTAATTTCTTCTTTTGTCTCTTCAGCCTCTGCACTCCAGTCAAAGTTAGAAATTAGAGCAGTTTCTTTCTTATGGCTTGACTCATCTTTACTCCCACCAGCAGTCAATCTTGGAACTCCAGAGTTGTTAGGATCAGTGACAGTTGGCAATGGACATTCTCGTTTGAAGTGTCCCAATTGCTTGCAATTGAAACATCTAAGTTTAGACTTATCAAAACCCAGTTTGGAGTTGGAACCTTGACCGCCAAAGTTCTTTCTACCAGTCCTTTCCATAAATCTCCGAGCTCTAAGCGTCAGCATTGCCATTTGCCATTGAATATCAGTTTCTTCAAGATCATCTGGATCCACTTGATACATGTCCTCCATAGTCATTCCTTTTCCTTTCAGATCACCAGCAACAAGTGCTTCATAACTTTGAACAAACATCCCAAAAAGTGCCATAGTCTCAGCTGGAACAGTAGATTCATTAGATGCCTTTAAATTCCCTTGCTCTTTCCCCGGGTTAATGCCACTTCCAGAAAAATCACACACAGTCACTGCTCCTTGACGCGATGCCTGCATTGGAGAGCTTGCAGCGGACGATAGTAATGCAGCATTCTGTGAATAACCGGATGTTGGCATGATGGATTGATTAAACTCCCTCCTTTTTAGATCCAAATCAAAAGACTTCAGCTTGTTAATCACATCCATTAGTTTATAGTCAGCAAAGTTTCTTTCTTGTTTCAACATTCTCACTTGTAAACTCCACTGGGGTGGAAGAGAGTCTAGGAGTTTATTCACTTGCTCATGATTTCCTAGCTGATCATCATACTTCTTTAGGGTACTTGAAACAGACAAAAAGCGATTAGTAATGTCAGTAAGATCTTCATTCTTGTGTCCCACAAATGAATTGAACTCCTTTTCAGCTTGAGCCTTCCTATCTTTCCTTAGATCCTCGTTTCCATCGTAAAATTCACACAAGGCATCGTATAGAGATTTTGCATCTTTGTATTCGGCAAAGCGATTGTAAATATCAGGTGCAAGACATAAAGTCAAGGCTCCGAATGCTTTCTGATCTCTGTCAATCAGCTTTTGATCCTTTTCGGTGAATGTGGAGGAGTCCGAGTTTGGAGAGACAGTTCCACCGACAGTAACGGTTGGCTTGTGTGGTCCAGTGATGATTGACTCCCATTGGTTGTGATCGGTGTAGAAGAAGAAAGCCTTAAGACACCTTTTCCAATCTTCAAAGTTATCTCCATTGATGAGTCTAGGGGGTCAGTTTGGTGCAACACTCTCTAAATCAGCCAAGGTGAGAGTAGTCATTTTGGACATAACAGTTTCGCTAAAGAAGAAGTAAATTCGCTGAAAGGTAGTTTCGCCCAGGCGAAAGTGTAATTTCGGCAGGCTTAATTTTGGTTGTTTCGGCGATCAAGAGCGTAGTTTCGGCAGCACTTTCGCTAGCCAGAGACTATCAATAGCTTAGTTTCGCTGTAAATTTCGCAGGAAACAAGCTTGAACTTTCGTTCAAACAAATTTCAGCAGCAATTTCGCACAAATGTCACCCAATCAGAATGAACTTTCGTTCAAAGAACACAGTTTCGCACCGAATATCAAAGAGGAAAAAGTATCAGTTTCGCTGAACGAAGATACAGTTTCGCTGGAAGGAACTGTAATTTCGCTTGAAGAACAGAAAACCCTTTTAAACCCCAAAAACAATCGAAAATCACCCAAATCTCAATGAAATTTGAAAAGGAGTGATTCACGAAGCTTCCTCAATCAAAAACGCACACTATCCAATCAATTTTCATGACAAAAACACTCTGTTTTGAAGTGAAATTTGAAAAAAAGTTGGTATTGAACAAAAATAACCAAAAACCTCAAACAATCAAGAGCACTAAGGCTCTGATACCATATTGTTGGTCCATTTGATCGGTTTTCAGTGCAGAAGAATGCTTGAATCGTTCAATACCAAACACACACAACAAACACTAAGAGAAGGATGATCAAAATAACACTAAAAAGCTTTCAAACATGGTTTTAATGATGAACAACAGTAAATGAATTGAAATAAGCTCAATGTATTCAGAAAGAACAAGCTTACAATAGCATCTTGCAACAATAATACACGATTAGGGTTTCTTGCAAGGATCCCTAACAATTAGACAAAAGAAATCTATATATAGTTGTCATAGTTTCGCATATAGTTTCGCTGTGTGCGAAACTATATAGGCGAAACTATAATTTCGCCCGGCAGAAACTAACAGTTTCGCCGGGTAAATATGATCTGAGCTGAACAGATTCGCCTGGCGAAACTGACAGTTTCGCCAGGCCGAAACTATAATTTCGCTAGATAGCTATATATAGACTTGAACTAAACAAACATATAAAGGAAACTAACATAGATCCTATTACAACGAAAGATAAACAAATACTAATCTAATGGTGAGTCCAACCTATCTTGATCTTCAATCTTATGCTTTATGATTATTACTAATGCTTATCAGTAACTGTCAGTAGGTGTTTGATGGTTCCTAGCATCTTATCCCAGGAAATCTTACATCGATTGTGCTTATCATCTGTTCTGTGAGTTTTGTGGCCCCTTTTTGCGCTTATAAAACCTTTTCGAATATTTTTCTACTTGGGGGAAAAGAATGCTCACTTATTTACTTAATTTCAGGCACCTTCCTTAGTGGAAGTTGGCTGCTACTTATATGAGTAACTTACCTTGCTAAACTTGTTGATTGATACTAAGGGTAAACGGATGTCATGTAACTGGTTTAGGCATCGTTCTAAGTATATCGTGGATGTGGTGGGAATGCTGCGGAGAACCCTATATATAAGCATCCCTGGTATACTAAGAATGTGCTTAAACCGGGTTACATGATGATCCTGACTGATTGCTACGATATGAACTTGAACTATGTGCTATTACTTGATGCTATGTGTTGTGTGATATTACCTGTAAATTGGCTGTGTGGGACTTCTATGTGGGACCTCTGTGTGGATCTTTCAGTACAACCATTAATTCCAGAAATGGGACCTAAGGATTGGTTTGGTTGTAACCTAAATGTATGCGCTGTGTGGATCTTGCTACGTCACCTTAAACCTATTGTTATATGGAAAACCTTTTTATATATAACCATTAATCCCGGTAATGGGACCTAAGGACTGGTTTGGTTATAAACTAAACGTATGCGCTATGTGGATCTTGCTACGTCTTATTAAACTATTTATGCTTTGAGAATACTTTCTTTACAGC
This sequence comes from Flaveria linearis, assembly GCA_024085815.1. Lineage (NCBI taxonomy): Eukaryota > Viridiplantae > Streptophyta > Magnoliopsida > Asterales > Asteraceae > Flaveria > Flaveria linearis. The sequence goes on along the minus strand of CM044005.1, from coordinate 40,811,776 downwards.
CATCAATTCCCGTGAGGAACCGAACATTAGGTTGGGCTGTAGCTATTTACAACTAGTAAAACCGCCTATACATAAGTGTAGTCGCGGTAACTTTTATTAGACTTACTGTTTTCATCTTAGCATCTTTTATTACTTAAAACCTACGAAGCTCACCAACAATTATGTTGACCGTTTTTGAGCATTTTCTTTCAGGTGATCAAGGTAATTGAAGTTCCAGGAGTGCTGCCTTTTAATGGAGACCCTAGGATGCATTTTTGAGACTGAACATACATTTTGTACATTGTTGCAGTCCACTAAACAATTAACATTCTTTTGAACACTTGTTCCCGAGTTGTGGGAATTTACATTACAAGTTATCCTCAATGCTTATGTGAACTTTATGTTGTGTTTATGGCTATGCTGTCGTGATCTTTGACAATACACGACACAAGTCTCCAATTGTGTTCGGGTGTCGTCATGACACGCTTGTCATCATATTATTATTGCTACTCTAGTGCATACCATGTGTTATGACGATCCCGTCTAGCTCGCATTCCCCGTGTTTCCGCTATCAGCGGGGGGTGTGACAAAAAAGGTGTTATAGTTTGGTACAAAGCACGTCTTGTGGTGCAGGGATTTTATCAAGTTGAAGGCTTGGATTATGAAGAAGTGTATGCTCCAGTTGCAAGACTTGAAACAATACGCATATTCTTAGCCTTTGCTTCATACATGAATATCAAGGTGTATCAGATGGATGTTAAAACTGCCTTTATATACGGAGAAATGAAAGAAGAAACCTATATTTGTCAACCTCCTGGATTTGAAGACCCAGATCATCCTGATTATGTTTACAAGTTGGATAAGGCATTATATGGTTTACATCAAGCACCTCGTGCTTGGTATGCAACTCTGACTGAACATTTGCTTACAAATGGTTATTCAAGAGGAGCAATCGATCAAACCTTATTCATTCATAAATCAGGCGATGACATTATTCTGGTTCAAATCTATGTTGATTATATCATTTTTGATTCTACAAATGATAGTATATGCACGGAGTTTGAAGAAGTGATTAAGAAGAAATTCGAGATGAGTTCTCTTGGAGAAATTTAATTTTTCTTGGGTATCCAAGTTAATCAATCTGAAACTAATATTCTCATTCATCAAGAAAATATGTTCAGGCTATTCTTAAGAAATACAAGTTTCAAGATTCCAAAGTTGCTTCAACTCCTATGTCTTCTCGTCCTACTCTCACTCCAGATCCATTAGGCGAATCCGTTGATCAACATCTGTACAGATCAATGATTGGTTCTCTAATGTATCTCACTGCAAGCAGGCCGGATATCATGTTCCCTGTTTGTCAGTGTGCCCACTATCAAAGTGATCCAAAAGAATCACACATGAAAGCTGTCAAGCGGATTTTCAAGTATCTCAAGGGTCAACCCAAACTTGGTCTTTGGTATCCTCGAAATTCTGATTTCAATTTATTTTCTTATACTGACAGTGATTATGGTGGTTGTAATTTAGACAGGAAGTCGACTACAGGAGGATGTCAATTCTTGGGTAACCGACTCATTTCCTGGCAGTGTAAAAAGCAGAACACTGTTTCCACAACCACTGCCGAAGCTGAATATGTGGCTACATCGAGCTGTTGTTCCCAGCTTGTCTGGATTCAACAACAACTTCTCGATTATGGTCTCAATATTTATGACACACCAATTTGGTGTGATAACACGGTAGTTCTGAACATAGTTAAAAATCCCATTCAACATTCCAAAACTAAACACATTGACATCCGAATTCATTTTATCCGTGACTGTTTTGATCGAAAACTTATTCATTTAAAACAAGTGTCGTCAACCGAAAACATTGCTGACTTATTTACCAAGGCATTTGATCATTCTTGATTTGATTTCCTTGTGCAATCATTAGGAATGATTAACTTTGGATAAATTGATTTCTTGAATCTTCACAAAAATATTTTCATTTTTTTAATAACGAATAAAATTGCAATTGTTTCTTTTTCTTTAAAAAAAATCACAATTTTCGGGGGAGAAAATTAGAAAAACACGTTCTAAAAATATTTTTGATTTTAGGGGGAGTCAAGATCAAAGGATTGAAAACTAAAAAGAAAAGAAATTTTCATACTTAAATGAGAAATGATATTACAAAGTTCTAAAAGTGTCTAAGTACTTTCAAAGGCTTAAATACGAATAGACTTGGATTATGATTGATGTGTCGATAGGCTTTGCTTTCAGAAATGAAAAGATCATAATTGAGTGATTAAACTTGAATTAAAGTGATATGATTTAGTGGGGAACATATCAGGATTCTATGACAATGTCAAAAATGTTCTAACACAGACTGAGAGTTATAATCTTGTCATACTCAAGCTTGTATTTGTTTGATTCAGTGATTATCATAACTATGTATATATATATAAAAGAGAAAATACAAAAAGACAAAAAGAAATAAAAAGACAAAAAGAAAATAGTTGAGCAAATAATTGAGCAAAAAGATGCTAAAAAGCCATATAGGATATAAGATGCCAAGAAGCATAACAAATCAAAAGATATGTCTAAAGACATACATACTATATGGTATATATTTTCTATTTTGAGAATATGTTCTGATCATGGAAGGCAAAATCAAAAGATGGGGCATGTAAGTCCGGATGGCTTGTAAGTCCTAAACATCTTGAGAGGGCAGACGTAAGTCCGGATGGCTGTTAGTAAGTCCTTAAACTTGTTAATATTCCGTGATTAAGAGATATTTCTCAGGCTAGTTATGCTCAAATAGTTATATTTTAGGAATAAATAAATGGTATCACTGATCAACAATGCATGGTTTAAGTCAATTTAGGGTGACTTGAAATCTCGACAATGTCTTGAAGGATAATAATTATTTTACAGAAGTTCTGATTGTGGGATCCACTGAATTATATTAAATCAAACAAAACATGATATATATCACTCCTTATGTTTCTAAGTAAAACCTGAAGTATAAGTTTAAAAAGGACAAAAGATATTGACAATCAACTTAACCATTTATTTTAAATAAAGCTGGACAGAGTCTTGACTTAACAAAGAACTATATGATCTCATTATGAAAATTCTTACAAAACAATATTGATCAATAAACAAATCTGATCTTGATTCTTTATTTGTTTTCATTATTTTGTTATTTTGTTATTTTGTGTGTATTGTTTTCCTTTTACTTCTGTTTTGTTTAGGGTAATACAAATAAATAACAGATAAATTTTGAAAATTGAAGATTCATTAAATTAATTGGTCACTTGGTAAATAAAACTTTTTATTGACATACATAACAGATAATAAATGTTTGTGTAAACACAAGAAATGTTGAAAACCTGGAAACATTGAAAATTTTTCAAAGGATCAAACACACTCACGCGACTTGGAGTTGTCGCGTGAAAACATTTGTCACGCGAAAGGACTTATCGCGTGAATAACTTGGAGTATAAACATCACAGTGTGTTTAAACGAAACCATTTTTTCGCATAAACACCATCCGAAAACCCTTTTCGCTTCCCTTCTTAAAATCAAAATCAGAGTTCATCTTGTTCTTATTAGACATTCTACTCCACGTAGTCATTCACATTACATTCATATTGTGATTTTAAAGGTATAATTTGATCTGTATGGTTACTAAAGAGACAAATTTCAAAAGGTGATTGATGACTCTTCCAGAATTGATGAAATTACTAAAGCTCCAATGAAAATCAGAGTCTATCAACATCCCAAATACATAAGAAAGTCCCAGTACATGCTCCAATTCCTCCAAATTCTTTGAAGCAATTTCTAGCTTGGAGTTGTGAGAAGGATTCAGGTCAGGCTGTGATCAAATGCATTGATAGATCATATAGAATCATCGATCCAGCTAACTTAATAAAGTTTGGGAAAGACGACTTGAACAAGCTGCTACATTGTCCTATCATAGCTGACGAGTCTGTTTACTTTTTGTCTTGCCAATATGTTTGGATGACAGATCGGATCCTTAGAAATAAATGGTATGCATATTCAGGCACTTACAAGAAAGCCAACGTTGATTTTGACTGATAATGTTTCACCGAGCCTAGGGGGAGATTGTAGAAGACCATTAAAAGGCTCGGCAAAACAACGAAAGCAAAAAGAAGAAGTCAAGCGAAAGCAGAACTCAAGCGAAAGCAGATTCCACGCGACAAAGAGAGCTCGCGCGAAAGCAATATTCGCGCGAAAAGTGTATCTCGCACGAGAACAGTTGTTTCAGTATAAATATGTAATTTTCACTTTTTGTAGATAAATTTTTCATAGTTTTCACAGTATTCAGTTCAATTATTCTCTGTAATCACTCTGTGCAATTTCGCACAAGATTATAATCACTATTGATTATCAATTGAAGTTGTTTTGATCATTCTTTGTCTTCTTCCAATCATAATTTCATTCCGCGTTATTGTGATTGAGATCTTGGTTGATAATCTTGGGAATTTGACTGACTTTTACAAAAACTCACATGGATAAAAAGGATGAGCAATTAAGATAGTTTTATATAAAATGCCAAGGATTCGTTAACGTTCAACCTAAATGAATGACGTGTTAAGTTAATCATGATAGTTATGGTGTTATATTTATAAACCTTTTAACCCATGATTTTTAAATTATTATATAGATGCTATTTGTTATCATTTTGGTAATTAAACGGTTAGATAATAATTTTAGTGATTAACACTATTAATAGAAGTTAAACTTTTATTATCAAATGATTATTATTTACTATTTAATAAAATAATATTTTTATAGACTTAAATGATTAAAATAATTCTATTAATTTCAATAAGTGTACACTTTAAATATGCACATATATATATATAAATTTTCTTTTAAATATATAATTTAAACTTAAATATATATTTTATAAAAATAAAAGATCTATTAAATTGACATTTTTAAGAATCTAGAAGGATTACTTTCTTTCCAAATACTAACAAGGATATATATTTTATAACAATTTGATAATTTCCAAGATAAAAATAAGTGGTTTATTAAATTAAAATTCTAGAAAATTAAAAGAAGATAATTTTATTTAGATTCTTGTTAAAGAATAATTTTTATATTAATTTAATAATATATTATCATTTTTTGTAATTAAAATTCCCCCAAAATCAGGTTTAAAAATAAATGCAGGGGCCCAGGTATGAACCCGGGACCTCCTGCCCGCCACTACAGTGATTTAACCGGTGGGCCAAAGTCCATCTTTATGTTGTAAACCCATTTTAAATCTTTTAAAACATTAAATCCAAAAATCCCCAATTCCACATAAACCCTAGAATCAAAATCGATCAAACTGAACATTAAAACGTTGATGTTAATGAAATTAAGCATGGGGCTTTGATTCCCCATGTGTTAGGACCGTGTACGACAGAGTACTAACTGATTCAAACGTGAAACCAGATCAAATAGTGCGGAATCCTATTTGATTGGCGATCCAATCAGGGAGAACGTTAATCCGATCAAAATTAACGATTAGAAAACGTTAAGAATTGATTAGCAATGATCAGGAACGCTCTATAAAGTTGGAAGAGACTCTCTGGACGAACAGGAACTGCTAGGGTTGATAATTCTCGAAGTGTTATGTTTTTCCATGAATTAAGTGGAATTTATAGATTAGTGTTTCTCATCCGTGCGACTGAACCATTCGTATGGTTCAGTCGTGCGATTGAGCCATGCGGTTGATCCATTCGTACGACTGATTGTTCAGTCGTGCGACTGAGCCAATCTTATGTTACAATCACACGACTGACCCAGTCTCCTGGTTCAGTCGTGCGACTGATACATTCGCATGAAGTTGTTCACGCGTATGGTCCATTCGCATGGGCCATTCGCATGAGAACTTCACATAACTAAGTTTGAATACATTTCTTAAACATTACATTACCAAAATTAATTCAAACAATCACAACCTATATAGTTAATTCGATATGCGTTAAACAACTCATTAATGAAATATTAAACATTATTAGCACAACCAAACATTTGCATTTCATTAAGTACCCAGCGATTACATACGTGTAAGACAATACAGACATATTACATTAAGATCAGAAACTAGGTACACATGTATCTACACCATGGTTAATCGAGTATGACAGAGTTTAGAATCACCTGAAATTCTTTCGAAATCAACAAACATGAGTCTGAGTTTGTGTCTCGAATAGCTTCGATGCAAATGCGATGTGTGTGTGTCTTTTGGGTGAAATTGAGAGTGCAGATAATGTAAGAGGATCGAATGGAACCTTTTCCCTTTGTTTAATCGCTCTGATTTGAGTCGTTTCGTGTCCAACGAGTTCAAGTAAGGTTTAAGGGTTTTCGGTTAAGTTTAGAGATGTAATTGATTGTTTAAGTGGAATTAATCATATCATTGATTTCTAATTGATTATAGGAACGTTTATGCCAGTTTAATTGAATTTTTAATGCGTTTTAAGTATAGAACAGATTTAAGCTTCGATGGGGTTCAGGTTCGGGTTCGATGATTAACAAAACCGCATGTAAAGTTCATTTAACGTGATTCCTTGAGTTCGAAACGGTTCCACGAAAAATTTGAGACAATTAGGGGTTAAAACGGTTACGTTTTAGGTTCATTTAACATGATTCCTTGAGTTCGAAACGATTCCACAAAAAATTGAGACGGTTAAGGGTTAAAACGGTTACGTTTTAGGGTCGTTTTGAAGTTGCCGGAGGTGGCAGGAGTCCGGCTGCCGGAAACACGGGGAAGAAGGAGGGGTGGGGGTTGGTTTTAAAAAAATTACATTTTGGTCCCTGTAGTTTAGGTTTGTTTCTTTTTGATCCAAAGTTAATGTTTTGTTTTAGAATAGATTTACAATTTAGCCCCTGGGGTTTAATTTTTATTATTTTATGCCAGAAACTAATAATTTACAAGTTCTTAAAATATAAATCTTATATTATTTTTATTCATTTAAAAGATTACACTTATTATGATTATGATTATTATTATTATTGTTATTATTATTATTATTATTATTATTATTATTATTATTATTATTATTATTATTATTACTATTATTATTATTATTATTATCATTAATTACTTAATTATTTAATTATATCAAAATCATAATGATACAAGAAATTTCAAATAACTCCTCGTATTTGCATTAATAATAAAACAAACCCTTACAAGAGATAACGATCCGAAATTTTCCGAAACGAGCCATTTAATAATAATGGGCTTTTAAGGGTTAATTTAAGAAATAAAGGGGTAAATTAGTGGGCTATGGATAAAATTAGTCTTAATAGGCTAGGCTTAATGGGTTTAAGGGCCCTAATCAGCCCTTAAACATGCATGAACAGCTCCATCTTCACCATTTCAAACCCTAGCCACCAAATTCGTAGAGAGAGAAAGTAGAGAGAGAAAGTGAAGAAATTCAAGATTTGGAGCTTGAAGGTTTGAAGGATTGAAGTTCTGGTAGATTGGAGTATCAAAACACAAGGAAAGAGCAACAAAACAAGGTAAGAATCGACCTCTAAGGCCCTCTGTAGATCAAACCCGGATTCTAGGGTTTTGGGGTTTTGAAAAGTTTAAAGAAACACATAAAGGTCGAATTTTTACGTATGAAAACGTGTAAAAAGCTTAGATTTGAGTTCATGGAAGGTAAACTAAGGATTTGGACGTAAAAAGTTAAGATTTTGGGTTAAAAACGGGCTGGATCTGAGTTTTTGTTCATCCAGCGAAACTGGGCCCCGATCCAGCGAATTTAAGTATCCATCCAGTGAAACTGTGCATTTATCCAGCGAAACTAGGAGAATCCTAGCGAAACTACAGTTTCGCTACAGCGAAACTACAGCTTCGCTGATAGTTTCGCTAAGTACTTAGGCTGACCTTAGACATTGCGAAACTAGGAAATTCCAACGAAAGTTGGGCGCTCATGCCAGCGAATCTGTCCAGCGAAACTGACAGAAGTACTGCCCAGCGAAACAGGTAGCGAAACTGCCAGCGAAACTGTCAGCGAAACTACCAGCGAAACTGTGGGCGAAACTATGAAGAAAATGATGTTTTTGCATATTAACTTTCGTGCAGCTAGAGTATTCAGGCTATAGCTTAAGTGACTTAGAATCTAAGTCATTGGACAAGTTCAGGTGAGTTCTAGACCCCTCCTTTACCCGTTTTCAATGTTTTGGGGTGATATGCATACTAAAATACATACTTATATGAGAACGGTTTTTAAGACCTTTTATCAAGAAAAATAAAATTTCCTAAAGTAAAACAAGCTATTTAAATAGTTCAAAATAATTTTCGGGCGCGCTGACCTGGCAGCCCGGCCCCAGCCAGGGGTGTTGCCCCTTGGACCCCACTAGGGGTTGCCGCCCCTTGAACCCCGCTATCAGGGGCTGCCGCCCCCGAACCCCCGCTGTCCCTCGGAGGGCCAGTTATCTGGTTTATCTCTCATGATTGATGAAAAGTGAATGCTAAGATTAAGAGTTTACTTCTTATTATGTATTGTGTTGTGTTATATTATGTATAACTTAAACATGACAGTGAAACATAAAGAAAGGTTATGAGGCTCATAACATGTACCTTGATAAAGTGATAAAGTAAAGCCTTGCAAGCAATTGATAAAGGAGGGTTGCATTCGTTGTGCCCTCACCAGTGATAAAGTGATAAAGTATGCTCGAACAGGCCGGTCAGTAAGTCCTGAATTGGCATGACAATAATGGCCTGATCGGGTACGACAGTAAGCCCTTAATTGGCATGTCGGTAAAGTCCTAGGCGAGCCTAGGCACCGATTGTGACAGAGAATTGACGGATAAAGAAGAGTAATAAATAACAATAAATGATAAAGTATTGATAAGGTGATAGCCTGTGTGTACTTATATTGTGATACACAATGATCATTTTCAACTGATAAAGCTAATATCTCTTACGAAAGTTATTTAGCAAAGTAAACCTAGAATTCACTCAGCGAAGCTGACTTTTGTATGCATATCAGTTGACAGGTAAGAGTAGAGTTATAGAATAGAGGCATGGGATTGAAGCTTCTTGGCACTAGAAGACTGGCATCCCTGAAGAAGAAAAGCTAAACAAGGACTCCTAAATAGTTTTGAGGATTAAAGACAATGTTTATATTTTATTTGTAATGAATTGAAATTACAGTATTTTCCGCTGCAATATATATATATATATATATATATATATATATATATATATATATATATATATGAGTAAATGATTGTCTTAAACCAATGTTAAGCTGTGAATGACCAACTGTGAGGTTCCCCTGAGAAAGGTGGGCCTTACAACTTAATTATTTAATTATATCAAAATCATAATGATACAAGAAATTTCAAATAAATCCTCGTATTTGCATTAATAATAAACAAACCCTTACAAGAGATAACGATGTTATCAAACATTTAACACAATTACAAAAGGTCACAGTCTTCCAACTTTAAGAAATTTCATCCTGAAATTAAAGACAAGACTAAACGAACCAAAAGGGATATTTCATCTTCATGTGATCCTCTTGTTCCCAGGTGAACTCAGCTCCATGTTTGTTTTCCCAACAAAATTTGACGATCGGTGTGGTAGTTGTTCGGGTCTTCTTCAGGGTTCGATCCATAATCTCGACAGGTTTCTCAACAAAATGCAATGACTCGTCAATTTGGATTTTCTCCAAAGGAACATGCAAATTTTCATCGGCCAGGCATTTTCTCAAGTTTGAGACATGGAAAACAGGATGAATTCCGCTAAGTTCAGAAGGTAGTTCCAGTTTGTAAGCCACTTTCCCAATTCTTTTCAGAATCTTGAAAGGTCCTACAAAACGTGGGGCTAACTTACCCTTCTTCCCATAGCGAACAACACCCTTCCATGGAGATACCTTAAGAAGAACCATGTCGTCGACTTGAAATTCCAACAGTTTGTGTCTTTTATCGGCATAACTCTTTTGATGACTTTTATCCACTTCAAGGTTATTTTGAGTTTTGGAAACTTTGTCGGTCGTTTCTTGATTAAGTTCAGGACCAGTGATAAAATTCTCACTAATGTTAGTCCAACAGATCGGAGAATGAAATTTACGACCGTACAAAGCCTCAAATGGTGCCATCTTGATACTCGAGTGATAACTATTGTTATACAAAAATTCCGCTAAAGGGAGATGCGTATCCCAGTCACCACCAAAATCAAGGACATAAAGTAAGTCCTCAAGGGTTTAGATTGTTCGCTCGGTTTGACCATCCGTTTGAGGACGGTAAGCTATGCTTAAATCCAGTTAGGCACCCAAGAGTTCTTGCATCGAATACCAGAAATATGAAGTAAAATGAGCATCGCGATTGGAGATAATATGCAAGGGCACTCCATAACGACTCACAATTTCATCAATATAGATACGAGCCAACCTTGAGACCTTGTAAGTGTCTTATATTGGTATGAAATGTGCCATTTTAGTCAAACGGTGAACAATCACCCATATACTATCATGGCCACGAGAGGTACGTGGTAACTTGATTATGAAATCCGTGGATATATGTTCCCATTACCACAAAGGGATTTCGGGTTGTTCAAGTAAACCACTCGGTCGTTGATGTTCAGCTTTGACACTTGCACATGTGAGGCATGTAGAAACATAAGACGTGATATCTTTCTTAATTCCTTGCAACCAATATTTGCTACGCAGATCCATGTACATCTTATCGTACCCGGGATGAATAGAATATCGGGTTTGATGAGCTTCGTTCATAATGAAGTGACGGAGATTATCGCGATTTGGGATCCAAAGTCAATTCAAGAAATATCACATGCCATTTGGTTTTGTCTCCGATTGAGACTAGATGTTAAACGCACTTTCTTCATCCTTCCCTTCCTCGGTTAATGTCGCTTGTTGAGCCTCGCAAATGCATAACTCGAGATTACTATCAATCCTTATATTTTGAAGCACGATAGTAGCCTCATTAACATCCACGTGAGTCTCGGTATCAAATTCCCATAACAAGTTAAATCATTTCCTTCGATCTCGTATTTCTTGAAGCGAGATAGTCTTAATATGGATCTTGCGACTTAGCACGTCAGCTATAACATTCGCCTTTCCAGGATGGTAGTGAATGTGTGAATCCAAGGATCACAATCAGGAATAATCAGTATTAAAATAAAGACAAGTCAATGAATGCGGAATAATCATTAACTGTTGTTTAATTGTTTTTAATTTTTAATATTAACGATTAAAAGCTTGTTATGATGAACACAATTATGTATACGTAATAAATAAGCAGACAAGAATTAATTCAAATGTATTTCATTAGTACTGAATAATGATTACAAAAGAATAATTAAGAATGCTATGAACAATGATTCTTTGAACGTATTGTTGTTGTCGATGTGACGGCGGCTAGGGTTTGATGATGTGAGGTGTGCGTGCCGCAATATTGCTATTGTGTTCGCCTTGATATGAAACCTAGGACACTTTATTTATAGGCAATTATGAGTCAGTTAAGGAAACATCGGATCTCTTTGGATTTGAAATTGATTGGTTGACTTGTTGACTTGTCGAACTTGTTGAACTTGTCAAATTCATACAAGTGTCTTCGTCTTCCGTAGGAATCTTGTCTTCCGCAGGAACTCTTGTTCTTCTGTAGGAAACTTGTCTTCCACATGAGCTCTTGTTCTTCTGTAGGAGCTTGCACTTCCGCACGAGTCTTCACTTTATCTTGAGATCATTAGTGGATACCGATGTTCATCTGTAAACATGGAAGTCGTCTTGTAAGAAACATATCTATGGATTAACAAAATTGTTCATCCGTAGATGTTTCTTACACTTAGCCAATTACAAGAATTCACCAAGTATATTGTTTTTACCAGTCATCATACATATTAAGCAACACATATATATGGGTTAACCTATAAACTCAATGCATATATATACTGATAGTCAGTTACAATCATTTATTACAAGAATTGACTAAAGTTCGAAGCCTATAAAAATTGATCTAGACCTATTCTCTCTAGATCTAACAATACTCCCCCTTACGCTTAGATACTAGTAATCAGTCCTTCAAAAGTGAAAGCTACTTCACCCTTGCGATGATTTTGTTGTAGAAGTAGGATACAACAGTCTTCTGATCATCATACTTGTAGTTGATCTTCATCTTACTAATCTTCTTCATAGTTTCATAATTTAGCCCCTGAACATCTTCTTCTGTTATGAGGGATTCCAGAACATTATTGTTGTTGATTATTTCCAATTCATCTTGCTCTAAGATCCTCAGTTCTGAGACTTCTTCATAGTTTGTCCCCTTTAGCAATCCAGCATTATGTTTTCTCCTCTTGTAAGCTTTGGCATGGAGTTTGTCAATCACTTGGATTACATGCACAAACAGGAACAAGTCATTCTGAGCTTCGTCATCAGTTAACTTCGAAAAGTATTTGTCATGCAGGTATGATGTGTAGCTAGGATGTAGTAGTTTGATTTCCACAGGATCAAAGATCCTGATTTTATCAGCCTTTTTGTTGTCAGCATTCCTCAGCAGCACTAGTTCCTTAGTCTGTTCAACATATCCTCATTCTGTTATGGGATATGTGTATTGATTTCCCTCAATAGTCTTGATTGTTGCTGTTTCTCTATTGTTGTATCCAACCCTCTTTAAAAATTCATCATCAATTGATTCTGAGGCATTGGACTTAAACCTTTTTACACCTTTTATTCTCCGCTTGTTCTCAGCATCTTCTCTCTTAGCCTCAGTTAGCACATCATCTCTGAACTTACTCTTAAGTTTACCCACCATAGTTGAGAAGTCTTTTACCCTTGGGTGTATTGGGTAATTAGAAATGATAAGGCTCTATAAGTCTTTGAGACCACATTCAGGCAAGCACAAAACTGAAAATACATCATGGAAGTACTTAACTCTTCAAGATGTTCTCTTAATCACTGCACATTCCCAGTCTGGATCATATTTCCAAGCCATAATCCGGTTCTCTTTCATAGAACTGGGAGTTGTGAGATGATCAATCAGCTCTATCAGGGTTGATTTTTGCTCAGTGATTTCTCTGACAGTAGTTCCTAGTGGCCATACTTTGCCGGGTATCACTTCCTTTGGTTCTCTAACCAGCTTATCATTCCCTTATGCTGATCTTTGCTCTCTACAATCACTGGTTCAGCAGGAGCTTTGTTGTGATGCTGTATAGCTGGGTTTGGAGCTTCAGTTGAATCTCACTCCAGTTTCAAGCTCAACCTTCATAACATGCTCTATCATTCTTCTCAGCTCACCAACTGTTCTCCCCTTAAGCTCATGTGACTTGTAGTTATGACCTTGTAGCCATCAAGTCATGTTGTATTTGCTTAATTTGGATGTGTCACAGTGGCATAAGTCTTTCTTGATCTTCGGAATTGATTGATAGGTTATGAAAGCTTCATAATCAAATTTGGGGATCATGAATCTGGCCAACTCAAACTCTTTTAGCATATTCTTCAATTCAGTCACGTTCATCCTTTCAACCATGTCATAGGGAAACCCATGGTTGATAAGAGTCATGAACATGGTTGACTCAGGCCTCTCTTATAAGATATCTTTTGTTGTCATAAGTTCATCAGCCTTTGAGTCCTTTTGTTCTATTGGAGAATCCATCTTGGTCAGCTCATTCCATTCTTCATTACTATCACTCTTATTATGAGAAATAGACTTCATAGTAGACAACTCTACTGAAGGAGTGTGTTCAGGGGATGAGAGCTTTGGTTTCTTTGGTGAACCTTCAACGTTGGACACCTTCTTCTGGGTAGCACCTAAGTACTTTCTCTTCCTTGAATATGCAACTAAACCCTTGGAAGCCTCAGAAGATTCTTTTCTTTTAAGTGTTGATGGAGCTGCATTTGACTCTAGAGCATAGATTTTCATCTTTAGCTCCTCAATTTGTTCATCTTTCAATTTCATCAGATCATATTTTGCTGAGAGAATTAGTGATCTGTTCAACCTTCAGAGCCATCTTCTCCTTCTCATCTTTCTCAAATTTCACAAACTCAACTAATTCCGCTTCATGTTGAAGCAATGCATCGATCACATCATTATTGCTCTATGCATCTTCTTTCAGTATTTTAATCCTTATTTCTTACTTCATCAGCTCTTCATCCTTTTCTTTTATCACTCCCTTAAACTCTTGTATTCTTTGCTTTCTTTTGTTTGATTTGAGCACAAGTTTGTTGTATTCAACCACCAGGTAACTCTTGCTCACAGGGATGTCTTTTCACTCAGATCATCTTCATGATAGGCAATAACATCAACAAAGTCCCCTTTTTCTTCTTCTGCTACATGTTCAGCATCAGATTTATCAGTATTTACTTCAGTGGGTACTACACTTGCTGAACTTGAGTATGTCTCAACTGTTTGATCAGTAGGCTCTTAAAGTTGATGTTGATGTAGTTGCTGAGCATCATGGATTGGACTTATTGACTCAGTGTGATCAGACAACACTGGGTTTTGTGAGGTGGGGACTGAGAGTGGAATGGTGCTTGCTTAAGACATTAACTCTGTCTTACCAGAGTATATTGAATTCTGAGACTGAGTTATGTGTATAGACTTAGTATCAGCACTCTCACGAGTCTGATGTTTTTGTGTTTCAGTGAGTGGATGAAGAGGTGATTGAGTTTGGATTGGAGAGATTGGCTGAGTATGTTGAGTGGCTGATTAAGACTGTGGTGGTGATTCTTGTGGGATAGGTGAGATGGACTGACTGTTTTATGTGGATGATGATAGTTGTTGTAGAGATTGATGAAGTTGAATAGGTGAGATGGGTTGGGGTTTACACTAGCTGGATATTGATGTTGGTTAATGGGTGTTTGATGGAGAGAATGTGAGGCTTGAATAGAGTCTGTAAATGATTCTCCTTGCTGATCTACCCATACCAGTTCTTATGGAAGGTCCGCATGTGCATCCACCACATGGGCAAACATTGGCATGTCTTCCCCTTGGTATTTTCCACTTATCTTGTTTAGCACAGACCTACCCAAGTGAGCTTGTACAAATACATCTCCATCTCTTGCTATTCTGGGGAGTTTAGCATTAATTATCAGTTGTAGAAACCTATGGAACATATACATCTTGTCGACCTTCTGCACTCTTATTTGGTCGCACAGACAGTTGAATATTTACTTTGAGTAGTTGTATGTTCTGCCCTCAAAGATCCCTATTATGCCTGAAGAAATGTGCCTTGAGAACCTATCAAGTCCTGACTTCCTGTTTGAGATGCACTTCAGATAAGTATGACACAGGAATTGATAGGCCTTGCATAATTTCCCTTCTTGATTTCACCTTTGTAAAAATCACCATCATAGCCCATCACGTGGAAGACCTTTTCTATGTATTCGTTTTCGAACACATCTGGGTGGCCAATCTCTCACTCACACAACTCAAGTGCCCTCCTGATGGTTTGTTCATCAATCCTTATTCTTTCACTTTGTATTTCAGCAACTATCACATCAGTTTCGCCATCTTGTTCTACTCGTACCGAATTATAGAAACTGACAATGTGAGCTTGATAAATCACAGGCTCTGCCGTCAGTGCATAGAAAATCCTGGATCGTCAAAGATATCTGATGATATCCCGACAGCCTTCTGATGCTGGATCATTAGCATTAAGGAATGCACACACATTATGCTCTTTTGCAAACCTATTCGTCATCTGTACATAAGAACGATGATGATTACGTTAGTATGAGTGTTACAGACATGAATATGATCAGTTTTAATGATAATCAGGAATCAGACAATTCATTATTGATGATTATAACATGATTTACCTTCAAAGTAATGATCTGTGATCAAGAATACGTGTTTGTTTTAAGTTTTTGAGTTGGTAGTTTTGAATGTTTGTGAAAGGGGGAAAAGGAAGTGCGTTTTTCTAGTTCTGAAAAGTGCTCTGAGAAAGTGAATAATGAAAGTTTTAAGTCCAAAATATCATTTATACTCTTGGACACATTAATGTCATTTATTTAATTAAGTGGGTCCCACTTCCTCTTTACCCCTTTCCGTTGCATTCATTTATTTCGTAGATTTCATATCTTCCGCAGGACATCTGCGGAACCATAACATCTGCGGATGCCTTAACATCTGAAGTAAAACAGAATTTTAAATAAATGTAGATCAAGTATATCTTCATTATCCATAGATTATCACTCTATGAACATGGATTATACTTTCAAAATTATCAACACATTCGTAGTTTACCAATTCTACGGACGGTCATAATTTAACACATTTTTACTGTTGCTTCTGCTGATGCTAAAAATTTCACTGTTGCTTCTGCTGATGGTGAAATTTCACTATTGCTTCTGCTGATGCTAAAATTTCACTGAAAGTTTAAGTATATGATTCTAATCAAGTGATAGAACAATTTATTGCTATTGGACCTTATCGACTTTGTTTGCATGACAATTGAGTACAAGAAGATTTATATTTTGAAAAACTTCCTATATCATGTAGCCAAGTTAGTGCTCAAGCTACAATTCCTTCAAAATTCAGATTTTATTATTTTTCATGCATTGCCTACTCCCCCTAAATTTGTGATTAATGATAAGCTGTTGCATTCATCATAAATTTACGTGGAAAATTAGCATGAAAGGCATATGACAGTCCAAAAATGATGTAATCAGTTAAGAAGAAAAATCAACAAAACAGACTTAGTTGATACACGCATGCATATATACAATGGGATCATACTATCACACTAAGCTCGTTCTCTTTTTGATTATTTTGATGAAATATGTTCTGATGCAACACCTGATTGCAAGTATACATGTCCCCTTAAATCCATACAAGAGCATTGTATCAACTAGGCATGCTATTTATCATGTTTTAGGATTTATTAATGGTTAACTGTTATGTGCTCCACGTTCAATTCTCATTAGAGTTTGTCCTCCGTTTGTGAGTCAAAATATCACTTTTTAACACTTAGAGACTATGTACAGTAAGTTATAAATTCTATCTTGAGACAGCTTTGTAGTCTCATAAATGCTTTGTTGTTAACGCCCTTTTAGATAATATACAGTTGATCACACTAGATTCTTTTAAGAGCTGAAATATGATCCTCATACAGTCACCAGGTCTTTACTCACGTAAAACAGAGGTGCCTTCAACCCAGGTCTTTGTTTACACAAAACAGAGGGAGGATGAAGATCATACTTTAAATCATGAACCTAGGTCTTTGTTCACACAAAATAGAGGGAATATGATTTGCAAAGATAGAAGATTATAAAGTGTTTTACATAATGTGCTTGGGTGAGTGATTTGATCACATCGGGATAAGACTCACTTGCTTGATCCTTAAAATGGAGTTCCCACAAACAGTTACCTTTTCATTGTGTTTGGCATGCTCTTAGTGTAGTTTCCACTCAAGATGAACCTACTCATATATCAAAATGCTTTTGATCAGATTTAAAGTCAGTTGATTTCAGTAAGTAAGCAAGTGCATAGTATATTATCATTTCCCATACATATGGCATGCTGAAACAAAGGACACAATAGAGAGAGACTATATTTTTGTATTTTTATATTGTTTTTTAAATGTTTTTGGATTTTATAGATTACTATGTACAAGGACAGTCACATGCTTTTCTTGGTTGATGATAAATTAATCTAAGTTAATCATACCCGAAGACTCAACTAGGAAATTAAATCTAACTAAATCAACGGCTTTAGTGAATAAGTTAGTAAGCTGATTTGTTGTATCCACTTTGATTAACTTGATTAATCCCTTTTCTGAGCAATCCCTCAGAAAATAATATCTGATTTCAATATGCTTTGTTTTGCTATGTTGAACTGGATTAGCACTGATAAACATAGCAGCTAAATTATCAATATGAATTGGTGTTTGACGGAAATTGTAACCATAGTGAAGTAATTGTTAGATCATGATAAGGCTGGTGCAACCAAATTCACTTCATAGTCACTTTTGGTACTACATCAAAGGGCTTCCGAAGTCAAGCAAGAGATCTTCCGAGAGTCTAAGGAACAACAGCTGAAGATATCTTCTGAAGGCAAAAGCTGAAGTCAACTGCTGATGACAACAACTGAAGCCAACAGCTGAAGATATCTTCCGAAGACAAAGTCTGATGAAAGAGCTGAAGACAAAGTCTGAAAGCTTCCGAAGACAAAGTCTGATGAAAGAGCTGAAGACAAAGTCTGAAAGCTTCTGAAGACAAAGTCTGATGAAAGAGCTGAAGACAAAGTCTGCTTCCGAAGACAAAGAAGACTCCAAGCTTCGGAAGAAGCAGTCTTCCGAAGTGTAAGTGCCTTCGGAAAGAAGTTATACTTCCGAAGCACTTTATCCTTCGGAAGACAATGCTAAGTCCAGCAGATAAAAGTATGGTCCTTGTCAGTCCGCATGCGGACCTCTGACACAGCATGGGTTTTTCCTCGAAAGCCATATTGTTGACCATACTTTATTCTACTGCTCACCTTTTGATGATAATACATGTTACCAACCTTAGTTGGCAGCATGGGTAAGTCAGGGACATGTCCTGACTACCCACTCTCAGGCATGCAAAATGTCTGAAAGACCTCACCTAGAGTCTTGTAGTATAGATGTAAGGTTAGAGGTGTCCAGCTGGAATCAAAGTATTCCCGGCTGTAGGTAGTATTATATATATCTTCTCCCTGTAACTCTTTAGTAAGCGATTTGAGTCCAAGTGTCTTGTAATCCTTTGAGTTGAGAAGCAATATATAAAAGTACCTTGAAAATTACTTGCTGTGTTAATTTTCTTACTGCTTGTTACTTGTTATATTGTGATCAACTCTTCCTAAAGACTGCTTGCCGAGTGTTGATTCACGAGTGAGTTGAGAGAGAAACCACCCGAAATCGATCCTGCAATTGGTATCAGAGCTCCAGGCTCTTGATTGTGAGATCTTACCATCCTAATCAACCTGTTTTTCACTCCTCACCACAATCCACTCACTCAAATGGCTGCTCTCTCCAAGGCTGATATGGAAACTGGTACCTTGACCAAGTCCCCCATGATCACCCCTGAAGACTTTGACACATGGTGTATCAGGATGGAAGGCTTCATCAAGTGTCAAGATTCAAGGATGTGGGACTCCATTGTCAATGGTCCTTTCATACCAAGCACTACATCTGCCACTGGTAATCGCATCATTCCAAAAGATGTTGACGATTACTCAGAGGAAGATAGGAAGAGAATAGAGCTAGATCAAAGGGCTATGACTTGTCTCCAAACTGCTCTCCCCAACTCCGTCTACAGACGCTTCAAGAAGTGCAAGACTGCTAAAGATTTATGGGAAGCTTTGAAGCTGATGTATGAGGGATCCAAGGAAACTCAAGAGAACAAGAAAGATCTCTTGAAGCAGCAGTTTGAGAACTTTACTTTCAAGGCTGGTGAGACCTTGACTCAACAATACTTCAGGTATGTTGAGCTAGTAGATACTCTGGCGGATATTGGAGTAGCTCTTGAGAACAGAGACATAGTTAGGAAGTTCATGTCTTCTCTTCCTAAACTATGGACTCACTACTGTGTTGTCATCAAGAGAACTTCGGACCTTAAGACTCTTTCTCTTACAGAGTTGTATGGTATCCTAAGTGCATTTCAGATGGAGATGAACATGCAGAACTCCTCTGATCACTCCAATAACCAACTGAGTTCAGCCCTTCATGTGGTTGAAAGGGAAAGCATAGAACCACAGCATCCCTTGCTATGCTACCCTGACAACTCACATACTGGACCCTTCATTACTCTACCTGAGACTCCAAAGTCTCAAAAGGTTCAACACAACTCCTTTCAGGAAGGTTGTGCCTTTGTCTCTGGAAGTGGACACTCTGGTGATTTTCAATACTGCTTTGATGATCTTGAGTGCTTCAATCCAGATGATGTGGAGTACATGGATATTGTCCAGCAGATGGCTCTTTTAACTTACAGAGCGAAGAAGTTCTTCAAGAGAACTGGAAGGCAATTCCCTCAAAACCCAGTCAACAGCAAGTTTGGGTTTGATAAGAGCAAAGCAAGGTGCTACAACTGCAACCAACTTGGTCACTTTGCTAGGGAATGCAAGGCTCCCAAGAACAACCCGGGAACCCCACAGGCCTCCACACATCCCACTGCCCCAAGCATGAAGAAAAGTCAACTGAAACAGCTGCTGTTGCTCAGGAAGTTGACTGGAGCTTCATGGTACAGGATGTGACTCCCGCTCAAGCACTCATGGCCGGAACAGATGATGATCAGGTATATGAACATCTATGTACTGCTGCCTGTATTGCTAAAGTTAAACTTTATAAGGATTACATTTCGGAAATCAGATCTGAGGTTGAGTCTTTAAATGTGCTAAAATCTGACTTTAAAAGAGCTGAATCTGACTATCAAAAGAAAATTGATGAGTTAGAGAAAACTGTGTCTCTCTTAAAACATGAAAAGACTAATTATAAGACTCAAATCAAAGATCTGATCTCCAAACTCTCTGAAGTTGAAGCCCAGTTAGTCACAGCTGAGGCTCAGGCCAGGAAGCAAGCTATTGCTGAGCAAAGCTTCCAAACTATTCTTGCATCAACCTCCCATTCCAAAATGTTTTATCAAAACAAAGAAGGGTTGGGAACCAGTGAAATAGCTCCACCACACTCTTATGAGTCTATTAGACTACCTAGATGTGGTACTGAAGAGCAAGAGGTTCCAACTGCTGACCCTTCTCCATTGGAGCTAGAGGATGAAGCAAAAATAGTGGCCTCCACAGGGGAGAAACAGGAGGATACACCTATCTCCACCTGTGATGACCAAATCCTGACCACCAAGGCAAGAAGAAGCAGAGCTAAAGCTGCTAGAAGGACTGCTAAGAAGGTTGCAGAGTCCAAGCTTAAGTTTGACCCTAAGCAAAAGGGTGTCTTCATTTCTGCCGGATTTCAAGTGGTAGGTACTCCTGATTCAGGAAAGGAGGTAGTACCAGCACTCCTGTCCTACTGAAGAATCAGAAGTTGAAAGGGAAAGTTGCTGATGAAGAGAAGAAACCCAAGAAACAGCAACCTGCAATTCCCAGAAGACTAACATTGCATGCATAATGTGTGGCTTGCACAACCACATGGCTAAAGATTGTTACTACAATCCAGCAAGCACACATTATGCAAATAATGTTAGAAAAGAAGTAGTCAGAGAAGGTTTCTCAGTTGGACCACTTCAAAAGGTCCAAATGATGAAAAAGGGAAAGTTGGTCTCGGAAGCCAAGTTGCTTTCAGAAGAAACTGCTTCTTCCGAAGGGAAAGTGGCTTCGGAAGACAAACCTTCTAAGGTTCGGAAGAACAAGAAGGGTCCCTTGAAACCATCTCAGAAGAAGACTACTTCGGAAGAAAAGGTGGTGAAATCTTCTTCCGAAAAGAGAGAAGCTTCGGAAGAAGACCATGCTGCAAAAGCTTCAACAAGCTCATCTTCAAAGATCAACCAAAGGATGGATTGGAAGATCAAGGAAGATGCTGCAGCCCAAACCTCTTCTTCATCAACGACCTCTATTGAACCCCATTGCATATCTTTTGGTTCAATTATGTCACTATCTTTGGAAGAGCCCAAGACCTGAAGGATTGGGCTTCCAAACAAAACTAACCTTCTCATTTTATGTGCAGGGACATCCATTTGACAAGAACAACAATATCTGGATTGTAGATAGTGGATGCTCCAGGCACATGACAGGGAACAGATCTCTCCTTCAACAATTCCAGAACTTTGATGGAGGGCCTGTCCAATTTGGAGGTGAGGCTGGAGGATATATTTCGGGCAGAGGAAGTATATCCAACGGCAGAATAAACATTGACAAAGTTCACTTTGTCAAACAGCTTGAACACAATCTGTTAAGTGTTTCTCAATTCTGTGACCAGAAGCATCAAATGCTTTTCACAGAACATGAGTGCATTATCCTCAGACCAGGGATGACAATTCCTCCGGAATTGGTGCTTCTCAGATCTCCCAGGAAAGGGGATATGTACAAGCTAGATATGAACAAGGCTTCTCCTATGGGTGAAGTATCATGCTTTCTTTCCAAAGCTGATAGTGATGAGTCAACACTATGGCATAAACGCATGTGTCATGTGAATTTTAAAACAATGAATACATTGGTTAAAAATAACTTGGTACATGGTTTGCCTAAAAAGGAATTTTTCTGCAAAGATAACTGTGTTGCATGCCTGAAAGGGAAACAACACAGATCATCTCATAAATCCAAATGTGTTAACTCTATCACTACTCCATTACACTTATTGCACATGGATCTTTTGGTCCCACAAGTATAATGAGCATTGGAAGGAAATCATACTGCCTTGTGATCGTTGATGATTTTACAAGATTTACATGGGTATTCTTTTTAAGAAGTAAAGATGAAACTGCTGAAACTTTAAAATCTTTTATTCTTAAAATAGAAAATCAAATTGATCACAAGGTTAAGATTATTAGAAGTGATCAAGGGACTGAGTTTAAGAACTTCGTTCTTGACTCATTCTGTGACTCAAAAGGATTGCCAGACAATATAGTGCTCCCAGAACTCCTCAACAAAACGGTGTTGCTGAGAGGAGGAACAGGACACTTATTGAGGCTGCTCGGACCATGTTAGCTGATTCAAAGCTGCCTCTAACATTCTGGGCAGAGGCAGTCAGCACTGCATGCTATGTGCAGAACAGGGTTCTTGTAGTAAAGCCCCATGGAAAAACCCCTATGAGTTATGGAACAAGAGGCCACCGTTCATTGGCTTTCTAAGGTCCTTTGGCTGCAGGTGTACCATACTTAACACAAAGGACAACTTGGCAAAGTTTGCTGAGAAGTCGGATGATGCTATCTTTATTGGATACTCTTCTAGCTCCAAAGCTTATAGAGTATACAATATCAAGAATCAACAATTTGAGGAGTCATCCAACATAGTTGTTAATGAGCACACTCCTTGTGTTAGGGGGAATGGACCTGAGTATATATTTGATTTAGAATTGTTTCCAAACTATTCTAAACCATCTTGTGAGAATGTTTCAGCTGGAACAGGTGCTCAAACTGATGCAGGACAACTATATGAGCTTCCCAGACCTCTTCCAAATTCTCCAAGAGCTGAAAGGCAACAAGCTTCAACTATTCACAGATCTGACAGTGTAAATATCTCAAGAAATAGTGAAGCTTCAACAAGTGAATCACTTGATCAACCTCAAAGTTCTTCAGGTGATCCATTACAACACCAGGTTGAGGGAGGTAGTATTCTGAAGGAACAGGCAACTGTTAATACTACTTCACAACCAACCATTGATGATGTTTCTCAATCATTCAATCAGTCCTCATTGAATGACTCTGAAACAGCAGTTGGACAGAGTGATCCAATTCCTGATCAGAATATGTCTAACCTAGACTTATCTCTGCAACTGGAAGTGATTCCTCGTCTTAGGATTCACAACACTCATCCAACTGAGAACATCATAGGGGATGTCTCTGAGGGTGTGAGAACAAGAAGACAGACTCATCATGGGAATGTCTGCTTGTACTCATGCTTCTTGTCTCAGATAGAACCAAAGAAGGTAGAAGATGCCTTAAAAGATAGTAGTTGGGTTGAATCGATGCAGGAGGAGCTGCTTCAATTCAGAAGACAAAAGGTCTGGAATCTATGCCCACTACCATCTGGTCAAGTACCCATAGGCACTAAATGGGTATTCAGGAACAAGAAAGATGATAGAGGCTTGATTATCAAGAACAAGGCAAGACTAGTAGTTCAAGGATACACCCAGGAGGAAGGAATCGATTATACTGATGTCTTTGCACCTGTTGCAAGACTTGAGGCAGTTAGGATCTTCCTTGCTTATGCTGCATCCAAGAACTTCACAGTCTACCAACTTGATGTCAAGTGTGCTTTTCTATATGGGGATATAGATAGGGAAATCTATGTGTGTCAACCTCCAGGATTTGAAGACCCACAGCACCCCAACTACGTGTGCAAGTTGGATAAAGCTCTATATGGGCTGCACCAAGCACCTAGGCTGTGGTATGAGACCTTGTCTCAGTTTCTCCTGAAGAATGGATACACTAGAGGTACCATTGACAAGACTCTTTTCATCAGAAAGAGTGGAGAAGACATTTTGCTTGTACAAGTCTATGTTGATGACATCATATTTGGTTCTTCAAACGACCAAATGTGCAAGGACTTTGAAAGCATTATGAAGCAGAAGTTTGAGATGAGTTCCATGGGAAAATGGACTTTTTCCTTGGGATCCAGGTGAAACAGATGAAGGAAGGGTTCTTCATAAGTCAATCTAAGTATGTCTCTGACATCTTAGAAAGATTTGAAATGAAGGACTGTAAACCAGCCAAGACACCCATACCCAGAAACCATAATCTTTGCCCTGACCTTGAGGGGGAGGATACTGATCAACATCAGTATAGAGCAATTATTGGTTCTCTGATGTATCTTACTGCGAGTAGACCAGATATCATGTTTGCCACATGCATTTGTGCAAGATATCAGGCTGCTCCGAAGGTGTCTCACCTAGCTGCTGCAAAGAGAATCCTCAGATACCTCAAAGGAGCACCTAAACTAGGTCTCTGGTATCCAAGAAATAGTGATTTCAATCTCTATGGATACTCTGACAGTGACTATGGTGGCTGCAACATTGACAAGAAATCAACATCAGGAGGATGTCAATTTCTTGGTGGAAGGATTATCTCATGGCAATGCAAGAAACAATCCTGTGTCTCTACATCAACTGCTGAAGCTGAATACATCGCTGCTGCTAGCTGCTGTGCTCAACTGCTATGGATTCAAAATCAGATGTTAGACTATGGGTTCAACTTCATGACTACTCCTATCCATATTGACAACAACAGTGCTATCTCCATTACTGAGAATCCGGTGAAGCACTCCAAGACAAAACACATTGATATCAGGTATCATTTCATTAGAGATATTCATGAGAAACAGCTGATAAAGTTAATCAAAGTTGACTCAAATGAACAATATGCTGATTTGTTCACAAAGGCATTTGATGAACAAAGATTTAAGTATCTCATATCAGCAATTGGGATGATAAACATTGAATAACTACCTCTTTTGAAAAACCTTTTTAAATGAGTAATGTCTTGTGTCAATACAATTTAAGCCCTGTTACAAAAGATCTTTTAACTATTCCAAGTGTAAATTCCTTCCGAAGAGGAATTAACTCTCGGAAGATATCTTTGAATATCTTCTGAAGCCAAATTCCTCAATGGAAATTTTCTTCTCGGAAGAGTTTGTGGTCTCGGAAGAAGCGATTGATTTTATATCAGATCTACTTCCGAAACTTATACAACTCTCCATTCGGAAAGACAACTTTACCTTAGGAAGCAATGCCTTGCTTCGGAAGATAAAGTTCCTTCAAGGACAATCTTACCTTCGGAAACAATATCCTGCTTCGGAAGAGAAATTGCCTTCAGAAGAAAATTACCTTCGGAAATGTTTTACCTTCGGAAGTTAAGATTCTATATGTAACGGATATCTTTTGGGCCCCACTCTGTAAAAAGTAAAAATTTTGTACTTGATGGTCAGATTATTTAAAATTATCCCTGCCGCCAACATCATTTCTCCGCAGTAAACCACCATACCACCCACAGTTACCCTATCACGCCTTACCACTGTTCACCCCCTTTTAAATAATCTTGACTGATCAATTCATCTTCTTTTACCACTTTACAGCCCTAACTATTCCCTTCACTGTAAAATCCTCAATCTCACTCAAAATTTCAAGCTTACCTTTTCTCCAATGGCGCTAAACCCTCAGCACAATCAAGTCGCATTACTTGACTCGTCAAGGGATGCCGACTTCACCCAAATCATCACCTTTCTCACCGAATCCACCTATCTCACTGCACTAACAGTTAACCCCACCGTATACTCCAACCATATGTCAGAATTTTGGAGCAATGGTGAAACTGCAGTACTGAATGGGGTTCGAGTCCTGAGAACCCGAGTTTGTGGCCAAGAGTTGGTCATCAATGAACAGATCATCAGGGAGCATCTCGAGCTTCACGATGATGGGGCTCCTACTGAGTTCCCCAAGGAAGACTTGGAAGGCACCTATATCCTCATGGGATATGGAGGCGATGTCAGTAGATCTACGGTATACAAGTTCAACTTCTCTTACCATTGGAAGTTCTTGCTGCACATCGTTCTACACTGCCTCTCCAACAAATCAGGGGGTTGGGATCAAATCCCATATGAACTAGGATGCCTAGTTCATGGGTTGGTGAGAGGCCTCAGATTCAACTACTCACGATTTGTGTTGAATAACCTAATCGCCAATCTGAGCAGAGATACATTCTTCATGTATCCCCGATTTCTTCAACATATAATCAACTGTGAGATGGAACCAAGCAAGCTTGTCTGCGCAGCTGCTCTTCCTGTTCCACATATGAGGCCTACCATCTTCAAAATCCTGAAGAAGATGTCCACCAACTTCACTGGACGGTACACTCCATTACCTCCAGCGATGACTGAGCGCATAGCTCCTGGTGACATCCCTGTTATCCCCACAGGTGATGAACCCACACCAGCAACATCCACCACAATACCAAAACCTTCTTTACCCATCAAAGCCACCTATCAAAGACGCCCCAAACGAACCCTTGTTCAATCTACTCTGATTGAACAAGCTCCTCCTGTTCACACCGAAAGGACTAGAGTGGAATCATGGGCTCCCACTCAGTCCGAGGTCACACCATCCTTCACATTTGACCTCAATGTGGTTTTGAGCCTCCTCAGTCTCAAACCCCTGAGCCCGAACCCCAAGCCTTTAGCCCACAGGGTGAGTCTCTACACTCCCCTGTGCAGCTTTCTAGGGACAGCCCCACCATAGGCTCAATGCCTGTAGACATTGATCTAAGTCCCGGTCAGTAGGACTAACCACCCTCTCTTTCACTGACCTTTTACTCCGAACTGATGAAGAGATTACATCTCTCCATGGCCATGAAGTTGATCTAAATCACCCACTGAGAGATCAACAGAGCCAGGAGGGATCCCTTGTCTCTAGCCCCCATCAGCAGCCAGCTACTGAGGTGAGTCCCACTGATGTGGAGGGGACTCATGTAGACTCAGCTGCCACTACTCAGAGTTTCTCATTGAGCTCTCAGGACAGTGGTAACATCATTAGGACTGAGTCTACGGCAACTTTGCCCATTGACATCTCTGCAAAGAGATGACTCTGAGCAAAGGAAACCAGGGTGCCAAGAAACCATCTGGTGGTGAGAGTGAGCATACTAGGTATGTTATCTCATCTCCCCGTGATTCTTCTTATGAAGATGAGGGTAGTATGCAACTAACACTTCAGTACTTGCTTTCTAAGGTCTCCAACCTGGAATCACAGGTGAGGATCTTAGAATCAAGGACTGCCACTCAGCAACTTGAGATTAACTCTCTCAAGGCTCAACTAGCTGAGAAACAGACGGAGAGGTCTGTTAGGCATGTACCTATCCAGGTCTCAATGACTTCTTCCTCTAGCTCATCTAGCTCTCAAGACGATGCTACCAAAAAGGGGGAGAAAGTTCAGAGACAAACACCTATGGAACCACAGACCCAACTCAT
The DNA here is from genome assembly GCA_024085815.1 of Flaveria linearis. NCBI lineage: Eukaryota > Viridiplantae > Streptophyta > Magnoliopsida > Asterales > Asteraceae > Flaveria > Flaveria linearis. The sequence continues at coordinate 40,784,246 of CM044005.1, read as the reverse complement.
TTCCACCCAACAAATCATTACCCTACCTGAGTCATCTCAATCCTTTCTGGAGATTGACTCAAGGATGCTTCAAGATCTCTACAGGCTGTTCACACAGTTTGTATTGAGATCATCCCTAGAACAGCCCAGCCCCGACACCACATTGCTTACTTTGGGGCTGAGGAGCTTCAAAGACTGACTGCACCTTCTACCACTGTGGAAGAAGTTGGTCAACCTAAGGTCTTCATGGAACCTGAGATTAGCTTCGAAGGGGAAATGGGGACTGATGGCCCAGCAACTGAAACAGATGGGACAGAATTTGCAGCAGTCTCATCTTCCGAAGCTCAAGCTGAAGCTTCCGAAGCCTATATGAAAGCCTCGGAAGAACAAGAAAAATCTTCCGAAGCCGAAATAGAAGCTGCGGAAGGCTTGTTTCAGATGTCCGAGGAGCTGACCATCACAGATGTCATTGCTGACATAGCATCCGAGGTGGGCAGGGAGGACACTTCTGAAACTCCTCCAATCCAAGCACCAGCTGAACTTCTATCTCAATCACAACCCTCCATTCAAGAACCACCACAGTCAAGCACCATCAAAGACAAAGGCAAAAGAAAACTGACTGCGGAAGAGCTTCAGGAGGAGGAAAGGATTGAGAAGGCTAAAAAGAAAGGGAGGTTTCCAACTGAAAAGGTGCTAGCTGCCAGCTCTAAGGCAGCTGCAGCCAATCAGGAAGAAATAAACCTGAAGAGAAGAACAGCACTCATTGACCAGCTCATCAGTCTTGGAGCTGTCAATGAGGAAATACTCCTGCTATCATTAGAGGAGTTGGTGACTTTGGAGAGGTCAACCAGGCTACAACAAGAAAGGGAAGCCAGGTTGGCCTTGGAGAGGGAAGAACAAGAGCAGAGGGAGGCAGCCCTGAAGCTGAGAGAGGCTAGGATCAAGTTCCTGCTCTCAAGAGGTTTCAGTCTTCCTGAACTGTCTCCACATGACAATGACATGATCCTGCTGCTCCACAACAAGGAGCAGGATCAAATGGAGAAGGAAAGGAAGAAGGCTGCTAGGGAGAAGCTGAAGGTGAAGAGGAAGAGGGAGGAAGAGAAGGAGGTCACTGCTGCCAAGAAGTCAACTGACAAAGCCTGGATGAAGGACTACCTTCGGGCTCATGGCTTCTCTGGTAGGCAGGTGGGACCTATGTCCGAAAGGACACTCCAGCGGATAGTCAGTGAAATAAAAGCTGACATCCGTTTGGGGAAGAGGAAGGAAATGTACAGGAGGATGAAGGGAATGGTTTTCACCCCAGCCACTCAACCACAGCCACAACCCACACCAGAACCAACCCCTTTTCCCATCAAACCTGAACCCACTGATGAAACCTTCACCCCTCAACCCACAACTCTACCCAAACCTACCACATCACCTCAACCACCCAAACTACCCATCCTAAAACCCAAGACTCAACCCAAAACCACTAAACCTAAGCCTACCCAACAACAACCAAGACCATCCTCTCAGCCTCCTAAACATTTCTCCTTTGAGGAAATTAAGGAGTTCAAGACAAAGCTCATCATTGCACTACTTTGAGCAGTATCTCCTATGAGGGAGAGGTTATCAACATCACCTATGTTGACAACTCTTCAAGCTCCCTCACCCTAGGCCAATTTCTTGAATTGCCTAGAGAAACCTTGGGCCAGGCTGCAAGACTTCTTGGTCTCAACTCCGATACCCTCAATGCTGAGGAGAAGAGACTAAGAAGAAGACTGGTGACTCTGCTGGATACCAGGAAAGAGGACAGGATTTCTGGTCAATCTCCTGGGCCTAGAAATGCTATAATCCAGTGGAGGTTCGATGAACCTTCTCACAACTTTGTTGTGGAAAGAGAGAATGGCGAAACCAACAGGCTTAATGCCACCTCATTACTGCATCTCAGCAGATTTGATCTTGCCGAGCTTGCAGAGAAGCCATTCTCCAATCCCTCCAACTCTGAGACTGCTGCACATATAAGAAATTACATCAGCGGTCTCCACTTGGCTGAACGAAGTCGAAGAGCCAAGATTGAAGAAGAGTTGAAGCTGAAAAGAGTGGAAGACAAGGAAAGATCAACCACCAAAGGCACAGCCTTTCTACAGATGGTGGAAGGTCCTGAATTGGAACCAATAGTTCGATGGGAATATGACTATACTTCCCATCAACTAACTCTTTTCAGAGGGCCACAACAGAGGGTACACAAAATCCAAGGTGACAGGGTCGAGGTGCTGTCTACCAAGGATTTGTACAAGATTCTCAGCATCACAGCAGGAAAGAATGAAGATACTGATAAACACCTGCTTTCCTTGGTGCTGAGAACTTTGAGAAGAAGAGGGAAGTGAAGTTTTGGTAGCATCAGCCTAGGGGGAGTTTGTTAGATCATGATAAGGCTGGTGCAACCAAATTCACTTCATAGTCACTTTTGGTACTACATCAAAGGGCTTCCGAAGTCAAGCAAGAGATCTTCCGAGAGTCTAAGGAACAACAGCTGAAGATATCTTCTGAAGGCAAAAGCTGAAGTCAACTGCTGATGACAACAACTGAAGCCAACAGCTGAAGATATCTTCCGAAGACAAAGTCTGATGAAAGAGCTGAAGACAAAGTCTGAAAGCTTCCGAAGACAAAGTCTGATGAAAGAGCTGAAGACAAAGTCTGAAAGCTTCCGAAGACAAAGTCTGATGAAAGAGCTGAAGACAAAGTCTGCTTCCGAAGACAAAGAAGACTCCAAGCTTCGGAAGAAGCAGTCTTCCGAAGTGTAAGTGCCTTCGGAAAGAAGTTATACTTCCGAAGCACTTTATCCTTCGGAAGACAATGCTAAGTCCAGCAGATAAAAGTATGGTCCTTGTCAGTCCGCATGCGGACCTCTGACACAGCATGGGTTTTTCCTCGAAAGCCATATTGTTGACCATACTTTATTCTACTGCTCACCTTTTGATGATAATACATGTTACCAACCTTAGTTGGCAGCATGGGTAAGTCAGGGACATGTCCTGACTACCCACTCTCAGGCATGCAAAATGTCTGAAAGACCTCACCTAGAGTCTTGTAGTATAGATGTAAGGTTAGAGGTGTCCAGCTGGAATCAAAGTATTCCCGGCTGTAGGTAGTATTATATATATCTTCTCCTGTAACTCTTTAGTAAGCGATTTGAGTCCAAGTGTCTTGTAATCCTTTGAGTTGAGAAGCAATATATAAAAGTACCTTGAAAATTACTTGCTGTGTTAATTTTCTTACTACTTGTTACTTGTTATATTGTGATCAACTCTTCCTAAAGACTGCTTGCCGAGTGTTGATTCACGAGTGAGTTGAGAGAGAAACCACCCGAAATCGATCCTGCAGTAATTGGTTTTGCAACCAAGCACTTGAGAGCAACCAACTAAAGCAGCTATGTACTCAGCCTCAGCTGTGGATACAGAGACATTTGTTTGCTTCTTGCACTGTCATGAAACAAGTCTTGGTCCTAAAAATTGATAGCCACCGGTAGTGGATTTTCTGTTATTGTTGCATCCTCCAAAGTCACTATCTGAGTATGAGTAGAGACTAAATCCCCATCTTTTGGATACCACAGTCCTAGAGCTAGTTTCCCTTTTAGATATCTGAAAATTCTCTTGAAAACATTCAGATGAGACTCTTTTGGATTAGATTGATACCTGGCACAAACACACACAGCAAACATTATGTCAGGCCTGTTGGCAGTTAGATACATAAGTGATCGTGTCATAGATCTATACAATCTTTAATCAACAGATTTCCCAGTAGGATCAGGTATAATCTTGTCTATTGTTGAAGCAGAGGTTTTGCATGAGGATGTATCAGCAAGATTGTACTTCTTCAATATTTGATGTATGTACTTCTCTTGATTGATAAAAATGCCATCTGTTTTCTAATGAACTTGTAGGCCAAGGAAGAAAGTCAATTCTCCTATTGAACTCATCTAAATTCAGATTTCATTAACTCTTCAAAACTCACACAGAGCCTCTTGTTGGTTGATCCAAATATGATGTCATCTACATATATTTGAACTACCGAAATTTCTTGATGTTCTTGTTTGAGAAAGAGAGTCTAATCGATAGTCCCTCTTTTGTATCCATACTTGAGCAAGAAAGATAATAATGTTTCATACCATTTTCTTGGTGCTTGATGAAGGCCATACAAAGCTTTGTCTAGCTTGTAGACCCTATGTGGGTAGTCAGGATCTTCAAAGCCAGGAGGTTGAGCCATATAGACCTCTTTATCAATTTTTCCATAAAGGAAAGCACACTTGACATCCATTTGATAGACAGTGAACTTCTTGTAGGAAGCATAGGCTAGAAATACTCTGATAGCTTCAATTCTTGCAATAGGTGCAAAAACCTCATCATAGTCTATTCCTTCTTCTTGAGTGTATCCTTGGGCAATCAGTCTAGCTTTGTTTCTCATAATTATACCTCTATAATCTAGCTTGTTTTTGAAGAGCCATCTTGTTCCAATTGGATGATGTCCTTCAGGCAAATCAACAAGATTCCACACTTTCTACTTTCTGAATTGTTGAAGCTCTTCCTAAATAGCTTCAATCCAGATATTATCCTTTAGAGCAGCTGCTATGTTTGGAGAACCAACCTGAGATAGGAAGCAAGTAAACAAGTAATTGTTTGCAGCTCCCCCTTTGCTTCTTGTAGTTCTTGCATTGTAACACCCGGATATTTTCTTTAAAGCCGACGAAAGAAGAAAAAGAAATAAAGTCTAAAGTTGGGGGACCAAACTTGCCAAAACGGGGGAAAAGTTGTAAATATGGGAGATTAAGAGGGGGAGGGCAGCCACATCCTGCCCACTCTTGAGAATAACCCAGCCAAAGAGAGGATGAGAGAAAGAAGAGAGAAAAGAGAGAGAAAAAGGGGTTGTTCGGGTGGATCTGAGCACAAAAATCGTCCAGTAGCGAGTCAACACGAAGCTCTTCTTCTTCTTCTTGTTTGTGTGAGTTCTAGGACCCCTCTTTTACTCGTTTTCAACTAATTTGGGGCTGGAACACATAGTAAACCCGTTTTTGTATGTGTGTGTGTTTGACCCATTTGGGTGTGATTGCGTGTGGTGCGTTTGGAGTATGTTCTTGGACTTGATTGTGCTTGAATGGTGTCATAGTATGCATTCCTAAGGCTTTGGATGGTTGATTTGGGCTTGGAATGAGTTTGGATGAGCTTAGAGGTCGAAAATGGCAGATGGGGTTCGAGAGGACTGCATTCTGCACCAGTTAGGGCTGGGCAACCGACTGGAGGCCATACGGCCGACTAGAGGGCGATTGGGGTTCAGTCGCACAATTGAGGTTCAGTCACACGACTGGGGGTCCAGTCACATGGGTAGTCATGCGACTGAGAGCCCAGTCACATAGGTGCTCATTCGTGTGAGGTCCAATCGCATGAGGTCCATTCGCATGATTGAGAGTCCATTCGCATGATTGGGTGTTCATTTGTATAGGTGTTCATCCGCATAGGCCCAATCGCATCATGTTCAGTCGCATGAAGGCTGTGCGAATGAAGGGTGCCCATTCGCGTAAATAACGCTATTGTACCCGAGGACGAACATAGTTATAGTACTGACTTTCGGGGAAAAGTACAGACATAAGTTCTGACGAGAAAGTTCCCGTAAGTACACGTAAGATGGCAGTTGGGGTCATAGAGGGCATGTTGGGCATGGTGATGTTGCATGTGTATGCATGATGTATGTTTTGTATGTATGATGATGCCCTGTATAGTAATGCTATGGTGTATGTTGATGTTCCTTATTATGATGTATGTTTATCTTTCCCATGGCTTTACGTGTTATGCTAATGAATGAAACGAAAGTCTTATGTAACGTAAAGTGAAAGATAATGAAAGAGGAACATGATGAAAGAATGCATGCATTATTAATGAATGAGAGCAATAAAGGCTTGCAAACAAATACAGGAGGTGACCGACCTTGTTGTTGCAACAGACTCGAAATGGAATCCCTGTCTTGTGACCTCAATAATCGTGGCTGTGTGCTACGAAGAGGGGAAAATCCGTACACTGGGATTAACCATTGTATAGAACCATTGTTTCATATCCCAGGTACTGTGGCCAAGAAGGTGCGGTGCACCGATATAAAAGGTCTATAATATAGACCTAGGTCCAGTACCATGATACAGAAGGATATTGCATGTGGCAATTGTACACCTAAACTCTACCTTAGGTGTTGTGGCCAGGAGGTGCGAGGCACCGTTATAGAAGATCTATGATAGGCCTAGGTCCAGTACCACGATACAGAAAGGTAAAGTTTATAGGTGAAGTAAAGGAAAGAAGTAAAGATGAAAGAGTAAGAAAGTTAAAGAGGTACAAAGAATGCATGAAAGTTAAAGAACGAACGAATGAAGTAATGAACACAAGAGTATAATGATAAAGTATGAAATGGGATCCTTGTCACTCGACCTCCGTAATCATGGCTGCGTGCCGTGAAGAGGATAAAGTGTGACAAGACCAACATAGAAACAAAGATAATGAATGATGAAGATAATAATGATATTATCTATGTGTACGTATGATGTGTGATAGCATAAAAGTAAAGAAACGGTTTTAATGAAAGTAAAGTGTGTTTTATTATAAAACTAGAACTCACTCAGCAACGCTGACTTTTTATGTGTTTCCAGTTGGCAGGTAAGGTTGCTGAGGATGGCACGAGGCGGCTACTCAGCTCTTTTTGGATGGCATTCTTTTGTTTAACGCCTTTGTATTGTAATGCAAACAAACGATGTTTTGTAACGAATGTTGTATTACTTTGCAAAATCATTTATAGTTAAATGAAAAGTTATTTCACAGTTTCTGCTGCATGATTTTTTGTAAAGATTATATAATAAAGTGTTTTTAAGAGCGATGAACGGCCAGCTGTAAGCGTCCCAGGAACGGGGGCCTTACAAGTTGGTATCAGAGCCAAAGTTTAAGTGAAACGGGTAAATTTTTCAAAATAAACCTTAACTTAAACTGAGAATGGGACGGAAAGGGAAGGGATGCCAATCTGAGTAGCTGCGTGCCATCAGGTATTTTCTTAATGTTAACCGGAATTATGTGCGCATGTTATGTGGTTTATGTGTTGCTGGTAGATTTAGATACTGATGTAGTCAGGACAGGTAATGCTCGGGGTACGAAGAGTAAAGTAAGTGGCTAATCACAACTGGCCACTGTAATTAGGGACTTACTATACTTGACATAAACTGAGCTATTCCCTTGAATGACCGTGTTGGTGTTGAATCTTTTAGTGAGTGATAGAGTATGGCCGGTGGTAGATCATCCAAAGCCTCACGTGGTGGACTTGGTGTTGTATTGCGGCCCAAAAGAGGCAGACCGAGAGTAGAGAAGGTGGTTCCTGAGGGACCCGAGACCCCCCATCCGGAGGGTGGTGATGAGAGTGCAAATTTGAGAGCCTCAGTGAAACAGTCGGTGATTGAAGAAGTGCATCAGTTCATGCAGACAATCCTACCGTCTGTGGTGACCGAAGTGATTAAGGCTGTGAGAGATGGAGAAAGGCAAGACAGGAACCGGTCCTCGGGAGGATGGGAACAACCGAAGACTGGGACGATTCCCTCCGATAATGAGGAGGAGGAGGAGGAGGAGCCTATGCAGGAGTCAGCACGAGGCTGTCACTATAGGGCTTTTCAACAATGCAAGCCCCCTACTTTTAATGGTAATGGCACGGCTACTGCTGCTCACCTATGGGTGAGAGAAATGGAGGCTGTTTTGAACATCAGCGAGTGTCGGGAGGATCAGTAAAGTTTGCTGCCCATTCTTTTGTGGACTCGGCTTTATGCTGATGGGATAATATAGTCCAAGCCGAGGGTAGCAGGGCTATTGGTAGGATGAGATGGTCAGAGCTGAAGAAGTTGGTCATTGAGGAGTTTTGTCCTCACCGAGAGATGGATAAAGTTGAGAGGGAATTCCTACAGCTGGAGGCGAGAACGATGACACACCAGCAGTACACCACAAAGTTCAACGAGATGGCACATTTGGTGCCAAATCAGGTGACACCTCTGTCGTGAAAGATCAAGAGGTATATTCAAGGTTTGCCAGCGGATATTCGCAGGCACATGATCGCTGCCCGACCAAGCACGTTTAGGTCGGCGGTGGACTTAGTGGGAAGACTGTATGATGAACGGGCTGTAGTGGTGGTGGCTGAAGGTAGTAGGAAGGGTGGTGGTGATAGGAACTGGAGTGGAAGAGGTTTGGTCGGGGTGATGCCTCGACGGGTAGCAAGAAGGCACGGGTGGATGACCGCCGTGTGGTCACATCGGGTGCGAGTACGAAGAAGTGTGGTAAGTGTGGGAGAGAGCATAGTGGGGAATGCAGACTGGGGTTGAACGTGTACTTCAGATGCGGGAAGCCGGGGCACATAGCCAAGGACTGTCGTGCGATCCAATGTTATAATTGTGGCGTGGAGGGCAACATGACTAAGATTGTAAGAAGCCTAGGGCTGAGGGTTCCGGAGTGAAGAAGACAGTGAGTGAAGGACCGAGGGAGAGCGCCAAGGCATTCACGATGACGCAAGAGGAGGCTATGACGGACCCTGATGTTGTGTCCGGTACGTTTATGGTGAACCAAACTCTAGCTTCTGTGTTGTTTGATTCGGGTGCCAGTAAAAGTTTTATTTCTGCTGCTTTCTGTGTTGAACTGCCTGTTAGTAGTAAATGTGTTGATGCGCCATTTGATGTAGAAACTGCCATAGGTAAGTCTACCTAGATTTCAAAGATGATAGAGGGTTGTGATATGGAATTAGAGGGTCATAAATTTCCGGTTAGACCATTTGTGATGACCTTAGGTGGTTTCGAATTGGTACTTGGGATGGATTGGCTGGCAGACTTCGAGGCGAATATAGTGTGTCGAAAGAAGATGATTCGTTTGATAGCGCCTGATGGGAGTTCGGTAACTGTTTATGGGGATCGGGTCACGACGATCCTGAAAGTGATCTCAATGGCGGTGGCGGGAAAGTGTATGAGGCATGGATGTAGTGCCTACTTGGACTATGTAAGGGATGTGGATACGCCCGCACCACAACTGTCTGATGTACCGGTTGTGTGTGACTTTCAAGAAATGTTTCCAGAAGACTTGCCAGGAGTGCCACCTGACCGAGAGATTGAGTTTCAGATTGATCTGATACCAGGTGCCCAACCTGTTGCCAAAGCACCGTATCGATTGGCTCCGAAAGAGATGAAAGAGTTGATGGAGCAGTTGCAAGAGCTGCTCGACAAGGGGTTCATTATATCGAGTATCTCTCCTTGGGGTGCTCCAGTCTTATTCGTGAAGAAGAAAGACGGTAGCATGAGGATGTGTATAGACTACCTTGAGCTGAACAGGTTGACAGTGAAGAATCGGTATCTGTTACCGATGATTGATGATTTGTTTGATCAACTTCAAGGTGACAATTGGTTTTCAAGGATTGGCTACCATTAGCTCAAGGTGAAAGAGCAGGATATTCCTAAAACATCTTTTCGCACGCGCTACGGTCACTACGAGTTTCTTGTCATGTCCTTTGGTTTGACCAATGCGCCAGCTGCTTTTATGGATCTGATGAACCGAGTGTGTCGGCCGATGTTGGATAAATCAGTGATTGTGTTTATTGATGATATCCTTATTTATTCAAAGAGCGAGATAGAGCATGCCGGTCACATTCGAGAGGTATTGGAGACGTTGAGGGAGAAGTTGTACGCCAAGTTCTCCAAGTGCGCATTCTGGTTGCGCGAGGTTTAATTCTTGGGTCACGTGGTGAACCTGGAGGGGATTATGGTGGATCCGGCAAAGGTGGAAGCGGTGATGCAATGGAAGTCTCCAAAGACGCCATCCGAGATCCGTAGTTTCTTGGGTTTGGCGGGCTATTAGAGAAGATTTATTCAAGACTTTTCCAAGATCGCATCTCCACTAACCAAGTTGACCCGGAAAGATGTAAAGTTTGTGTGGGGTCAAGCTCAGGAGAAGCATTTGAGGAATTGAAGGCGAGGTTGACCCAAGCTCCTGTATTGTCATTACCCGATGGAAGTGAAGATCTGGTGGTTTATTCCGATGCTTCCTACTCGGGATTGGGGTGTGTGTTGATGCAGAGAGGAAAGGTTATAGCCTATGCATCCCGATAGTTGAAAGTTCATGAGGTTAACTATCCTACTCATGACTTGGAGCTAGCAGCTATGGTCTTTGCACTAAAGATTTGGAGGCACTATCACTACGGAACGAAGTGCACCATCTTCACTGACCACAAGAGCTTGAAGTACTTCTTCGAACAGAAGGATTTGAATATGAGGCTGAGGCGATGGTTGGAACTGATAAAGGATTATGATTGTGAGATCCATTATCATCCGGGCAAAGCCAACGTGGTGGCGGATGCCCTTAGTCGAAAAGAGAGGCCCGAGCCGATTCGGGTGAAAGCGTACCAGTTCATTATGACCTCTGATGTGATGGAGCAAGTCAAAGAGTTTCAAGATAAGGCATTAAAAGAAGATCATCTTAACTCTGAAAGAATGAGAGGTCTGGTTGCGGAATTGGGTGAAAACACACTTGGTGTTAAAACCCGATTCGGGCGGATGTTGATTCCTTGTTTTGGCTATCTACGGGTGAAGATCATGGATGAAGCTCACAAGACTCGATACTCTATTCATCCCGGTGCTACAAAGATGTATCAAGACATGAAGAAAGATTATTGGTGGCCGGGTATGAAGCGTGACGTGGTGGAGTATGTGAGTAAGTGCCTTACTTGCTTGCAAGTGAAGGCCGAGCATAAAAAGCCATATGGAAAGATATAACCTTTGGATATACCGGAATGGAAGTTGGAGCACATCACCATGGATTTCATTATGAAGCTGCCGCGTACTCCGAAAGGGTATGATACTATATGGGTGATTGTTGACCTCTTGACGAAGAGTGCTCACTTCCTACCGATGCGTGAGACATATTCATCCGAGAGGTTGGAGGATCTTTTCATTAAGGAGATTGTGACTCGTCACGGTGTGCCGGTGTCTATTGTGTCTGATCGTGACACCCGGTTTACATCCAAATTCTGGAAGAAATTCCACGATGTGATGGGGACGAGGTTACACATTAGCACAGCTTACCATCCCCAGACTGATGGTCAGTCAGAAAGGACCATTCAGACATTGGAGGACATGCTCTGGGCATGTGTGATTGATTTTGGGGGAAGATGGGATGACCACTTACCGTTAGCTAAATTCTCATACAACAATAGCTATCATGCCAACATTGGTACGCCACCTTATGAGATGCTATACGGTAGGAGATACAGGACACCCGTATGTTGGGGTGATATTGGTCATAAAGAGTTAGGGAGCGTCGAGGTGATCGAAGCTACGTCTGAAAATCTTGAAAAGATCAAGGCCTTCATGAAAGCAGCCAAAGATAGACAGAAGTCGTATGCTGATAAACGACGCAGACCGATTGAGTTCTAGGTGGGTGACCGGGTTATGTTGAAGATCTCACCTTGGAAGGGTATCATTTGGTTCAGAAAGCGGGGCAAGTTGAGCCCGAGGTACATAGGCCCTTTCAGAATCATTGCTCGAGTAGGAGAGGTGGCCTATAGATTGGAGCTACCAGATGAGTTAAGTGGAATTCACCCGACATTCCACGTATCTCATCAAAGTAAGTGTTGGGCAGATGAGGCTATGATTGTTCCACTGGAGGATATTGAAGTAGATGAACGGCTCAATTATGTGGAGCAACCAGTGGCGATCATCGATCGAAAAGAGAAGAGGCTGAGAAATAAAGTGGTTCTTATTGTGCGTGTACAGTGGAGGCACAGGAAGGGATCCGAGTCAACGTGGGAGACTAAAGAGGAAATGAGACAGCATTACCCACGCTTGTTCAAGGAATAAGAGGTTTCAGGGATTTAACCTATATAAGGGGGATGGACTTGTAACACTCGGATATTTTCTTTAAAGCCAACGAAAGAAGAAAAAGAAATAAAGTCTAAAGTCGGGGGACCAAACTTGCCAAAACGGGGGAAAAGTTGTAAATATGGGAGACTAAGAGGGGGAGGGCAGCCACATCCTCCCCACTCTTAAGAACAACCCAGCCAAAAGAGAGGAAGAGAGAAATAAGAGAGAAAAGAGAGAAAAAGGGGTTGTTCGGGTGGATCCGAGCACGAAAATCATCGAGTAGCGAGTCAACACGAAGCTCTTCTTCTTCTTCTTGTTTGTGTGGGTTCTAGGACCCCTCTTTTACTCGTTTTCAACTGATTTGGGGCTGGAACACATAGTAAACCCGTTTTTGTATGTGTATGTGTTTGACCCATTTGGGTGTGATTACGTGTGGTGCGTTTGGAGTATGTTCTTGGACTTTTGTGTGCTTGAATTGTGTCATAGTATGCATTCCTAATGTTTAGGATGGTTTATTTGGGCTTGGAATGAGTTTGGATGAGCTTAGAGGTCGAAAATGGCAGATGGGGTTCGAGAGGACTGCATTCTGCACCAGTTAGGGCTCGGCGACCGACTGGAGGACATACGGCCGACTGGAGAGCGATTGGGGTTCAGTCGCACGATTGACGTTCAGTAACACGACTGGGGTCCAGTCGCATGGGCAGTCATGCGACTGAAAGCCCAGTCGCATAGGTGCTTATTCGCATGATGTCCAATCGCATGAGGTCCATTCGCATGATTGAGAGTCCATTCGCATGATTAGATCTTCATTCGTATAGGTGTTCATCCGCATATGCCCAATCGCATGATGTTCAGTTGCATGAAGGCTGTGTGACTGAAGGGTGCCCATTCGCCCAAATAGGTTGTTGTACCCGAGGACGAACATAGTTATAGTACTGACTTTCGGGGGAAACTGCAGACATAAGTTTTAACGAGAAAGTTCTCATAAGTACACGTAAGATGGCAGTTGGGGTCTTGGAGGGCATGTTGTGCATGGTGATGTTGCATGTGTATGCATGATGTATGTTTTGTATGTATGATGATGCCCTGTATAGTAATGCTATCGTGTATGCTGATGTTCCTTATTATGATGTATGTTTATCTTTCCCATGGCTTTACGTGTTATGCTAATGAATGAAACGAAAGTATTATGTAACGTAAAGTGAAAGATAATGAAAGAGGAACATGATTAAAGAATGCATGCATTAATAATGAATGAGAGCAATAAAGGCTTGCAAGCAAATACAGGAGGTGAGCGACCTTGTTGTTGCAACAGACTCTGAATGGAATCCCTGTCTTGTGACCTCAGTAATAGTGGATGTATGCTACGAAGAGTTTAAAATCTTGACACTGGGATTAACCATTGTATAGAACCATTGTTGCATATCCCAGGTACTGTGGCCAGGAGGGTACGGCGCACCGATATAGAAGGTCTATGATATTGACCTAGGTCCAGTACCATGATACAGAATGATATTGCATGTGGCAATGGTACAACTAAACTCTACCTTTGGTGCTGTGGCCAGGAGGTGTGAGGCACCGTTATAGAAGGTCTATGATAGGCCTAGGTCTAGTACCACGATACAAAAAGGTAAAGTTTATGGGTGAAGTAAAGGAAAGAAGTAAAGATGAAAGAGTAAGAAAGTTAAAGAGGTACAAAGCATGCATGAATGTTAAAGAACGAACGAATGAAAGTAATGTACAGAAGAGTATAATGATAAAGTATGAAATGGGATCCTTGTCACTCGACCTCCGTAATCATGGCTGCGTGCCGTGAAGAGGGTAAAGTGTGACAAGACCAACATAGAAACAAAGATAACGAATGATGAAGATAATAATGATATTATCTATGTGTACGTATGATGTGTGATAGCATAAAAGTAAAGAAACGGTTTTAATGAAAGTAAATAATGTTTTATTATAAAACTAGAACTCACTCAGCAACGCTGACTTTTTATGTTTTTCTAGTTGGCAGGTAAGGTTGTTGAGGATGGCACGAGGAGGGTACTCAGCTCTTTTTGGATGGCATTCTTTTGTTTAACGCATTTGTATTGTAATGCAAACAAATGATGTTTTGTAACGAATGTTGTATTACTTTGCAAAAGCATTTATAGTAAAATGAAAAGTTATTTCACAGTTTCCGCTGCATGATTTTTTGTAAAGATTATATAATGAAGTGTTTTTAAGAGCGATGAACGACCAGCTGTAAGCGTCCTGGGAATGGGGGCCTTACATGCATTTAGGTCTCCAACTATATAGTCAGATGGATGAGACTTGTGAATTCTGGTTGTTGAAACAGAATCAACCGGAATGGTTGATTCCAAGTTAGACATATCCATTGGAGTAGATGGATTCAGTTATGATGATGAGTCAATGAAGTAATCAAAGTGTTCTTCATGTTTAGCATTTGAAATAACAGGATCTTCATTTGGTACATCAGCTGCATTATGAATGTCTTCCGCAGGAACTTCTACGAAAGTGTTTTGTTCATCCGTAGGAGTTACAGGAACATCTACGGATGGTATTTATTGGGCTGCTGACAAGTCTCTGGAATGCAAAGGATCCTCTCCAATGTTAGGAGCATCTGCTGAAGCAAGATCCATATCTCTGGATGAAGGATGATCATCTGCGGAGGCATTGTCATTAGCTGTGGATGTAGAGTTGCCATCTCCAGATGTAGATCCATTTTGCTGAACTGGTACATTGGTTGTTCCTTGATCCATGACACTTGAGGTTTGTGGTCTTAGAGGATCAGCTGATAGTGATACTTCATTCAGATTTGGAGGAACAAATAGATAACATGTATCAACAGAACCTACATTAATCAAATATCCAGAGTTAAATGGGTTTGATAATGCATCTATATCAAACAACCATGATGAACCTTTAACAGATTTGGTAAATACTAATTCATCAAATGAAACATTAGGAGTTTCTTCCACGTTATGTTGTGGAATGTAGATCCTATATGATTTAGATGTTGAACAATATCAAACAAAGAAACCATCATAGGCTTTCTCAGAAATTTTCCCAATTGTTCCTTTGTGTTCAACACAGATACATGACACCCAAAAGCTCTAAGATATCCTATAAGAGGTTTTCTTTTGAATAAAATCTCATAAGGTGTTTTGTTATGTTCTTTGACAATTAATGTCCTATTTTGAACATTGCATGTTGTGTTCACAGCTTCAGCCCAGAATGTGATAGGCAACTAAGAGTCAGCTAGCATTGTTCTTGCTGCTTCAATGAGAGTTCTATTCCTTGTTTCAGCAACTCCATTTTGTTGTAGAGTTCTTGGTGAACTGAATTGCCTTGCTATGCCTTTATTCCTGCAAAAAGAATCTAAATCAGCATTAACAAATTCAGTCCCATTATCACTCCTGAAAATTTTAACTTTTAAATCAAGTTGATTCTCAATCTTGATCACAAAGTCCATTAATGTTTTAGATATTTCACTCTTTTGTTTTAAGAAAAAGACCCAGTGAATCTAGTGAAATCATCCAATAACACTAAACAATATTGCCTTTTTCCAATGCTCATCACATTGGTTGGACCAAAAAGGTCCATATGAAGCAATTTGAGTGGTGTAGTGTTAGTATTGATTAATTTGGATTTATGAGACACTCTATGTTGTGTTCCTTTATAACATGAAGAGCAATGATTTGAGCAATAAAACTCTTTCTTTGGTAGGCCAATGACTAAGTCATTTTTCACCAATTTAATCATATTCTTCATGTTGGAATGAACAAGCCTTCTTGTTAAGTCACTGGATCGATGAACATCCGAGCGTGTTCTTGACGGAAGGATCAAAACCAAAAGATAAACAATGATACGAACAATAATCGAATGATTTCATTGATAAAACATAACGATTTTAAGCTCGTTACAACTTAAGAATTACAACTTTTGGCAAGGGGAGATCGAGCATGATCTCCCTCTCATCCGGCAGCACCTGGGCGCCAGGAACCCTATCAAAACCCTTAGGTTTCTACACATTGAAACTGGTATATATAGGCCTCGGCCCATATCTGATGCGACTGGGCCCATTCGTGCGATTGTACCATACGTATGGTCCAATCGTACGACTGGACCATTCTTATGGTTCAGTCTTACGAATGCCCCAATCGCATATTTCAGTCGCACGACTGGCCCATTAGCCTGGCTCAGTCGTACGACTGAGTCTCATTCGCATATGCTCCTGCGAATGACCCAGTTTCATGTGTTTACAACATATCAGGTGTATTACATTAAGCCTAGACTATTCGTCAAGCGACGGACACACTATATATGACAATATATGCTCCAACAAATTCCCCCTTGGACGTTGCTTGCGAATAGTAGATAACACCTCTTACAATCTTCAGTCAATCTTTGCTCTGGTTTCCAATATAATCAAACGAACAGCCATATTAGCCAACGTTGCCGATCCGTCAGGTTACCACAATATCCCTGAAAATGAATTTAGGCACAATAGCTTTCGTTTACTTTGCAGAACACCATCATAGCAGTAAGATTCCCCAAATGACTGATTTTTCCAGATAATGACATGACCAGTTTTCCATTGCTTCAATCTTCACACAGTCTAACCTGTTTAACATTTCCAACTGTAGAAATTCCCCCTCACGTTCAACATATCCCAATATATAAACGTTGTGCTCTCCTTGCGTCTTCATACGGTGTATTGGGCAAAAGGTTGAAGGTTCCAATCCACAGCTGACAATATCAAACAAATCAGCATGCATGTAGATTCATCATCAGAAACCTGCTCACATCATCACTTTCTGATTGCGTCTTCAATTTCTCTATACATGGATTCCCCCTAAGAATGAGAATCCTCTCTGTGCGGATATAAAGATAACTTGATTGGCCCATAAATAGTCAGATGCTCCTGACTACCCCACAAAGTCAGCACCGACAGCTGATATCTTCTCTTCTCTCTTTCTTGTTCTCACAACATTCACCTATTCTAGAAGTCCAACGAATAATGGGGTATCCATCAAACTTGTTTGACATAAGAACCTCAGGGTGAATGTGCTTTGCTCATCCTCAAATCTGTGCAAACGGTAGTTCCAGATTTTTTTTTTTTTTTTTTTTTTTTTGGAACGCCGTTCATTCGTATGACATGGAGTACAATTATCACATTCGTGTGATTGGATAATACGAATGATATCTTCGTGAGACTGGTCCAGTAGCATGACTGGTCATAAGACTGGTCCAGTAGCATGAATGGTCATAAGACTGGTCCAGTCTTATGACTGGTCATAAGACTGGTCCAGTCGCATGGTCCAGTCGTACGGATGGTCCAGTCGTATGGTCCAGTCGTACGGATGGTCCAGTCGTACGGATGGTCCAGTCGCATGGTACAGTCGTACGAATGGTCCAGTCGTATGGTCCAGTCGTACGGATGGTCCAGTCGTACGCTCCAGTCGTACGAGCGGGTCTGCACGCAGATTTTCAGATCTGCAGCCGCCATGGCCTCCAAAAACCCTAATCTGATGAATTTTACATGAACCGAACCGAAATAGACATCATAAGATTCGCAGGGGTGATGGGAACGTGGTTTCAAGTTCGATTTTAACATAGAAGCACCACACGTAACCTGATCTGAGCAAAACACGAAGAACACAAAGGCGGTTTAACGTCAAAGAACCTGAAATAGATCCAGAGATCAAGAGCTCGGGTTGCTAGATTGATTGTTAGATCATTCTAGCAGTAACCTGGCTCTGATACCAATTGTTAAGTCACTGGATCGATGAACATCCGAGCGTGTTCTTGACGGAAGGATCAAAACCAAAAGATAAACAATGATACGAACAATAATCGAATGATTTCATTGATAAAACATAACGATTTTAAGCTCGTTACAACTTAAGAATTACAACTTTGGCAAGGGGAGATCGAGCATGATCTCCCCTCTCATCCGGCAGCACCTGGGCGCCAGGAACCCTATCAAAACCCTTAGGTTTCTACACATTGAAACTGGTATATATAGGCCTCGGCCCATATCTGATGCGACTGGGCCCATTCGTGCGATTGTACCATACGTATGGTCCAATCGTACGACTGGACCATTCTTATGGTTCAGTCTTACGAATGCCCCAATCGCATATTTCAGTCGCACGACTGGCCCATTAGCCTGGCTCAGTCGTACGACTGAGTCTCATTCGCATATGCTCCTGCGAATGACCCAGTTTCATGTGTTTACAACATATCAGGTGTATTACATTAAGCCTAGACTATTCGTCAAGCGACGGACACACTATATATGACAATATATGCTCCAACACTTCTATGCCATAATTGTGATTCATCTTCTGAAGACTTAGATAGCAGGCATGTTTCATGGCTTGTAAGTGTTGTGTTGTTCATATCCAAAACATAAGTGTTTCCTTTTCTTGATGCTTTAAGAAGAATCCATTCTGCTAGAACTGAAAAACCTAGCTTAAGAATGTAACAGTTAGTGTTATCAAATAACGTTGTGTAGTTTTGATCACAAATTTGAGATACACTTAACAAGTTATACTACAAATTTTCACAATAATTTACTTTCTCAAGTGTGAGCACACCATTAGTTACCATTCCTTCACCAACTATTTTACCTCCCTTCTTATTGTGACATCCGTCACAAAAAGGTCCGTCATTTAACGTGGATTTCATTAACTATCCTTAGAACGTTCATTTCACATCTTCATAGACTATTCATGAGGACATCATACTTGCTTGATTTTCTTTTACATTTGTGATATCATTGTTTGCAACATTAGCACTTAAAACGCTTACGAATATCACCACCAACATCGTTAATTATATTATGTTATATAATGTAAACATCATTAATAACATCATTTTCAAGATACAAACAACATTAAATACTTCCCTATAATAAATATAACTCGCTCATTTACGTCGTTTTCAACCGAAACAAATTTGGGAACTCGGGGGCTAAGTGCAGGGACTAAATGTGACAATTGCCAAACTAGGGCCGGGTATAAATACCCTTGTATCAGCCCTAGCCTTCACCACTTCTTCTTCTTCTTCCTTATCTTCTTCTCCACTTTTCTTCTTCATCCTTGCACCAAAACCGCCCCATCCCTTCTCGTTTTCACCGATGAAACCTCGACTACAGCCTAGACGACATGTTTTTTAGCAGGTAGACGACCTTGGTCGTCCATTTTTGCTCATTTTACTTCTGCGATTTCTTGGGTTTCGGGTGCTTGGGTTCAACCCGAGCACAAGAGGTCGTGTGGGTGCGAGTGTTGCCTTTCTGAGTGTGCATCTTGTTTAGATATGTTAGATATGTGTTTCTGGATGTCCTTGATATGTGAAACCCGTGCACGGAGCAGCCGAAGGCTGCTCAGCACCTCTAGCAGTCGCGATCTGCTTCTGGGAGATTGGTCTGTCATGCGACTGAGTCGTGCGACTGGGGTTCAATCGTGTGAATGAAGCTGATTCGCATGATTGAGAGTTTATTCGTGCGAATGGAGTGTCCAGTCGTGTGTCTGGTCCTGTTGTGCAATTGGAGTCATTATGCGTGAATTCTTCCTATGTGTGGTGTGTGTAGTCGTGTGATGTTAAGGTGACATCGACACGGTTGCCATTGCTAATGACGATCTTTAAGATTAACACTATCAAACTCATTAATGTTATATCAAATCAAATCAACTTAACATTTTACAATTAGCAACAAACGATTCATAACACAAGTGCTTACTAAGTATTTCTTTAACAAAAAAACACTTTTACACAAATATCATCTATAATGGCAACGTTTCTAGTACTTGGATCTACATAAGATCCATTGCGCGTGTTTGTGTGCAAGTGTTACCCACGACCGAACCGATACGACCCGACCCAACCAAACAATATTGTTGACATCAGATGCATTATTAATGCTTAACATAACTGTCAATAGGTGATTGACCGTTCATACATACATACAGGTTTGGGAAGTTACATCATACATACTTACCACTTAACAAGTGAGTTTCGTGGCCCCTTTTTATGCTTATACAATTGTTTCAATCTTTTACAAATATGGGGGAAAAGTATGCTCACACGTTTTCAATGCTGTACAACATACATACAATTTTCATACTTGCAATTAACGTGATACTGTTTTGTGAGTACTTATCTGATGCATACATGATGTTACTGTGTGGTTCTTCTTACAACCATTAATTCCGGTGTTGGAACCAACGGATAGGTATTAGTAGTACTACTGGGTTGACACCCCCACCCTTGACAAATGGTTACTTGTGAGTACCATCACACTGCCAGGAACGGGCCTTGGGTGAATATATTCTGACAAGTTGCTGTGTGTACGTCATTAGGTTTGGTTGTATAAAACTCATGGTATGTGATTTTGCTTGCTTATAACTGTATGCATGGTATTCCACTACAAACACTATACAGCATCAATTACATGTTTACAATTTAAACCTGCGAAGCTCACCAACATTATTGTTAACAATTTTGAGCATATCTTTTCAGGTAACGATGAGAACTGAAGATCTAGGAGTGCTGCCTTAGTGGAGACCCTAGGATGCATTTTTGAGACTGAACATACATGATGAATAATTATTTTGTACATTGTTGCAGTCCATTAAACAATTAACATTCTTTTGGATACTTGTTCCCGGGTTGTGGGAATTTCATACAAGAATATGATTTTTGTGATTATGTGAATCGTTTATGTGAATCAATTACAAGTTTTGTTTATGCTTATGGATATGCTGTCGTGGATATTGACTAAAAATGACACAAGTATCCATTTGTGCGGGTGTCGTCATGACACGCTATGTCA
Organism: Flaveria linearis; assembly: GCA_024085815.1. Taxonomy (NCBI): domain Eukaryota; kingdom Viridiplantae; phylum Streptophyta; class Magnoliopsida; order Asterales; family Asteraceae; genus Flaveria; species Flaveria linearis. The sequence continues at coordinate 40,763,541 of CM044005.1, read as the reverse complement.
TCAATTACATATATATTGCATCTCTATTGTTAACCATGTGTTGTGACAATCCCGTCTCGCTCGCCTCCCCGTGTTTCCGCTCTCAGCGGGGGTGTGACAGACTGGTGTCAGAGCCATTGGTTATGGAGAATTAGGCAATTCACTTGACCTAGACTATAACCTAGGAACCTTCATGTAGAATGCATGCTAGGACTGGCTTGCATTTGATGTTACATGTATGTTCCTCTATACTTGTTTCTTGTCTCTATACATGATTCTATACATACATGCTTGTTATCTGATCATCCTGAGGAAGACACTATTATTCTTAGTCTTTCTTCACGGATACCTTATACTAGAATCTTACATTTGTATACGCACTATATTATACCATTAGGTCGGAACACCCAAACTGAAGGGAAACTTCACAGATCATGTGTAGCATCGATCTCAAATACTAAATCCGACCCTAAGATAGCATGCCTGAGATCCTGAAAGTATGAAGGATAGGCAACTATCGTTAGACAAATTGTTCTTATGTGCTTGGAGTTTATTTGCTATCACATACTACTATTTGAATACTAATGGCTCATGGACATGAGGGCATTACATGATTCGTGCTTGATGAATGTTGACAATACTATGATGCTAACTTGGGGTAGGTGAAGCTAAGGGTGATCGTGCAAGGAAAATTACCATTACGGGTGCACACGTAATTGCAATTTGCAGTGCATGAGAAATCTGGCTAATCTTACCATGAGGTAACGATCATGAGTATCACAAGTTTTCTATTCTATACCCTAGAGTTCTAGGATCATAATTCTAGTAAGACCTTGTTAAGGGTAACAAAACATTACTAACACCTACTATTACCTAAGTCCTGACCTACTTAGAGCCTTCATGGTATTTCCGATCATGACATTGATGTTATTCTCCACGAAACATTTCTCCACTTAGCATTTCAGTAACTAAGGAACTGATTGAATGCTTAGAATGAAAGTGGACTTCAAGAAATGTAGAGTAGTGATGACACTCTCTACACATACATTATGTTATTCATTGGGATGATGGTAAGGAAAATCGGATGTCAAGTAATTGGCTTAGGCATCATTCTAGGTATATCGTGGATGTGGTGGGAATGCTGCGGGGAGCCCTATATATAAGCATCACCGGTATACTAAGAATGTGCTTAATTGGGCTACGTGATGATCCTGATTGACTGAAGTATGGATTGTTTGAACTTGACGAATGGAATCATACATGTATCTTCAAGTGACTAATATTCACATGCTTACTAAAGTTTACATGTTTACTCCCTTATGAAGTGTCACATGCAGTACCAATCAAGAAGGTGAGACCCCACAAGGCAGAGGTAGGGGTAGACCACCAAGATTAGGTGGTGCTCCCGCTGGCAACAATCAGGGAACTGACAACCCTGACATAGCTGCTATGATTGCTCAGTAGCTAGCTACACTGATTCCAACTACAGTGACTCAAGTGATCGACACTCTTCTAAATCATAATCTCCACAGGGATCATGATACTAATGATCAGCATAACCAAGGAACAGGGGAAGGCACTGGGATTGGCGGAACAACTGGGAACAAAACTGGGGTCGACAATACAAGACGGGGATGTTCCTACAAGGAATTTATGGCCTGCAAACCCCGAGAATTTGATGGGAAAGGTGGGGTGATAGCCCTAACTAGGTGGCTTGAAAAGACGGAGGCAGTGATTGACATCAGTGAGTGCCTCGATAGTCAAAGAATCAAGTATGCCACATGTTCACTGCATGGCAAGGCATTAACCTGGTGGAACACCCAGCTTCAAGCTAGATGAAGAGAGTCCGTTATGCGGATGTCATGGGATGAGTTCAAAGCTTTGATTACTGAGGAGTACTGCCCCCTCAATTAAATACAGGAACTGGAGCATGAATTCTGGAATCATGCTATGGTGGGGGCTGGGCATGCCGCTTATACTGATCGATTCCATGAACTGGCGAGGCTGGTTCCACATCTGGTGACTCCAGAATCAAAAAGAATCGAGAGGTACATTTGGGGACTTGCGCCTCAGATCCGAGCAATAGTAACAGCCGCTGCTCCTCCAACGATTCAGAGCGCAATTCTAAAGGCTGGTGCTCTAACTGATGAGATGGTAAGAACAGGGGTATTGGGTAGGGGAGCAGAGAAGAGAAAGGATGTTGGGGAAACAAGCCGGTCGAATGCCAGGAAATCTGATAAAACGGCCAAGATCACCAGAAATTTCATGGCTGTGACTCAGGGCAAGAGAAAGTATGTTGGGCCGCACCCTAAATGTGACTGGTGCAACTATCATCATCCCCCAGAGATGTAGTGCCGGGTGTGTGTGAACTGTAGGCGCTCGGGGCACCTAGCGAAGGATTGTAGGATTACGCCAAATCTGGTGGCACCCGTCAACACGGTTAACCCCACCGGGAATGCCAGAGTCTGTTATGAATGTGGAAATCCGGGTCACTACCGGAACATGTGCCCCAAACTGAATAGGGTACCAGGTCAACAAGGGAATAATCAGCAGCAAGTAATGGCTATAGCTGGGAATCAAGGCCCGGCTAATCAAGGGAATGTCGCTCGGGGACGTGCGTTTGTCATTGGAGCCAATGATGCTCGTCAGGACCCGAATGTTGTCACGGGTACGTACTTGCTCAATCACCACTTCGCATCCATATTGTTTGATACTGGAGCAGACAATAGTTTCATATCCTCTGATTTTGCACACATGCTTGCCTTGAACCCTAGTAGACTAGAAACTAGCTTCTCCATAGAAATGGCAAATGATAGAGTTGTACAGGCCGATGAGATTATTAGAAAGTGCTCCATAATATTGGAAAACCATGCCTTCGACATAGACTTAATACCTTTTGAGCTGGGAAGTTTCAATGTGATAGTGGGGATGGATTGGTTGTCGAAACACGAAGCCGAGATTGTTTGTCGGGAGAAAGTAGTACAAATCCCTATGCCAAACGGGGAGGTACTCAAGATTCAAGGGGAACGACCGGGAAGAACTCTAAAGCTTATCTCTTGCATGAAGATGTGTTGATGTTTACGAAAGCAGTGTTACGCATTTCTGGCCCATGTAGTGGAAAAGAAATAAGAAGCCAACAAGTTGGTAGATATCCCTGTAGTACGAGATTATCCAAAAGTATTCCCTGATGACTTAGCGGGTTTGCCTCCTCCACGACAGGTGGAATTTTATATAGAGTTGGTTCCTGGAGCTACACCGGTAGGAAAAGCACCGTACCGGTTAGCACCACCCGAAATGCAAGAGTTATCTAGCCAATTACAAGAACTTTTAGAGAAGGGTTTTATTTGGCCGAGTCATTCACCGTGGGGAGCACCGGTCTTATTTGTCAAAAAGAAAGACGGGTCATTCCGCATGTGCATCGATTATCACGAGTTGAACAAGTTGACTGTGAAGAATCGATATCCTCTCCCCAGAATTAATGATTTATTTGATCAACTGCAAGGAGCTTCGTCTTTCTCCAAGATTGATATTCGTTCTGGATATCATCAACTAAGGGTTTTCGAGGATGACATACCGAAAACATCATTCAGGACTCGTTATGGGCACTATGAGTTCTTAGTCATGCCGTTCGGACTGACTAATGCACCAGCTGTGTTCATGGATCTGATGAATCGAGTATGCAAACCTTACTTGGATAAGTTCGTGATCGTGTTTATAGACGATATACTTATCTACTCCCGAACGAAAGAGGACCACGAGGAACATCTTCGGGATATACTGAGTCTATTACAAGAAGAGAAACTTTTCGCTAAACTCTCGAAGTGCGAATTTTGGCTTCGAGAAGTGAAATTTTTGGGGCATGTGGTTAACGAAAATGGGATTCATGTAGATCCCGGCAAGATTGAAGCAGTAAAGAAATGGGATGCACCCCAGAAACCTTCAGAGATATGGCAATTCTTAGGATTGGTCGGATACTATCGTCGCTTCATTGCGAATTTCTCAAAGATCGCTCAACCGTTAACTTTGTTGACTCAAAAAGACAAGAAGTTTGATTGGGGACATGCACAAGAACAAGCATTCCAAATGTTGAAGGAGAAGTTGTGTAATGCACCGATATTGTCCCTCCCAGACGGGACTGGTGATTTTGTGGTGTACTGCGATGCTTCACATCAAGGATTGGGTTGTGTGCTAATGCAGAAAGATAAGGTGATTGCCTACGCCTCATGACAACTTAAGGTGCACGAAAAGAACTATACAACTCATGATTTGGAGTTGGGTGCTGTAGTATTTGCACTTAAGATATGGAGGCACTATCTGTATGGAACCAAATGCACCATCTACACAGATCATAAGAGCCTTTAACACATCCTGAATCAGAAAGAACTCAATATGCGTCAGCGGCGTTGGGTGGAGTTACTTAGTGACTACGATTGTGAAATCCGGTATCATCTGGGGAAAGCAAATGTGGTGGCTGACGCCCTAAGTTGTAAAGAAAGTGTGAAACCACTACGTGCTCGAGCTTTGGGATTGACTATTCAAACAAACTTGAAGGCTCAGATCCAACTTGCATAAAGTGAGGCATTGAAATAAGAAAACCTTGCGGGAGAAGAATTCCGAGGGTTAGATAAACAGATGATTTGCAAGGATGATGGTATACAGTACTTCATGAATCGTGTATGGGTACCCAAATGGGGAGACGTTCGTGCCCTGATCATGGAGGAAGCACACAAGACACGATATTCTGTTTATCCTGGTGCAGACGAGATGTATCACGATCTTAAGGATCTATACTGGTGGCCAGGCATGAAGAAAGACATTGCTATGTACGTAAGTTGATGCTTGACATGTTCGAAAGTTAAGGCTGAACACCAAAAACCATCGGGATTATTACCGCAACCTGAAATTCCCGAGTGGAAATGGGAGAACATAGCCATGGATTTCATTACCAAACTCCCTAGAACAAGTAGCGGGCACGACTCGATATGGGTCGTAGTGGATCGGATGACAAAGTCCGCTCATTTCTTACCGATTCGAGAGTATTACAAGATGGAAAAGTTGGCGAGATTGTACATAAAGGAGGTCGTGACACGGCATGGAGTGCCGGTGTCAATCATATCCGACCGTGACAGCCGATTTACTTCACGATTTTGGCAAACACTACAGAAAGTGATGAGGACTCGATTAGATATGAGTACCGCCTATCACCCACAAACAGATGGTCAAAGTGAACGAATAATACAAACGTTGGAAGACATGCTCAGAGCTTGTGTAATCGATTTTGGTGGTAGCTGGGACACTCATCTACCATTGATTGAGTTCTCTTACAACAACAGCTACCATACAAGCATTGGATGCGCTCCATTTGAAGCATTATACGGGAGGAAATGTAGATCCCCAGTTTGTTGGGCTGAGATTGGTGAAAGACAGCTAACAGGCCCAGAGATCATTCAAGAAATAACTGACAAGATTTTCCAAATCAAAGACAGACTAAAAGTTGCAAGAGATCGTCAAAGGAGCTATGCCGACAACCGTTGGAAGCCTCTAGAATTCAATGTTGGAGATCACGTTCTACTCAAAGTCTCTCCCCGGAAAGGGATTGTACGATTTGGAAAGAAAGGGAAGTTAGCCCCAAGATACGTAGGACCATTCGAGATTACAAAAAGAATCGGTCCGGTGGCTTACCGATTAAGGTTGCCACAAGAACTCAGCGGTGTACACGACACATTTCACATATCAAACCTCAAAAAGTGCTTGGTAGATGAAACTCTACATGTGCCAATTGAGGAAATCAATATTGACGAAAAGCTTCATTTCATCAAAGAACCTATCGAGATCGTGGACCGAAAGGTCAAACGCTTAAGGCGCAGCAAGATACTGATCGTTCGCGTGAGATGGAACTCCAAACGAGGACCAGAATTCACGTGGGAACGGGAAGATCAGATGAAACTCAAATATCCACATCTATTAGAGGATGACACTCTTGGACCTAACACCAGTTGAATTTCAGGACGAAATTCTCTCAACTGGGGCATACTGTGACATCCGTCACCAAAAAGGTCCGTCATTTAACGCGGATTTTGTTAACTATCCTTAGAACGTTCATTTCACATCTTCATAGACTAATCATGAGGACATCATACTTGCTTGATTTTCTTTTACATTTGTGATATCATTGTTTGCAACATTAGCACTTAAAACGCTTACGAATATCACCACCGACATCGTTAATTATATTATGTTATATAATGTAAACATCATTAATAACATCATTTTCAAGATACAAACAACACTAAATATTTCCCTACAATAAATATAACTCCTCATTTACATCGTTTTCAACCGAAATAAATTTGGGAACTCGGGGGCTAAGTGCAGGGACTAAATGTGACAATTGCCAAACTAGGGCTGGGTATAAATACCCTTGTATCAGCCCTAGCTAGGGCTGGGTATAAATACCCTTGTATCAGCCCTAGCCTTCACCACTTCTTCTTCTTCCTTATCTTCTTCTCCACTTTTCTTCTTCATCCTTGCACCAAAACCGCCCCATCCCGTCTCGTTTTCACCGGTGAAACCTCGACTACAGCCTAGACGACACGTTTTTTTAGCAGGTAGACGACCTTGGTCGTCAATTTTTGCTCATTTTACTTCTGTGATTTCTAGGTTTTGGGTGCTCGGGTTCAACCCGAGCACAAGAGGTCGTGTGCGTGCGAGTGTTGCCTTTCTGAGTGTGCATCTTGTTTAGATATGTTAGATATGTGTTTCTGGAGGTCCTTGATGTGTGAAACCCGTGCACGGAGCAGCCGAAGGCTGCTCAGTACCTCCAGCAGTCGCGATCTGCTTCTGGGCGACTGGGTCTGTCATGCGACTGAGCCATGCGACTGGGCGTGTCGCGCGACTGAGTCTATGCGATTGGGTCTGTCGTGCGACTGAGTCCAAGCGATTGAGTGAGTCATGTGACTGAGACCATACGATTGTGTGTGTCGTGCGATTGAGTCAATGCGGATGAATGTGTGCGACTATGTGTATCGCACGGCTGAAGGTCCAGTCGCACGAATGAAAGTTCAGTCGTACGAATGAAGCTAATTCGTACGAATAAAGGCTAAATCGTGCGAATGGAAGTTGAGTCGTGCGATTGGGTGCTGTGTGGTACGACTGAATGCTTAATCACACGAATGGGGGTTCAATCGTGCGAATGAAGCTGATTCGCATGATTGAGAGTTTATTCATGCGAATGGAGTGTCCAGTCGTGTATCTGGTCCTGTTGTGCAATTGGAGTCATTATGCGTGAATTCTTCCTATGTGTGGTGTGTGTAGTCGTGTGATGTTAAGGTGACATCGACACGGTTGCCATTGCTAATGACGATCTTTAAGATTAACACTATCAAACTCATTAATGTTATATCAAATCAAATCAACTTAACATTTTACAATTAGCAACAAACGATTCATAACACAAGTGCTTACTTAGTATTTCTTTAACAACAATAACACTTTTACACAAATATCATCTACAATGGCAACGTTTCTAGTACTTGGATTTATATAAGATCCATTGCGTGTGTTTGTGTGCAAGTGTTACCCACGACCGAACCGATACGACCCGACCCAACTAAACAATATTGTTGACATCAGATGTATTATTAATGCTTAACATAATTGTCAATAGGTGATTGACCGTTCATTCATACATACAAGTTTGGGAAATTACATCATACGTACTTACCACTTAACAAGTGAGTTTCGTGGCCCCTTTTTATGCTTATACAATTGTTTCAATCTTTTACAAACATGAGGGAAAAGTATGCTCACACGTTTTCAATGCTGTACAACATACATACAGTTTTCATACTTGGAATCAACGTGATACTATTTTGTGAGTACTTATCTGATGCATACATGATGTTACTGTGTGGTTCTTCTTACAACCATTAATTCCGGTGTTGGAACCAACGGATAGGTATTAGTAGTACTACTGGGTTGACACCCCCACCCTTGACAGATGGTTACTTGTGAGTACCATCACACTGCCAGGAACGGGCTTTGGGTGAATATATTCTGACAAGTTGCTGTGTGTATGTCATTAGGTTTGGTTGTATAAAACTCATGGTATTTGATTTTGCTTGCTTATAACTGTATGCACGGTATTCCACTACAAACACTATACAGCATCAATTACATGTTTACAATTTAAACCTGCGAAGCTCACCAACATTATTGTTGACAATTTTGAGCATATCTTTTCAGGTAACAATGAGAACTGAAGATCTAGGAGTGCTGCCTTAGTGGAGACCCTAGGATGCACTTTTGAGACTGAACATACATGATGAACAATTATTTTGTACATGATGAACAATTAACATTGTTCCTGGGTTGTGGGAATTTCATACAAGAATACAATTTTTGTGATTATGTGAATCGTTTATGTGAATCAATTACATGTTTTTGTTTATGCTTATAGCTATGCTGTCGTGGATATTGACTAAACACGACACAAGTCTCCATTTGTGTCGGGTGTCGTCATGACACGCTATGTCATCAATTACATATATATTGCATCTCTATTGTTAACCATGTGTTATGACGATCCCGTCTCGCACGCCTCCCCTTGTTTCCGCTCTCAACAGGGGTGTGACACTTATCCCCACCAAATGCCACATATGAGGCATTTTTATGCTTGAAGTCATGGATAAGAGAACAGTTTCCTGTCATATGTCTGGAACAACCACTGTCAACATACCACTTGTTGTCAGCTCTCCATGATTGTTCCTGCACAAATAAATAGATCAAATTGTATTGACAACCCAAGCCTTAATGATCTTGGTTTGCCAGCAGTGTCTAAAATTGTTACTCCTTCATGAATCAGTCTTGAAGTTTCAGTATTAATTTTAGGTGTAATTGATTCATTTTGAGTTGGTAGTGGTGAGGATGATTCTATTGAAGATGAGGTTGTTAATTTTGAGTTTGGTTTCTCAATCTCTTCTTCCTTCACCTTGTCTTTCTTTGATTGATGCTTTGATTTTGAAGATGAACCTTGATTTCTGAAAGTTTCATCATCTTTTGATTTTGATTGAGACACATGTATTCCCTTTTCAAAATTATCAAAGAAAGTATCATCAACACTTGACTTCTTGTCAGTCAAGTCCACCTTTTTGTGAGGTGTTTTGGATTGACTTGATGTTCTTTTCTTTAAAAGTTTGTCCTCAGTAGATGATTTCTATTTTGGTTTAGACTTTTGTTTTGTTGCCCTTTCTCTGGTTTTGAATCTTCCTGACTTTTAGTCGATTGAGAGTCTGATTCAGTCAGTTCAGCTTCTGACTTCTTTGAGCTCTTTGTCTTGTTCTTTTTGTTAAAATAGCATTCCTGAGTTGAATGATTATTTTTGTTACAGATTGCACAATGTTTGTTGAAGTAGCAATCAGATGTCATGTGATTATTCATATTGCAAATGGAACAATAACTGCTAAAGTAGTAATCATCAGTATTATGATTTTTCATATCACACATTTGTAATACATTTCCTCAGATTCTTCTTCAGACTTAACTATCTTCTTTTTCTTATTCAGCTTGTGGGTCCTCAATTCCTTTTCCAATGGAGCACATGATTTGTCCTTGGTTTTTCTTGAAGCACTATCAAATGATTCTTGTTTAACTTTTGATGACTTTTGTTGCTTGATATCCAACACTTTCTGATTAGTTTTGTTGGCAGTTTCTCTCTTTGGTACCTCTTCCGTAGATTTGGTTTTTGCTTTCCGTAGATGTTTTACGGATTCAGCAGATTTTGCCTTCCGCATATCTTCTACTGAAGTATTTTTCTGCTGCTTCATTTCTGATTGTTTCTTCTTACCTTTATCTACGTGGGATAAGGGTACCTCCTCACCAGATCTGCACTGATCAACTCCTTTTATTGAAGAATTTTTATGCTGATTAAGTTCTTGAAGTCCTTCATTTAGTTGAGCAATCCTCTTACCATATAGTCTTCAGCATATTTCTTTGTTTTGGAGGATATTGCAATTTTGATTCTTCAAATACTTTTAGAAAAACAGTTTCAACAGCAACATTCTTACCAATGTTCAGTTGATCATCATCATGTTCATCAGAATCATCCAAGTCATCACATTTATCAAAGTCAAATTCTGAGTCATTGTGTTTAAAGTATTCTGATTCAGAAGACTCAATTTCACTCACCTCAGATTCATTGTTAGTGTTTTGCTAATTAGATTTTGTTTCAAACTTGGTGCTTGGCACAAAATGATTTGACAAAGTGTTTGTCATTGTTTTAGGTAGAGTTGTGTAGTTATCATTTATTGGAGGTGCAATAGCATTATATCCCAACCCATACCTACTCTTTGATTCAATATGAGAATTTAACAATCTCATATTGCTGAGATGAAAGTTGAAACTTCTGAAGTTTCACTTCAGTTGATGCATGATCAGCCATGGATTTGGTTAAGGAAGTGGTCAGATGCTCAACTTGGGCTTTTAAGCTGTAATTTTCTGAAACAAATTTTTCTAAATCCTTTTGCAAAGAGTTAATTTTGATTTGATATAATTTATGTTCTCTTACATGAGATTCATTAAAAAGCATTGTTTCTTTTACTTTATCAGCCAATTGTTGAGCCTGAACTTTATATCTCTTAACTTCCTCAACACATAATGATGATCACAATCTTTCTCTTACCTCTCTAGCTATTAGTGGAACTTTGTTTTCCACATGAGCCATCAAAGCTTGATTCTCTTTCAAAACTTCCTTCTCATACATACTCCAGTCACACGTTCCATCTTGTAATATGATCGGCCCAGACTCCTTTGAATTACTAGGTCCTGCTAACTTATTAGTGGCTGGTGGGGATGAATTTGTTAGCTGAGGTTGTCTGAAAGATCTTTGAGTAGTTGGTTGCTGATGAGATTGATGTTGATGAGATGGAGGTTGCTGAGGTTGTCTCAAGTCCGGATTTGATTGTTGATTGCATTCTCTAGAGAAATGTCCTTAGAGATTGCACTTGAAGCATCTTCCCTTTGACTTGTCAACACCAGTCTTTGATGTTTTGCTTGCTGCAGTCAAGTTTTTTGTTTCTTCTGAGGTATTGTTTGGCTCTATACGCAATCATTGCCATTTGCCATTGGAGATCCATCTCCTCAACAATATCAGGATGTAGTTCTTCTAAGTCTTGCTGAAAAATACTTGCTAAAAAATATTTGCTAATGTTAGAGAGCTTCCCAAGTAAGCTTGAAAGCTTGAACTAAAAGATGCAAAAGCTGCTTTTTGTTCTTCAGAATCCAGGATCACAGTAATGGGTTCTGATTGATTGTTTGGTTGTGAGGACTTTGCTGGAGCTGTAGATGTATCTCTTCTGTCAGCAGTTCTTCCTTTGTCCTTTCCATGTTTACTTTGAGATGATTTCTTTGAAGGCTTTGATGCATAGAAACTCACTTCCTCTTCATCATCACTTAAAGTACAAGAGTTCTCACTATCATTGTTAGAAATAAAGGCACTCCCTGCACTTTTTGTTTCTTTAAAATGATAGGGTGAGACATGGGTTCTCAAACTCTTGTTTCTTGATTTTTCATCCATTTCAAGAGCCTCCACTTTGGCAACCAGTGTATCTAAACCGGTTGATTTGAGATCCATAGTGTTGTTGAACATGGACACAGTTTGCTTCCAACTTTCAGGCAAAGTATGGAGCATCTTTTTGTTTAATTCCTCATTAGTGTATTTCAACTCCAAGATGTTCATCTTAGTTACCAGTTGCATGAATCTGTGGAGTTGTTGAGGAATTGATTCACCCTTAATGTGATGGAAGGTTTCATATTATGAACGTAGGGTGTCTGTCCTAATGCTTTTGATTTCATCACTCCATTCACAGAGTGTATGAAGTATCTTCTATAAGGAATTAGCTGTTTTGTAGTTCTCACACCTGATTAAGATCTCTTCAGGTAAAGCCATACTAAGCAGACTATATGCTTTGATATCAACTTTGACCTTCTTGACATCATCAGGTGACAGATCTTTAGTACTTATGGGTTTATTTTTATCATTATAATCCGGCCCAAGGGTGGGTGGAATATAAGGACCTTCAGTTATTGATTCTCATAAGTCAGAATCAGTGTAGTTTACATGATTCCTGAACTTGATTTTCCAAGATTTGAAATCAGCCTTTGTTTCCAACTTTGGAGGTTGGTATGATCCACCAAAGGTACTTATTTTAGTTAAATTTTATGAATTTAACTATAACTGTTACTGTGAACTAATCTATCAACAACTCAGATCTACTATTCAATTAATGTGAAGAGAGATCTAAATTAATCAAGCAATGTAACAGTGCTTGCTGAAAGATAAATCATGGTTTTAATTGATTAGAAAAAAAGACAATTAAACAATTTTAATACTGATAGATCAATCGATCTAAATCAATGAGCACTTGGCTCTGATACCACCTGTGAATCCAATGATCGCAATCAGGAATTATCAGTATTAAAATAAAGACAAGTCAATGAATGCGAAATAATCATTAACTTTTGTTTAATTGCTTTTAATTTTTAATATTAACGATTAAAAGCTTGCTATGATGAACACAATTATGTGTACGTAATAAATAAGCAGACAAGAATTAATTCAAATATATTTCATTAATACTGAATAATGATTACATAAGAATAATTAAGAATGCTATGAACAATGATTCTTCAAACGTATTGTTGTTGTTGATATGACGGCGGCTAGGGTTTGATGATGTGATGTGTGTGTGTGTCGCAATATTGCTATTGCGTTCGCCTTGATATGAAACCTAGGACTCATATTTGTAGGCAATTATGAGTCGGTTAAGGAAACACTAGATCTCTTGGGATTTGAAATTGACTGGTTGACTTGTCAAACTTGTTGAACTTGTCAAATTCATACAAGTGTCTTCGTCTTCTGTAGGAATCTTGTCTTCCACAAGAACTCTTGTTCTTCCATAGGAAACTTGTCTTCCGCAAGAACTCTTGTTCGTTCGTAGGAGCTTGTCTTTCCGTAGGAGTCTTCACTTTATCTTGAGATCATCAGTGGATACTGATGTTCATCCGTAAACATGGAAGTCATCTTGTAAGAAACATATCTACGGATTAACAAAATTGTTCATCCGTAGATGTTTCTTACATGTTAGGACTAATTTCGTACGGAGTACTAACAAATTCTGCGTTATACCGAATCAAATAGTGCGGAATCCTATTTGATTGGTGATCCAATCAGTGAGAACGAATATCCTGATCAATCCAACGATGAAACAAACGTTAAGAACGAACAAGAATTGATCAGAAATGAACTATGAACTTGGATTGACGTTTTGGTACGCTCTGGATGGCTAGGGTACGTATGTATTTGAAGTGTTCTGTTTTTCCACGAATTACATGGTATTTATAGGTTTCCTGTCTTCAGTCGTACGACTGAACCATTAGCATGGTTCAGTCGTGCGACTGAATTATGCGATTGACTCATGCGTAGGACTGAAGGTTTAGTCGTGCGACTGACTCAATCTTATGTCTTAGTTGTATGATTGATCCAGTCTTCTGGTCCAGTCATGCGACTGGTCCATAAACATGATATGTTCATACGTATGGTCCATTAGCATGGTTCATTCGCATGAACTATCACATGGGTACGTTAAACATGCTTCTAAGTTCTTATTGACTTAGAATCATGTAAAACAACATCAAACCTATATAGTTAGTTCATACACATACAACACATTCAATATAATGATATCATGACATAATCAAATATAAATTAACATCACAATGCAATTCATATATCATTCATTCAATTCATTACATCTATTACATATGTGTAAGACATGAAAAACTTTTACATTTCAGAACATAAACTAGGTACATCAATATGTATCAACAAAGTCCCCCTTGGACCTAGTTTACTCTATTGTCTAGCAATCTTCACGTGCTCTTGGAACATCCTGTACTTCTATTCTTGTGTAACTCCTGCATGTATCTTAAATGCAAAGCAGAGTCTTATGACATGTTGGAACTGTAGAGCTTGTATAATGTCCTGCGTGTCATAGAATAGTGGCCACTTGTATAGAGTGTAGACATCATCTTTGGACAAGTTGGTCACCCACATAGGGTCAAACACCCGGATAGTCTCAATTTGAGCATCTTTGTGCAAAACTATGATCGCTTCACCCATTCGCCAGTCGTAGTACCACCATTTGAAGTGTGGAGTGAAGTCCTGAGGCATCTCCCGCAATGGGATCTTTGACATTGTGCGCGGAGGACTCCACTTCAGCACTACCTTAGGCTTTCCAGTATGTGGATCAACTTCAGTCTTATTGATGAACCGTTTAGGCTGTTGAGGCCTGAAGTTGACCCACCTGGTATGGTACTCTTTCTTCAACGCCATCTCAAACCACCCCGACATCTTCCTGGGGTTGGCGTACAAAAGGTCTAAACAGGCAAGCCTGTTTAACTCAAAACCAGGGAGAGTCTTCAGATCATGCGGATATCTAGAGTACTCTGTCCCCTTCTCTCTCTTCATTGCGTACACATCCAAGTCTTCAAAATACGCCCAGCTAATGATCTTTCCCGACACCTTCTGATGCTTCTTGACTCTGTAGAGTTTGGTGTAGGTGCTAGTCTTTGGCGGTTGTCACTGGGCTCTTATCTTTTCTAAAAAACTGACCATTCAGCTTTCTTGATATCAACATCAGTGTCCGAAGCTTGGGATTTCCCTTCTACTCTCTCCTTCTCTTTCTCTTGAGCATCAAGAGTTCTAAACGAATCACTGCCAAATGTTTCACCTAAATTGGGGATAACATTTCCCCTGTTGGTCAGTGTACTGTAGATACTCTTATGCTGTGATATCCTCTATATTAATCTCATCGCCACCCTGCAGCTCTTCATCACTCATGACATCAACCTCGGGAGCCTCCTTGACCAGCTCATCCGGGTTGAGCCTGAATATATCAGCCAGCTGCTCGTCTATGAGATCATGAATGATCTCTCCCTCCTCGGGTGTATTGCTCACAGATCGTCGCACAATCCCTTGCAAATCAAGAATCATTGTTAGCTGAGTCTTGATTTGTTGAAGGGGTGCGACGTCATGCTTCTCAGTCTGTTGAGAGTCATGTGTTTGTTTAAATATTCAAAAACACAGAAACATATTAGTAATCAATTCATTTACATTAATAAACATTTATTACCATTAATTACATAAGTATAATACATAGTCCAAGTACAAAAGATAATCAAAAGCTAAGACAACTAATCATTACTCTTGTCCTTGTCACTTGGCTCTTCAGCTTGAGAAGCTGAGGTGGACGGTCTTAATTCTTGACGTCGTTTTGTCCGCCGTTCCTGAGCCGCTGGATCTGAGGCTGATGCAGATGCATCACCTTCAGGCTCATCCTCATCACTTCCCTGTCTGTCCTTTCCACTTCCCTTTCCCTCAACCTCATCTCATCATCAGACTCAACATCATCATATGAGTCGTCATCATCATCATCATCACCATCATCACCATCACCTTTGATCTGGAGAGGCTCGCCTTTTGTGCCCTTTAGCCTTAGGTGTAGCTTCTTGTTCTTCTTCTTAACATCCTCTATTCGCTTCACCGATGCCATCAAAAGTTCATTTAATGTGGTTAAGGCACGGTGAGCTCTGGACAAGTCTCCCTCGAGGGCAGCTTCCTTCTCAGTCAGATCTGCAATCTGTTGACACTGACCTGCTGTCCTCTCGATCAGCAGGGCGATCTGCTTGGCCTGCTCAGCATTGACAGCCATCAACTGAGTCATCTGGTTTGCTCGTATATCGTTAGTTGCGGGCAGTTTCAGAACCAGATGGTTAAGGCTGGCAAGCTGTTCCTCTAACCTGACGTTGGGCAGAGAGGATCCAAGTGGTGGTAATGAAGAGGTGGAAGGTCCGGCATGTGATGTGGTGGGTGGAGTGGTGGATGTAGTATATGTGGGAGTGGTGGTAGTTGTGGTTTGTGGTGGAATGGATGAAGTGGGTGGAGTGGTGGATTTAGTATATGTGGGAGTGGTGGTGGTTGTGGTTTGTGGTGGAATGGATGATGTGGGTGGAGTGGTGGTAGCTGTAGTGGTGGTGGTAGGTGTGATGAGAGTAGTGGATGTAGTGGTTGTGGTGGTAGAAGAGGTCATCAGCACTATGCGTCTTCTTTTGGCCTTTTTGCCATGTGGCTAAGCCATCCTCTACAACCGTGAGACCTTGGAGCTCTGGGCTCCCCCTGGGCTTGGCTGGGGAGGTGTGTATGTAGGATCAGCAGTATCAGTACCCTCACCCCCAGCCCGGCGTCCTCCGACCGCCTCCATACCCCGGTCGGTAGCAATCACACGGCTACCAACTGTCCTAGTGAGGGGCTCCTCATCGGACTCCTCATCTTCATCATCTGGAAGAAAGTCCCAATGGATGGGTGCCTGCTCCAATCCACCGGGAGCTGAGGAACTAGCATGAGTGGGTGGTGGAGACATAGTGGAAGTGTCAGTGGCCCATGGTTCACTAGGGCCTGTACCTCCACCACCCTGATCGTCATCGTCGCCGTCGTCATCCTCATCTCCAGCAGCCATGACTAGCTTAACATCCAAATCGTTGTTATCGTGACGCCACTTTTTACGAGCTGGCGCCATGTAGTCCTTCCTGGTCAGATGGCCGAACAACCTCCTAACCGGGGGCTTTACCTACTTCCCCCGGTAAACCTTCATTCTTCCCAAGGTGGTGTCATCCATAACTTCCAATGACACCATACCGTCCTTCTCCTTGGGAAGGTGAGGAAGCTTCTCGTCTATCATCATCTGAAGAAACCTCGGGTATATGCAAAATCCTTCTTTCCCCTTGGCCTCAATGTTCTCTAACAAATAGGTGAAGAACATCCGTGAGAAGCTGAACGGATGGTTCAGCACCAACGCCACATACACGTTCTGGATCTGGTCAGATAGCTTATCAAATCCTCCTCTCCTGGAGGCGATGCACTTCAGGATCACATGTGCTAGATACTTAAATTGAGGGCACATGTTACTCTTGTTCATGACGCCAGCGTTGATATCACCAGCGTACTTGATCCTGAGGAAACATCCCCGTACCGTTAGGGGATGCAACTTGGTTGGGTGTGCACCATCGTCACCCAAGTCCAAACCTCGCCTGATATCCTCTTCGCTGATCTAGATATCTTCTCCAAAAATGGAGCTCCTAATGCAGTAGGGCTCTGTAGATCTGTCAACACTGGCGTTCTCCCAGAACGTCTGCTGGATCGACCTATACGGTCTTGATGCAATATCAAATGTTTGAAATTTTGGCAGAGTAACAGGGCTTAGGCGGGTTTTGGAAATTTTTGAAGTCTGGTAGAGATTGCGACCGAATGAGCCTTTATTTATACTGTTTTGGTATTCAGTCGTGTGACTGGACCCATATCATGGCTCAATCGTGCGACTGAGGTTCAGTCGTGCGACTGACTCATACTCCTCTTCTTAGTCGTACGACTGGCTTAGTCTCCTCTCTCCAGTCGTGCGACTGGCTCAGTCTTGCGGTCCAATCGTATGACTGTCTCATACTCATGGTCCAATCGTATGATTGTCTCATACTAATGGTCCAATCGTATGACTGGCTCAATCTCATGGTCCAGTCATACGATTGACTCATTCTTATGATTAAATCGTACGATTGGTTCATACTTATGATCCAATTATGTGATCGATTCATACTCATGAGTTTACTTCATATTTTTCAAACCTTCAGATTTCACTTTTGATTGATATAACATTATGAGCATCGATCATCTCAGACATGATCCTTTGAACGAGAAACCATTTGATCACCTCAGATGTGATCCTTTTAATTTACATAATTTGGCCACCTCAGACGTGACCATTTTATTTTTCAAACCTTGATCATCTCAGTTATGATCATTTCAATTTAAAACAACTTGGTCACCTCAGATGTGACCCTCTTAAGGTGTGATTCACAGAGTTCACTATGTTACATAGTCCGACATTGACGCAAAAAGATAACTAAAACATAAAAGCAACTTGAAATTAAACAAAACAAAGAATATTTTTGTGTTCTTGTTTGGGGTGGGTTGAAAGCTTTTAAATATCATTTAACCGATTTCTCCCCTTGAGCAGAACAGCTTCAATTTGGTTTTATCATCTCTGGAGAGATTCATATGGAATCATACGGGTGTATCATAATCATTTGGGACTCCTTGTTATATGTTTAAAGTAATGATAATTATTTCTCACCGAGTCACAAGCACTTACAGGAAATCATACTAAAGCTGTGAGAAGCACATAATGGTTTCGACTGTCGGGAGTTGTAGCCACGATGATTGTCAGTATTATTGTCCACTTAAATCCATACACAGACTTTTAACTCACATTGGTGATTTGATTTTATTATTTCAACAAGCGTTTGTGGATCCCACACTTATATGGTAATCAACATTCCTCAGGAGATTTTTGAGCGGTCTATGGGTTTTGAGATAAGAAGAAACTATTCTTAGAGCTTTCAAAGAGATGCTAAGCCTCAGGTCAGTGCCATCGCATAGCAGAGAGGCGTAAACAACAATCAATTCTAGAATATTTAGGTTGTCCTTATCCTCAGGTCAGTGCCATCGCACAACAGAGAGGCACACAACCTATCTTCTTTTAAGAGCACTTTTTTCTTTTACACATAACCCACCAACAACATTAGTCATTAGTTTGACGGCGTTTATCAATTTTTTCATGTGCTTTACTCATTTTTATAGTCGTCCGCACACATTTGTGGCGTTTATTTTACTCGTCACCCCTTATTGGAGTCTAGTTGATTGTGTTAACCAGTGATAAGATGGAAACCCACAATTTGTTGAATAGTTTAGTTTAGATTGTTTCACCAATGAAGTCTACTTGTCTATTGTGTCAAATCTACCGACACATCGTACAATGGACTAGCAACCCCTAGGTCTACTTTCTCTATGTAACCTCAGTAACAAACTAGTGTACTATCATTTTTCCTTTATTTGGCTTAAACATCGTATACTTGAAATTTTAATTATATCCTTTTGATCTCTTCAGTCCTTTTTAAGTCCTAAACAATCAGTTCCCTGTGTACTATCATTTTCCAGTTTTGGATCAATCTCACAGATTTGATTTGCTTTCAGCGTATCTGCCCGCCTCCTTCCTTTTTTTAAGTAAATAAATACTGAAACTAAGTGAAACTAAACTAATATCCCCCTAAAATTCTAAAACCAAAAATCTTTGTGTTTTTGGATTTTTAAGACAGAAATAATTAAAATAAAGAAAAATTAAAATTAACAAAAGGACGGACTATGAACTCGATTCTTCTGGAATCACATCACTTTTCTTTTTCACGCCATTTACCTCTAATAAATATAAAAACCGAGGTTTATCAAATGCTTTTGTGTAGAGGTCGGCGCGTTGAAAATCCGTATTAATTTTAACCACGTCGATTAATTGCTTTTCAAAACAGTCACGTATAAAGTGATATTTAATACCGATGTGTTTAGTCTTAGGGTGTTGGACCAGATTTTTAGTTACAGCAATTGCAGCAGAATTATCAACAACGATAGGGGTGTTAGAAAATTGCAAAACGTAGTCGCGCATTTGCTGTTGAATCCAAATGATTTGTGAGCAGCAACTTGCGGCAGCAATGTATTTAGCTTCACATGTTGACAAAGCAACAGACGTCTGCTTCTTACACTGCCAGGTGACTAACCGTCTTCCAAAGAACTGACAACCTGCTGATGTTGACTTGTAATTCATCTTGCAACCACTGTAGTCCGAGTCACTATACGCTATAAGCTCAAAAACATCATCATGAGGATACCACAACCCGAGTGTTGGAGTACCCTTCAGATAACGAAATATCCGTTTAACCCCTATGAGATGTTTTACTTTTGGTTTCAATAGATATCTGGAATAGAGACACGTGGCATACATGATATCAGGACAAGAAGCTGTGAGGTACATAAGAGATCTGATCATCCCTCGATACATAGTGGCATCTACCAGATCACCATTTTTGTCGGGTGCCACATCGTGATTTATGGCAAGTGGAGTTCCAGCAACAGTTGTATTCTCCATGTCAAACCGACTAAGAATATCTCCTACATACTTTGTCTGATGCAGGAAGATTCCTTTGGGTGTCCGATTCACCTGTAGCCCAAGAAAGAACTTCATTTCTCCTATGGCACTCATTTCAAATTCAGCTTTCATCACAGATTCGAATTCCTTACATAAAACTTCGTTTTTCGAACCAAAGATGATGTCATCCACGTAAATCTGAACCAGTAGTAAATCACCATCTTTCTCTTTGATAAACAGTATACAGTCAATAACCCCTCTGCGAAAACCATGTTTAAGCAGATGAGTAGATAGTTTCTCATACCAGTCTCGAGGGGCTTGATGAAGCCCATAGAAAGCCTTGTCCCGTTTGTACACTCTATCCCGATGATAAGGATCCTTAAATCCCTCGGGTTGACTTACGTACACTTTTTCACGAATCTCACCATGAAGGAAGGCACTTTTCACATCCAATTGATAAACTTTGATTTGCATATAGGATGCATAGGCTAGGAATATACGAATAGATTCCATCCTTGCCACAGGTGCAAACACTTCATTGTAGTCAATGCCTTCGACTTGCCTAAACCCTTGAACGAAAAGCCGCGCCTTGTTTCGAATTATGACCCCTTGGTCATCTTTCTTGCAACAAAGAACCCATTTGGTGCCAATCACCTTTGCACCTTTTGGTCTGTCCACAAGTGTCCAGACTCCTAATTTTTTGAATTGAAGGAGTTCTTCTTGCATAGCACTGACCCATGCCACATCTTGTAATGCCTCGCTTACATATTTAGGTTCAACTTGAGATACAAAACTGCGATAGGCACCATCATGAATATAGCCCTTTTCCATCACTGAGGCATAATCAGCTGAATATAACTGATTTCTAGTTTGAACTCCTGATAGAATATCCCGATGATGTTATCCAGGGGATGATGAACATGTATCCGAGTTCTACGAGTGGTGGGAACTACTACCTCATTATCCAGATTTGGAGTCTCATTTGTTGTTGGAGTGTGAGGTTCCGACGTGTCGGCGGCTTCAGATTCAGCTATGGGTGTACTTGTAGTAGCAGGAACTTGTTCTGGCTGATTCACGTTTGTGGTCTCAACTACTTCATCATCAGAGGAAGAATCACCTCTGTTCGGTGATCCCAAAGTAGTATCAGTCTGTTCGGTGACTGACTTCACAGGTTTACGTGTAGAATCTTGATCACTGACCAGAAGGGTAAACACCACATGATCCTTAATGGAGTTGTTATTTATTGGTCTACATTTAGTATTCAAAATGATAGCATGTGGTGGTGGTACTACTTTATAACCCAAACCTTCCCCACCATTTCGTTCTTTCACTAAGTTTTGAACAATGTGTGAAGAACTTGCCAAACTATGCGGTTTTTTTTCAATGATTCAACTTCAACTTCCAAAACTGCTTTTTGCTTCTTTGTTTCTTCCAAAGAATTTAAATAAAACATAATATCATTTGATTGATTAAGAGTAATAACTTCGGTTTCCCTCAGTTGTTTCCCCAGAAGTTCTATCTTTTCTTTGAAACTGCACTCATTTTGTTTTAGTACACGATTTGCTTCAGTGCAGAGTTGCAAATCATTTACCAGATTATCATTGTGTTCTAATAACCTAGCAAATTTTAAATCAATGCTTTCTCTAAATTTATCACATTCAGAGCAAGCATGTTTGTCAAATAATTCGTTTTTAGAATTTACCTGTGAAGTACCAGACGAATCAGCCATCAGTGTAGTGTCAGACTCTTCAGCAACTGATTGTTCTGTGTTTGCTGCACTAAGCTTTTCTTCCATTAAGTGATCAATGACATCCGTAGTTTCTTCAACATCTGAACGTGAATGCTCAGCCACTATATCTCCCTCACTTGCAGATCCGTCATCCAAGGTGTCGACAACAACAACGTTAGATTCACCCTCGGATACGAATCGGAAGGACCAGTCTTGTCTTTCATCACCTTGAGCAACCAAAGCTTTAGAGTCGTTACTAACTGTTGATGTCCTAATCTTATCCTTTTCCTGATGATTGAAAGAGGGAAATGGATTTCAATTTCCAGTCTTCTTGGGCTTAACACACTCTCGCTTGAAATGCCCTTTCTTACCACAGTTGAAGCACGTGACCTTAGTTTTATCAAATCCAAATATAGTATCTTTAGTTGCCACCAAGTTTTGTCCTGTCTTCTTCATAAACTTCTTTGCTCTTCTCATAGCACTAGCCAATGCCCACATGATATCCATGCATTCTAGCTTAGTTTTATCAACTTGCTCGTAATCTTCATCAGCAAGATGACAGTTTCCAATCTTTCTAGCAACCAGACCATCAAAAGATTGGACAACTACAGCTAGAAGGTCCATATGCTCTTTCGCTACTTCCATGGTCACATTCCCAAAATTTTCAGTCTTTAACTTCGTAGCATTTGCTTCAGGAACTATATAGTGGGTTCCAGATGACCCAGACATATCGGTACCTGATGATCTGCACTGAGAAGGAGCAGAAGAGTTAGATACAAAAGCAGTTTGTAATGGTGTACCTTACGTAGTAGAAGGTGGAACTGAGTTATATAAAGCAGGATTCTGAGCGTAGGATCCTTTCTTTGACTTGTACTTCTGACGCAGTTCTTCCTCCCTGAGCTTTAAAGTGAAGTCATTTATGTCCAAGGTAGCAAGAGTATCATTTTGCCTTAAATTGGACACAAATGGATCCCATTTGTCTGGTAACCCATCAGCAAAGCTAGAGACTTTGTCTTCCGTGGATATAACCACACCATGAGTGTGCAACTCACTCATAAGATGATAGAATCTGTCGATGATATCATCTAAGCTCTCCTTTCCAATTGGTGAGAAATTTTCAAATTCCTTTTTAGGAGCCTTTGCCTTGAGTGCTTTCAGAGTTGTATTGCCTTCGTATCTTTTTCTAAGGCTTCCCATAACTTTTTAGACTGCTTGTTCTCAGAAACTGATGAAATAAGTCTTTCGGTATTGACTGAGTCAACAAGGCATATGCTTTCTTTTCAGCATTATGCATAGTCTTCTGGGCTTCACTCATACCTCCTAATGTGAGCTTTACCCCATTAGCACTGACTAGTACCAGGTAACCAGTCTCAATAGACGTCCACAGATTAGGGTCAACTCCATTCAGATAGATTTCAAACCGATGTTTCCACTGTGGGTATTCATCCAATGTTAACAGCTTTGGCGGTTTGTTGTGGTTCCCTATCTCACTTTCCAGAAGTAGAAGATTCTGGATGCGTGAGTCCTTTCCAGCAGTAAATGCAGAGAACTGATCTTCCATTTTTGTAAACTTGATGAACCGAGAACAGTACAGATTGACTTATGCGATTGGACAGCCGACTGGTTCAACCGTGTGATTGAAGTATGCGATTGGATTCAGTCGTGCAAATGAACAAGACGATTGAAGTCAACCGAATGAAAGGCTTCAACCGTGCGAATGAACTATGAGAATGAGTTCAGTCGTGCGATTGAACAATGTGAATAAAGTTCAGTCGTGTGATTGGGCCAATCGTGCGATTAGAGCTGCTGCTGCGGGAAAAAATCGAATGTTTGAATGCTTGACTCAAAATTTATGAATTTTCAAGAACCCTAATCGGCCGTATAGGAACAAGTCGAACTATTGTCACAGAAACTCGACAAAACCAAGTTTTTGAAGCGAAAAAATGTATCTTTTGAATGAAAACTTTAGTTTTGACACCAAAGCCGATTGAATCCACGCAAAATCACGAGCCAAAGCTCTGATACCACTTATTAGGACCGATTTCGTACGGAGTACTAACAAATTCTGCGTTATACCGAATTAAATAGTGCGGAATCCTATTTGATTGGCGATCCAATCAGTGAAAACGAATATCCTAATCAATCCAATGATGAAACAAACATTAAGAATGAACAAGAATTGATCAGAAACGAACTATGAACTTGGATTGACGTTTTGGTACGCTCTGGACAGCTAGGGTACGTATGTATTCGAAGTGTTCTATTTTTTCACGAATTACGTGGTATTTATAGGTTTCCTTTCTTCAGTCGTACGAGCATGGTTTAGTCGTGCAACTGAATCATGCGATTGACTCATACGCACGACTGAAGGTTCAGTCGTGCCACTGACTCAATCTTATGTCTTAGTTGTACGACTGATCCATTCTTCTGGTTCAGTCGTGCGACTGGTCCATAAGCATGATATGTTCATGCGTATGATTCATTAGCATGGTCCATTCACATGAACTATCACATGGATACGTTAAACATACTTCTAAGTTCTTATTGACTTAGAATCATGTAAAACAACATCAAACATTATAGTTAGTTCATACACATGCAACACATTCAATATAATGATATCATGACATAATCAAGTATAAATTAACATCACAATGCAATTCATATATCATTCACTCAATTCATTACATCGATTACATATATGTAAGACATGAAAGACTTTTACATTTCAGAATATAAACTAGGTACATCAATATGTATCAACATTACACTTAGCCAATTACAAGAATTCACAAAGTATACTATTTTTGTCTGTCATCATACACATTAAGCAACACATATATATGGGTTAACCTATATACCCAATGCATATATATACTGATAGTCAATTACAATCATTTATTGCATGAATAGATTAAATTTTTAAGCCTATACAAATTGATCTAGACCTATTCTCTCTAGATCTAATAGAATGTCACAGTCATAGTCGCTAATGAACTCAATCCAATGTCTTTGTCTCATGTTGAGATCCTTTTGATTGAACATGTGTTGAAGACTCTTATGATCGGTATAGACTATGCATTGCGTCCCATAAAGATAGTACCGCCAAATCTCCAAATCAAAAACCATGACACCAAGTTCAAGATCGTGGGTTGTGTAGTTCACTTCATGAACCTTCAACTGCTTCGACACGTATGCTATGACCTTTCCTCGTTGCATGAGAACACAACCAAGACCTTGACTAGAGGCATCACAATACACAGTAAAATCATCGTTTCCATCGGGGAGGGTTAGGATAGGAGCGTTACACAACTTGCGTTTCAATGTCTCGAAAGCCTCTTCTTATTCGGGTCCCCATTCAAAAATTCGATTCTTTTGGGTTAGGGTTGTAAGCGGTTTAGCAATCTTCGAGAAGTTTGCAATGAACACACGGTAACAGCCTGCTAGACCCAGAAAAGAACGAAGTTCGGTTGGGGTCGTGGGAACACACCAGTTTTTCATGGCTTCTATTTTTGCAGGGTCGACATGAATTCCTTAGCTATTCACCACATGACCTAGGAATTGAACTTCTTCAAGCCAGAACTCGCACTTAGAGAACTTGGCGTATAGTTGTTCCTTCTTCAAAAGTTCGAGAACTTGTCGCAAATGCAACTCCTGATCGGTTTTTGTCTTGGAATAGATGAGAATATCATCGATGAACACGATCACGAATTTGTCCAAGTACGGTTTACATACTCGATTCATGAGATCCATGAAAAGAACAGGTGCATTAGTCAAGCCAAAAGGCATAACCATGAACTCAAAATGTCCATATCGAGTACAGAACGCGGTTTTTGGAATGTCGTTGTCATGAACACATAGTTGATGATACCCAGAACGTAGATCGATCTTCGAGAATTGTGTAGCTCTTTGAAGTTGATCGAAGAGATCATCGATTTGAGGAAGAGGATATCGGTTCTTGATAGTGAGCTTGTTGAGTTCCCGGATGCACATATAGAAAGAACCATCTTTGTTCTTCACAAACAGCATGGGTGCACCGCATAGTGAAGAGCTAGATCAAATAAAACCCTTATCGATCAACTCTTGCAGTTGACTGGTTAGTTCTTGCATTTCAGACGGTGCAAGAAGATAAGGTGAATTAGCCACGGGATTCGCACAAGGAATCAGGTCGATTTTGAACTCAACTTCTCGCACGGGAGATAACCAACTAAGATCCTCAAGAAACACCTTAAGAAAATCTCGCACGACAGGAATATCCTTCAATTCTTTACCCTTGGCTTTCGTGTTGATTACGTAAGCCATGAAAGCTACGTAGTTTTTACTTAATAACTTTTGAGCCTTGATACAGGACAAGAGTTTAAGTCTTTGCAATAATCTCTCCCCAAAGATCTTTAAAGTATCACCTGAGGGTAAAGGAATTCGAATGCATTTTTCGAAGCATATGATTTCCGCTTGTTGCTTGGCTAACCAATCCATGCCGATAATAATGTCGAAGCTCCCCAGCTGCATAAGAATAAGGTCAATGAGAAACTCGTGCTTGTTAAGACTCAAGGTACAATCACGTATCACGACATCAACTTTGATAGATTTGCCATCAGCTACTCTAAAGACACGAAACTCTTATCCGCACCCGAATCAAAAAGTACAGAAGCATATCTATTATTTAGAAGATACAAACCTGCTCAGATAATAAACTATTATTGGCACATGAAAAGCAGGCAGGGATTTTATGAGATAAAGAACGATTAACAATAAATAAAGACGTACCATTCATTACATTGTTGTAGGCTTGAGCTTGGTTAGCATTGATATTGAAAGCCCTTCCACGAGCTGGTGGCACAGTTCCCACATTGCGAGAACATTATGGACAAAAATGTCCAGGTTCGCCACAGTTGTAGCAGACTCGATTGGCAATCAACGCAGCATTATTCGGAGCACGATGGCAAGTAGCCACCAGATATCCATACTCCCCGCACACCGAACAAATTCGGAAAGGAGTATTCACCGCATGATGGTACTTGCAAGTGTTGCACATTGGGTGTGGCCAAGTATAAGCCCTTGCCACGGGGGCTTGATTTGCCACTATAGCTTGCCTTTGAGGGGCATTTGGTGCTATCACCGCATAGTTACGAGCCGTTGTGAATTTGCGCTTCTTGCCCTTAAAAGACGACTCGGTCTTCACCTCCTTTGTTTCCTCGGGATTCACCTTCACAGCAGTCTTGGCACTATTCACCGTCAAGGTACCAGCCTTAATATGGTTTTCAGTAAGCTGGGCAGTGATATTAATCGCCTCCTCCAAAGTTGTAGGCCTACTTCCCACCACAGCATCTTGAATTTGAGGTGGTACCCCTTTAATAAACTACTCGATGTTGTGGGGCACGGTATCCACCATATGTAGTAGGAGCATGCTCAGTTCATGATGTCGGGTGGAGTAAGCCAAGTGGTTGCCACTACCTTGCTTGAGGTTCCGAAATTCCTCCTCCAACTTTTACAGTTCGCTTCTCGGGTAGAATTTTTGGACCATTAAGTTCTTAAACTCTTCCCAAGACAACGCCAAAACGACTTCAGCACCACGGTTCCTTTTCTCGCTATTCCACTATGTGAGTGCTCGTTGTTGGAGGACACTAGCAGCATAGCGGACCTTAAGCTCTTCAGGACACTCGCTGTTAATGAACGTGTTTTTCATACTTTCGAACCACTCGAGAAGTCCAGTGGTTCCTTCTTTTCCACTAAACCTAGTGGGTTTGCACGAGTTGAAGTGCTTGAACGTGTATGTTTTCACCATGATTGTTACTATTTTCCCCATGGCCATTGTTACCAACACCACCATTGTTTCCATTGGCGTCGTTGCTATTGTTGGCTATTAGGGTGCTGCTAAGTTCAGCAACCATCGTCAAGAGTACGGCAACCATTTGTCGGGCAATCATCGCAGCAAGTTTACTATCGGAGGTAGCACGCTTTCCTTGGTGACAAGATATTCTATAAGATAGAAATAAATAAAATATTAGTATTCGGAGATAAACCAGTTCAAGGTAAACAGGATTTTTTGATATTT
>CM044005.1:40528197-40730697 GCA_024085815.1 Flaveria linearis | reverse complement strand
TCTTCGTCTACTTTATTTAATTAGTTTAATTGTTAGCTAAAGTAGTTAATCATATTATTCACAAATCATTTTTCATCAGCTAGATAATGACAAATACTTAGTAATAGGAGCTTTCGTGTCCATGGACTGATACTTGGTTCTTACTAAAACTATACTACTATCTGATTGATAGGTGAAAATTATTTATATAATTTTAAAGCTTAATTGTGTAAAATCCATTATAAAAAATATATATATTTCAAATCACACATCAAGTTTTTGGCGCCATTGTCGAGGACACGACAATTTAGAGAAAGATCTGAGTCATTACTCTAGCGAAGCCTTTGTATTTACTTATATTAGTTTAATATATTCTGTTACCTTTATATTTATTTACGCGTTTGGTAGTGTTTGTGTTTTCAGGAGGCTTATGCTCGCATCTTCACTGACTGATGATCTTATAGAGCCTTATTCTAAACCCAAAAAGGTAATTAGAAGTAACTTGGGAGCAAGATCCCAAAAGGTAGAACAAGAAATCAAAAGTGAAACGACGAGGCTAGAAGGCTCAAACGAAACCGAAAGTGAATAGGAGGATACAAACGAGACGTGAAAAAGAGCACACCGAATACACAATGGCGCGACAAAATAATAGAATAACGATCTATGATTTTGCCAAACCATCTCTAGAAGGTGCAAGACCTAGCATTGTACGACCGAATATGCAAGCTAATAACTTTGAGATCAAATCAAGCACGATTCCAACGATCCAAAACAATTGAAATTTGATGGTTGTCTGGATGATGATCCAAACTTTCACCTTGCAATTTCCTTGAAATATGTGATACCTTCAAGATTAATGGAGTTAGTGATGATGCAATTAGACTTTGGTTATTGTCTTTCGCATTACGTGATAGAGCAAAGCAATGGTTGAGTACATTTCCTGTTGGTTCCCTCACCACTTCAGATCAATAGCTGAAAATTTCTCTTGAAGTACTTTCCACCATCGAAGACGACAAGATTAAGGAACTTAATCACGTCATTCATACAAGATGAAGGAGAATCACTTTATGAAGCATAGGAAAGATACAAGGATTCAATGAGGCAGTGCCAATTGGAACCTTTTGTCACAACCTCGCTAAAGCGGAAACACGAGAATGCAACGGACGGGATCGTCATAACATATTGAGGATTTAAGAGAATATCTAAAGGTATTCTCCGTAAATGGGTCTTGACGTCACCCGACATATAGGAACACATGTCAAGGGTAGTCACTGCCAAAACATCATACCAAAATGCATAATCACACCAAAAATTCCATATGGATACAAATCAATCAAATCCCAAACAATGCAATCTCAAATCCACCAAATACAATTCATAAACCCAACAATTCAAAAATAAATGTATCAAAGTCTCTTGAACGTGCATGGCTCCTAGAGGAGCGGTCTCGTCTAAGTCCAATGTCACACACCTAGACTTCATTACCTAAAAAGACATGCTCGAAAATGTCAACATATGTTGGTAAGTTCACAGGTTTATAAGTACAAGTATTTTGTTGTGTATAACATGGGTAGAAAAATTGTATGTGAAAGAGATACATAGTAGTCAAGATATCAACATAAGCTCAAATGTAATCCAAGTCCAAATTGTTTAAAAATGCACACAACCCGAAAGTCCATGACTTTTCAAAATGCACACAACCCGAAAGTCCAAGACTTTCCAAAATGTTCACAACCGGATTATATTCACCCAAGAGCACTCCCGGCCAAGTCGGTCTCGACTAGTATACCAACAACATGGGTGGGGGTGTCAACCCGTTAGTACTAACAATACCTCTCCCTGATGACTGAATACATAAATTGTAGCACAAACATAAGCACAAGCACATGTATACCCTCATGATTGAATATCAAGTCTCATACCATGACCCAAACCACATACAATATTTCAAAAGAAAACCGACACGGCATAGTCCAAAACCATGAGCATGCTTTTCCCCCAAGAAAACATAATTAAAAAGGGACCATGAAACTCACCTTAAAATGTCATAGATCAACTTCCACAACACGCAGAGAAGCTCTAAAATATATAATTCACACAAGTATTAATATTGCACCAAATATCGATGACTAAAAGGGTATAATCCTGTTAGTCCAGCGCTTAACACAGATCAAGGTTTTCCATCATTACACTTATTAATTTAATTATTTTATAAAAAGGTTTAATCAAAATTATATACAAAAATTGTCTTAATTTAGATTATTTAGTCCAAACCTTTATTTATAAGTCTTAACAAAATATTTCAGCATACATATCTGATTGCGCATCAGTCTTGTACAGGCTGTTTGGAATTCGAAATGACAACGAAACATCACGTACGAGGTTTCATTTGAAATAGGAGACTTTAAATTAAATTCTAGAAAACGAATCAGGTTCATTTGACAAAATATGAGAAAGTTATGATACGAGGAATAAAGACCAATCTGCTGTCGAGATTCGTCAGTTTTGACCTTCAGTTTTGTTTGCTACGTTTGGAAGACCAAACGATGTCGAAATGACGCGAGACCACTTGAGTTATTTAGAGGACTCATGGGGCTTAATTTTAGACCCATAGTTTGCCCCAATTGAATTTATTTAGACCAAGATATCGCTCGAACAAAATGACCTATTTTTCTGGTAGCAAGCTGTCCAGATTGTTAGATTCGTTCCCTTGCGTTGTTTCGTTTTGTTTAACCCATCAATTCTTTTGAGGAACAATTTTTTGTTAGTTCAAAACGTTTTCTAGGTACAAAATCTTGATTAAGTGCAGGTCATCCAAGATTTTCAATCAATATCATGGATTCGATTACCATGGAATCCAAAATTAGGGTTTCTTACCAAATGGCGAATCCGACGATCGTAACGCTAAGATTCTCACGATCTAGCACCAAAAACTGAAAATACAAGATCATTAGATGAAGTTTTCGAAAATAGATGATGATTATCATCTATTTTGAGTGAAACAAAGATGTAACTTCATCAAAACGAGTTTTGCTTACCGTATCTTCGAAGATGAAGGTATCTTGCTTTGTTTGAGGATCTTGGATGTTTGGCTTATATCGATGGAAGCTTGAAGAATTTCAGAATTTTGAAAGTTTGATGAAGAAGAAGAGAAAAGAGAGAGTTTGGTGAAAGGAAGTGGCTAGGGTTTCATGTAAAAACCAAATTGTTGCACAAATGAGTCAAGGCAAGGGGGAATACCCCCTTTAATCCTTGTGGCCGCAAATTAGGAGGGGAGGAGGGCCTCCCGGCCCTCGGCTCATCCCGTGAAATTCGTCTCGTCTCGAACCACGTGTCATCCAATTTTTACATTTTCAAATTCCACGTGCAAATACGGTTCCAACGAGCTATCACATGCCCTATAATTTGGATAATTTATATTTTTAGAATTTACTTAAGTTTATTTGCTAGGATTTAAGCGAAACCCATGGATGTAAGATTCCTATAATTTGGATAATTTATATTTTTAGAATTTACTTAAGTTTATTTGCTAGGCTTTAAGCGAAGCCCATGGATGTAAGATTACTTATATTATGGTTAAGTTTTGAGTTTTACATTATAGAGAAACCTCGATCAGACTCACTACATAGGACTTCATAAGATGACAAGCCACTAGTCACATAAAGATATGAACTCCAGGCCCATCATAAAGACGTAGGCCCATTGGGCCAAAATTTAGGCCCAACAAGAAATGAACCATAAATCAAGACTAAGCCCAAATAAGGACAAAAGTGAAGGTCAACGCCCCTATTTTGGTGACGGATGTCACACCTTGGTTTTAAATCCAAATGTTTTACAATGGTTAAGCCCGAAAAGTCATCAGATTATTGATGCATCTACACGAGGTGCATTTTAGGATAAAACACCCGAGGAAGCATATGAGTTGATAGAATATTTAGCCAACAATAGTTGTTAATGCAAGCTCCAAGAACCTACCAACCAAGACAGGGTGTTTATCAAGTTGATACATATTATTCTTTATCTATAGTCTGCATAAGTTGAAGCACTTACAAACTGAATAAATCAAATGTAGGTACTCAGGGCCCAAACAGTCTGTAATATGTGTGGGGGACCGAGTTCAGAGCAAGTTGACTATATGAGAAGCTAAGTTCGTCCTCAAAGCAACTCATATAGTATTTTAGTTGGAAGGAAAGCGGTAGCAACCAACCTCCAAGATTTCAACCAAGGCCAACATATCAAAACCATCAACAAAAAAGTCATCAACTGTATCAATAACAGCCTCACAATCAATTCCGCCCTCAAATTCAAAATCAATACTAACAATTCCAACATCAAGGCTCAAGTAGTAGTTCACAACCAGAACTGAA
The DNA here is from genome assembly GCA_024085815.1 of Flaveria linearis. NCBI lineage: Eukaryota > Viridiplantae > Streptophyta > Magnoliopsida > Asterales > Asteraceae > Flaveria > Flaveria linearis. Next base: position 40,726,351 of record CM044005.1, on the reverse strand, counting down.
ATCCAATTTGGAAAAGATGATGGCACAATTCCTATTGACAGTTGAAAGTCATCTTTAAAGTTTGGAAACTCGTCACCAATAACACGATATGGAACTAAGAAACCATCAAACCATAATGCAAAGTATAGAAGCTCAAGTGGGAGAAATTTCAAGGAAATTATCTGAAAGACAACTGTTGGTACACATGTCCCCAGTTCTAGTCTAGTGAGTTACAATGTAATAGAACTTCATCTTGTAACGCATATGTAACGTTTGTTTATTATAACGAGAATCTCTTCCTTTATGTTTATTGGTTGCTTACATGTTATATCTATTCATATCAATTATTATTACACGCATATATGATAATATTATATAGGTTTACAGTTGTTAGACATAGTTTTGAATCATCAAAGGTTCAATAATGTGTTTAACTAAGTTATCTGATTCAGTCGCACGACTGGACCATGCGAATGGGCCAGTCACACGAATGAATCAGGTGATTGAGTCAATCGTACGATTGAGTCATAAGACTGACTCAGTCGTCCGAATGAACCAATCGTATGACTCAGTCGCATGGCTCAGTCATACGAATGATAGCTGTAACCTATAAATACCACTTAATTCGTGGAAAAACGGAAGAATTCGAATACTTGCAACCCTAGCCGACCCAGAGCGTCCTGTTCGTCCATTCCAACTTCATAGAACGTCTCAAATCATTTCTAGTCCATTCTTAACGTTTTCTAATCGTTAGGATTGATCTTGATTACGTTCACCCTGATTGGATCGCCAATCAAATAGGATTCCGCACTATTTGATCCGGTATAACGAAGAATCAGTTAGTACTCCGTACGTATCCGGTCCTAACAAGTGGTATCAGAGCCAAGGCTCTTGATTCTTCGTGGATTCAATCAAGTTTTTGGTAAAGTCAACGTTTTTACACGAAAAGATCCAATCTTTCTGCTAAAAATCGAGTCTTTACGTTTGCATGTTCTGAAAATTCAATATTTTTCGACTTTCAGCCGTCTAGGGTGTCAAAAATTGCGTTTTAGGTTAAAAGTTGCAAAAAACCTCGATTTCAGCAGTCTCAGTCGCACGATTATCTCAATCGTACGACTGAAGTTCAGTCGCCTATTGATTCGCACGATTGCGTCAGTCGCCTAGTCCAATCAACCGATTGAGTCAGTCGCACAGTTCAGTCGCCCAGTTGAGTCAGTCGGTCTGTTCAGTCACCCGAGTCTCTCAGTCGCCTGTTCAATCGCACGTTTGAGTTCAATCGCATACTGTTAGTGTCAATCGCATCCCAGTCGTACTCCCCAATCGCATTAACAGTTTGTTTTCAAGTTTAAGTCAACATTCATTATGGACTCCGAAAATTTCGCGTTCTCAGCAGGAAAAGACTCAAGGATCCAGAACTTACTGCTTCTGGAGAATGAGATTGGTAACCACAATAAGCCACCTAAGCTTCTGTCTATTGATGAGTTCCCTCAGTAGAAGCAGAGGTTTGAGATTCATCTCAATGGTGTGGACACTAATCTTTGGAATTCTATTGAAACTGGTTACACCATGCCAGTTGGTGCTGATGGTTTGCCATTAACGTTGAGTGGAATGACTGATGCTCAAAAGACTGCCTACAATGTTGAAAAGAAAGCTTACGCGATGCTCACCCAGTCTATTCCTAAAGAGATCTTCCATCAGTATTCTAATCATAAACAAAGCAAGAAATTCTGGAAAGCTCTCAAGAAAAGATATGAAGGTAGCTTAACTCTGAAGTCTTTGAAGGCCAAAGCACTTAAGAAAGAATTTGATAATTTATCAGCTATTGGGAATAAGAGTTTGGATGACATAATTGACCGATTCTATCATCTGATGAGTGAACTTCACACTCATGGGGTAACCACGTCTAAAGAAGAAAAGGTCTCCAGTTTGGCTGATGGACTTCCTGAAAAGTGGGATTCATTTATTTCCACCTTGAGACACAATTCAGTTCTTGAGACATTGGATATAACTGACTTTATCCTGAAACTGCGAGAGGAAGAAGTCAGACACAAGTACAAGGCAAAGAAGGGTTCTTATGCTCAGGATCCGACACTCTACAACGTGACTCCAACTCCTATTGCCAAGTCTTCAAATGTTCCTCTGCAAACTGTTTTTGTTACTAATACATCTGCATCTGGACAAAGCTCATCATCCGGTAGTGAGTCAATGGTCTCATCAAGGGTTCAACACAGTGTTACTAAAGCTCAATCGACAAAGTTAGTAACAGAGAACTTGGGTAAGGTAACTGTGGAAGTGGCCAAGGAACACATGGACCTGCTTGCTGCTGTGGTCCATTCCTATGATGGTTTGGTTGCTAGGAAGATAGGAAACTGCCACTTGGCTGATGAAGATTACGAGCAGGTGGATGAGAATGAGTTGGAGAGGATGGATATTATGTGGGCTCTCGCAAGTGCTGTGCGACGAGCAAAGAAATTTGTGAAGAAAACAGGTCAAAATCTGGTGGCTACAAAAGATACTACTTTTGGTTTCGACAAGTCATAAGTCACCTGTTTCAACTGTGGGGAGAAAGGACACTTCAAGAGGGAATGTGTCAAACCGAAGAAGACTGGAAATGGAAACCCATTCTCCTCCTTCACAAAGCAAGAGAAAGAGAAGAGGTCAGCTTCAACCAACAGTGACTCAAAGCCTATGGTGGCGCAAGGTGATGAAGGACAGGACTGGTCCTTTCGTTTCTTATCTGATAGTGAAGCCAACATAGCATCCGTTGACGATCTAAATGAAGACTCAGCAAGTGAGGGGGAGAACTCAGCTGAGCCTGATACTGCTGAATTGGATGATGACATATCTGCTGTTGATCAAATTGTTGAAGATGAACTGAATGCTGAATCTGAAGCACACTCTGAACCCCAAAATGCTTTCATGACTGGAACGTCTACATCGGCACAGGTAGAATCTAAGGATGATTTATTTATTAAACATGCGTGTGTTGAATGTGAAAAGTTTAGAGAAAGCATTGACCTGAAATTTGCTAGGTTATTAGATCACAATGATAACTTAGTAAATGATTTAAAATTGTGCACTGAGGCTAACAGAATCTTAAAACAAAATGAAAACAGCTATAAAGAAAAGGTTGAAGCATTAAAGAAACAGTTAAAAGAAACTGAGGTTGTTGCATTTAACCAAGAAAATGATATCAGGTTTTACTTAAAAACAATCGAAGAAACTAAAAAGGAACGAGCGGTTTTACAAGTTGAAAACGAGTCTTTGAAACAAAAACTCCACAGTCTAGCTAGTTCCTCACATATTTTGAAAAACTTGGTTAAAGAACGCAACAACGGGGAAGGTTTGGGATATAAGGTTGTGCCTCCACCACATGAGATCCTATAGAACACCAAACAACGTCCAATTAATAATAATCCAATAAAGGATCATGTGGTGACAACTCCTCTGGTTAGCGATCCGGACACAGCAGTTAAATCTGCCCCTCCAGCTACTGACAAGAAAGCATCATCATCAGGCACAACTGGCACACAAGTCACTGAAAACCGGGTGGACGAGAATGTTCAAGCTTCTCTTGGGTTGGGTCAAAAATCGACTGCCACACAACCTAAGAATTCTAAAACCACTCAATCTAAATCAGTAAAACAAGAATCACATCATCTCCCAAGACAAAACACACATAATGTTAAACAAGTTAAATTTGTCAAGGGAGGTGAAAGCCTTAAAAGTGCGAACAAGAAGAAAGAACCAGAAGTTTACTCACCGCCCCACAAGAGATCTCCTAGCCCCGATGAATGGAGATCCTGCTATACTTGTGGATAGCGCGGTCATATTTTGACAAATTGTCCTCGCTATCAGACTCCAAGAATTAAGGTTGAGCTGAACAACAAAGTTAATTTAGATTCAAAACAGCGATCTAAGACTCCTGTTAGATCGAAAACACCTATTCGGTCTAAAACACCTTCTAGGTTGTTTTCATCTCCTCCACGCCAAAGGCAACACAGACAAGTCACTGACAAGTCTGGGATGCCAGCAGCGAAACCTGTTTCTAAATCTAAACCATATGCTCAAACGGTTAATCAGTCTAAGATTTACCACAAACAATCCTTTCACAGGGATGGTCTGTGGAAGGCCAAAATGACTGATGAGTCTGAAAGCAAGGACAAGTTGAATGTTGAGATTCCACCCACTGATAAAGGACAGTGGGTCGAATTCATGATGGTTGATTCCTCTGGGAAACCCAAGCCAGTCCAGGCTTGGGTCCCCCTCCTTAACTGATTATTTCCTCTTATGTGTAGGTTGTCCGCTATAGTGCGTCTACAAATACATGGATCGTAGATAGCAGAGCTTCCAGGCACATGACGGGAAATAAGTCTCTCCTTTTCAATGTCAAACAAATTAAAGGGGGACACGTTTCCTTTGCTGGAAACTACATCCTATATATGTTGATAATTCTGCAGTTCACTTCTCCTCCCATATATGTTGATAATTTTGCTGTGATTGCAGTAACTAAAAATCCGGTTCAACATCATAAGACCAAACACATAGGCATACAGTATCACTTCATACGCGACTGCTATGAAAAACACTTAATTGATGTGGTCAAAATAAACACGGATTTTCAACGCGCTGACCTCTACACCAAACCGTTTGATAAACCAAGATTTTTCTATCTGTTAGAGGTCAACGGTGTTAAAAAAGAAAAGTGATGTAGAAACAGATATATAGTCCGACACCGTCTTTTTAATTTTTCCGTATTTCTTTTATTTTAATTTTTTTAATTTCCTTGTCATATAAAAATCCAAAAAACACAAAAAGATTTTCTGTTTTAGAATTTTAGGGGGAGATTATTTATTTCAGTATTCATTTACTTATAAAAAAAGGGGGGAAGGTAAGTAATGCTGAAAAGGCATAGACACAAAGACTGGAAATGTGACTCAATGAAATGGAATGTGATAGTACACAGGCATCGGGTTACTTGGAACACCAAAAGGATTTTCTGTTCTGCAAGGTTAATTAAATCACTGAAAAAATTATAAATCCGAGAAGTCTAAGTCTAACAAAATGGGAAGATGATAGTACGCTTGGTTGGTATTGTAACTACACGGAGAAAGTTGATCTAGGGAGGTGCTAGTTCACTATACGATGTGTCGGTAGATTCATCACATTAGACGAGTAGACGTCATTGGTAAACTCAATCTAAACTAAATGGTTCAATCAACTGTGGGTTCCCATCTTATCACTGGTTAACACAATCAGTCATTTCCGATAAGGGATAACGAGCAAATAAACGCCACTAAAGGTGTGCGTGTGACTACAAAAAGAGCAAAAGAAAAAATGAATACAAGCGCAATCATGCTAATAACAAAATGTTGTTGGTGCGTTATGTGAAAAAGAAAAATAAGAAATGCTCTAACAAGGAGATAGGTTGTGTGCCTCTCTGCTGTGTGATGGCACTGACCTGAGGATAAGCATAACCTACATATTCTAGAATTCATTGTTGTTTGCCGCCTCTCTGCTGTGCGATGGCACTGACCTGAGGCTTGGCTTCTCTTTGAAAGCTCTAAGAATAGTCTCTTCTTGTCAAAATACCTATAGACCGCTCGAAAGTCCTCTAAGGAATACTGATTACCATATAAGCTTGGGATCCACAAATGTTGGTTGAAATAATATAACTTAATTCTTTACCAATGCGTGACAAAAGTCTGTGTATGGATTTAAGTGGACAAGTATACTGACAATCGTCGTGTATGCACCGACTGAAGTTGACAATCAAAGTATTTTACGTATCATATCAAGCATGATTCCCAGTTAGATCTTAGAAGTCTTAGAGGAGTGAGAAAACTGTGATATTAAATTTATGCCAGTGTTTAAAGTTAAATACACATCAACGGTTCCAAGTAATGTTGTTTATGCCTGCCTGATTCCATATGAGTCTGTCCTTGATATGATGTCAATGCTAATGGGCTACACAAACCTACCCTAACAAAAATCACAAAAAGATGTTTGTTTTGTTCGTAGTTTAAATTTTTTTTTAAGTTATTAGTATAAGTGTGTCTTTGTCGGACTGTGTATATTGTTATCTGTTAACGTCACCAAATGAGCTTAACGTTTACTTAAACAAATTGTTTCTGAAAGGATAAAAGTATCACGTCTGAGGTGATAAGTTGGATAAATGGATCACGTCTGAGGTGATAAGTTGGATAAATGGATCACGTCTGAGGTGATCAGGTGGATAAATGGGTCATGTCTGAGATGATCAGGTGGATAAATGGATCACGTCTGAGGTGATCAAACTGTTTTATTAAAATGGTCATGTCTGAGATGATCAACTTGTTCATAACGTTTTATCTACTATTAAATGGAACTAAATGTCGTTATGGTAATATGGTTAAAAGATGATAAGGATGGCCCAGTCGCACGACTGAACCATAAATATGGTCCAGTCGTCCGATTGGAACACGCTAATGAGTCAAATCGTACGAATGGGCAGTGCGAATGAATCCAATCGAACGATTGGAGGTGACAGACTGTAACATTCATTTGGATGAACCTCAATCGCTCGATTGGAGATGAACGATTGGGTTAGTCACACAACTGAGACTCAGTCGCAAGACTGACCTATACGACTAGGCTCAGTCGCCCGACTGACCAAAGCGACTAGGCTCAGTCGCCCGACTAGGATTTGCCCTAGTATAAATACAGGCCGAATCATCATCAGTCGCTCATTCACCCAAATCGCCCCTCTATACGCATGACCTAACAAACCGCTGCCAAAATTTCATTCGATTCATATTTGCCTTCGTTTTGTGTGTTCTAACATTCATTGGTGCTTATACAGGTACAATTCGTGGTGTTTCATCGATAAAACCGATAAATGACGTCTAGAATCACTCGAATTCTGACCTAACAGTAACCAAGAACTTAACAAACAAATAGACCATCAAAACTAATCTAAATGTTCAAACAGAAGTTAAAATACGCTTAATCGGTTGTTTCTGAGTGAAATGAGCCTATTTTCGACGTTTAAATTCAAGTATAGCTCAAAACAAGAATTTGAATGGACAAACCGTCGAGTAGGCGACTGGACACACTGATGAACTTCAATCGCCCGACTGAGAAGACGACTAGTCTCAGTCGCACGACTGAGAGGAACGAATGGTTCAATCGCCCGACTATGTCCATTCGCTTGACTTAGTCGCACGTATGAACCAATTCACATATATAAAGCTCAGTCGTCCTACTCAGTCGCACGACTATGTTCATTCGTTTGCTCAGTCGCCCGACTTAACCAAGGTGTAAAGCTCATTGACTTTAAATTTGCTATCTTCTGGATGCACTAACGTTACTTACATTGTGTGACAGATGGCAAGTCGATGGATCATGAGCACGAAGCACAACATTTGTGCTTATGTGGACTTGACCTCCAGGAATGCCGCCGAGTTTCCTGGCATTATCACATTTTTGAGAAGATCAAGGATATTCCGAGCGATCTCTGCACAGTGTACACCATACAGGTCGATACAGCAGTCGTTTTGGGAACATGCTGTGGTCGACAGATCCAGGGAGCCATATACTATTAGAAGCTCTATCTTTGGACAAGATATCGAGCTATCTGAGGAAGATATACGAACGATATTGGAGCTTAGGGACGATGCAGAACACCCAACTAGACTGCATTCCCTTACTGTCCGAGGTTGTTTTATGAGGGCAAAGTACTCGGGGGACATCAACTCGGGTATGCTTAACAAAAGCAACTTGTGCCCCCAATTCAAGTATCTTGCCCATGTGCTTCTACGTTGCATTGCCTCGAGGAAGGGAGGCTTTGATGAGCTGTCTGAGCAAATGCAAAGCGCATATGTTGCGCTGGTGCTGAACCTTCCATTCGGCTTTTCACGGATGATTTTCACCTATTTGGTGGAAAACATCGAAATCAAGGGGAAGGAAAGCTTCTGCATGTACCCAAGGTTCATCCAGATGATTATAGACCAAAAGCTCCCCGAGCTCCCGAAAGATCAAGATGATGTTGTCGTCCTGGAGATCATGGACGACACTACATTGGGAAGGATGAAAGTATACCGGGGCAAGCAGGTCAAGCCCCGGTGAGGAGTTTGTTTGGGCATTTGGCCCGTGAGGATTACGTGGCGCCAGCTAGGAGAAAGTGGCATCACGATGATAGTGACTCGGATGTTGAGCCGATTGCTTTTCCCTCTGATGACTCCGACGACGACGATGATGGTACTGATCAGGGAGGAGTTGGTCAGGGAGGACCAGAACCAGCTCCAATTCACCCTGATTTCCATATGCAAGAAGAGGAGGAGTCAGATGAAGAGCCTCTAACGAGGACTGTGGGCAACAAAGTTATTGCCACAGAAAGAGGCTTGAGGGCAGTAGGTGGACGCCCAGTGGAGTCCGGGGATGCTGCAACGACATCAGATCCCTCATATGCCCCGGATCCGATCAGTAGCCTAGGGGGAGCATCAGGATCCAAAGGATCCAGGATAAAGCAAATGGCTCAGGCCCAAGGGAAGAGGCACAAACGCCGAAGGCTTACTCTGCTCACTACCACCACCACACCCACTACCTCTACACCATCCACTACCACTACACCAACCACCACAACCATTCCACCTTTCACAACCACTACACCAACCACCACCACCATTCCACCTTTCACAACCACTACTCAAACACCACCACCAATCTTCACCACAGCCACCACAACCACCACTACTCACCAAACAGGACCCTCATCCTTTCCATCCAGCTCATTCATACCACCAGTGTCTGTGGTAGAGCAGCTTGCTGCACTAAACAGCATGGTGGTCAAGCTGATGGCTTCGGATGAGGCAAAGACTGCTCAGATACAGCAGCTGAGAGAGTTGAGCTCCTCCCAGTCTGCTGAAATACATCAGTTGCGTGAGTTGACATCTTCCCAAGTTCAGCTGATCTCTCAACAGACCAATCAGATCAACCAGCAAAATGAACAGATCACCAAACTCCTAGAGCACCGAGATGAGTCCACCAAGAAGCTCAAGGAGTTAGAAGCTGCTAACGAGGAGATCAGACTAAAACTCAAGGGGTCACAAAATGAGCCCCTAAAGATAGGATAAGGTGAAGATGATGATGATGAGGAGGATGATGAGGATGATGATAGTGATGATGATGATAAGGGAGGTGATGATGAAGATAAAGAAAAAGATGATGATGATGATGAAGGGGATGCAGATGCATCTACCTCTGCTTCTGGTCATGAGCAACGAACTAAGAAAAGACAAGACCAGGGAGCATCATCTGCTGCCCCACCTACCTCCCCATCTCCCGAAGATCCAGCGATGATTCAAGGCAAAGTTCAGGATTAGATGTTTATTTATCATTAAACTTTTGTTCTTGTAATCATGTATTTAATATGTGCTTAAAGTTAATGAATGAAAAGTTAAATTGATATTGGTTATGAGCTTAATGTATACTAACCTGCACTGTATTTGGTAAATTGTTATACAGGTTCATCCAAGCAGGCTGACGAGCATGATGTGGTACCCCTTTGACAAAATGAGACTCAATTGACAATGATTCTTGATTTGCAAGGAATAGTACATCGCTCTGTTAGTTACACACCTGAAGAGGGTGAGATCATACATGATCTAACTGATGAGCAGATTGCTGAACTATTCAGTCTAACCCCTGATGAGCTGGTAAAGGATGCGCCTGAGGTCGACGTAGTCAGTGACGAAGAACTATAGGATGTCGACGAGGTGGAGATAGAGGATGTTACTGCTGATCATTATCCCCAGTACACTAACGCCGAAGGCGAAGTGCTACCTGATCTGGGAGATGCATTTGACAGCAGTACATTCGATAAGGTTGAGACAATGACTTCTGCTAAAGAGGCTACAGCAGAGGATCCTCAGGCAGATGCTGCTAATCTTGCATCTAAAAAGGCTGAGTGGGCAGCCTGCCTGGAGGAAATGAAAAGGCAACGAGCACCTACAAAGACAAACGCCTACACCAAGCTCTACAAGGTCAAGAAACATCAGAAGGTGTCAGGCAAGATCATCAGCTGGGCATACTTTGAGGATCTCAAGGTATATGCCGTGAAGAGAGAGAAGGGAATAGAGTATTTTAGATTCCCACATGATCTGAAAACTCTTCCTGGTTTTGAGCTAAATCGTCTAGCTAACTTGAGCCTCCTATATGCTATCCCCGGGAAGATATCTGGATAGTTCGAGAAGGCACTGAAGAAAGAGTACCTTACAAGGTGGGTCAATTTTAAACCTCAACAACCCAAAAGGTTGATTCATAAGACCGAGGTTGACCCCACCACTGGATGGCCAAAAGTGATTTTGAGATGGCACCCTCCGCGCACAATGTCACGTATTCCATTGAGGGAAATGCCATAAGATTTTGCACCCCATTTTAAATGGTGGTATTATGACTGGCGCACAGGTGAGGCCGTCATAGTTTTGAATAAAGAAGGAATGATATAGACGATTAGGGTATGCAACCCTATGTGGCTAACCAACTTGTCTGCTTCAGATGTCTACATCTTGTACAAGTGGCCACTATTTTTTGACACTCAGGATATCGTGCAAGCACTTCAGTTTCAACACATCATACGTATATGCTTCGCACTCGATATTCACTCTGGGGTTTCTACAGAAGATAGAAAGAAGAGATTTGAAGAATTCAAGAAAGAAGTCAAAGTCTAGATAGAACTAGGTCCAAGGGGGAGTTTGTTGGTACACATGTCCCCAGTTCTAGTCTAGTGAGTTACAATGTAATAGAACTTCATCTTGTAACGCATATGTAACGTTTGTTTATTATAATGAGAATCTCTTCCTTTATGTTTATTGGTTGCTTACATGTTATATCTATTCATATCAATTATTAGTACACGCATATATGACAATGTTATATAGTTTTACAGTTGTTAGACATAGTTTTGAATCATCAAAGGTTCAAGAATGTGTTTACCTAAGTTATCTGATTCAGTCGCACGACTGGACCATGCGAATGGGCCAGTCACACGAATGAATCAGGTGATTGAGTCAATCGTACGATTGAGTCATAAGACTGACTCAGTCGTCCGAATGAACCAATCGTATGACTCAGTCGCATGACTGAGCCAGTCGCCTGGCTCAGTCGTACGAATGATAGCAGTAACCTATAAATACCACTTAATTCGTGGAAAAACGGAAGACTTCGAATACTTGCAACCCTAGCCGACCCAGAGCGTCCTGTTCGTCCATTCCAACTTCATAGAACGTCTCAGATAATTCCTAGTCCATTCTTAACGTTTTCTAATCGTTAGGATTGATCTTGATTACGTTCTCCCTGATTGGATCGCCAATCAAATAGGATTCCACACTATTTGATCCGGTATAACGAAGAATCAGTTAGTACTCCGCACGTACCCGGTCCTAACAACAACAGTGTCGGCTTTCGAGTAACATCGAGCCCAATCCAAAAGCTCACGTGAAAGCGGTCACAACTAGATGTGGAAAGGCCACTCATTTGGATAACTTAGCTTCTACATTCAAGCTAATTGTTTAGTATAAAGTTGAGGTTCAAGACAAGGTGCAACATACTAGGCAAAGCTTATCAAGTACCATACAAGTCAAAGAACCATTGAGAGTATACAAGCCCACTATTCCTTATCCTGGTAGATTGAAAAAGGAAAATATGAAAGAACAATATGGTAAATTTCTTGAACTTTAGAAACAATTGCATATTAACGTACCATTTGTTGAAACATTGTCACAGATGCCAAAGTATGCCACGATTCTTAAAGATATTATAACAAACAAGAAGAAACTCGATGAGCTTTCGCATGTGACTTTAAATGAAGAATGCTCGGCAACTTTTCAAAACAAACTACCTAAAAAGATGACTAATCCAGAGAGATGCCTTCCGTCGATCGACTGTAGTCGAGAAAAAAATAGGAATGTTCCGGTGGATGTCTAGGTGCATTTTTGGTTTTGTCTGGTGTGTAACGCCCGGTTATTTATCTATTTTAAAGCCAACGAAAGAAGAAAAAGAAATAAAGTCCGAAGTCGGGGGACCAAACTTGCCAAAACGGGGGAAAAGTTGTAAATATGGGGGATTAAGAGGGGGAGGGCAGCCACTTCCTTCCAACTCTTGAGAAAACACAGCCAAAAGAGAGAAGAGAGGAAGCAGAGAAAAAGAAGAGAAAAAGGGGTGATTCGGGTCGATTCGAGCTCAAAATTCGTCATGTAGCAAGTCCAAACGAAGCTCTTCGTCTTCTTCTAGTTTGTGTGAGTTCTAGGACCCTTATTTTACTTGTTTTCAACCGATTTTGGAGCTAGAACACATAGAAACCCGTTTTTGAAAATGTGTGTGTTTGACCCATTTGGGTGTGATTGTGAATAGTGTGTTAGAGTATGATTTCAGGCTTGTGTGTGCTTGAATGGTGTCATAGTATGCTTCCCTAAGGTTTAGGAGGGTTGATTTGGGCTTAGAATGAGTTTGGAAGGGTTTGGAGGTCGAATGTCGCGGCTACAGCTCGGGATGAACTGCAGTCTGCGCCCAGTTAGGGCCAGGCGACTGGAGGGCCAATCGGCCGACTGAGGGACGACTGAGGTTCAATCACACGACTGAGGTTCAATCGCACGACTGGGGATCCAGTCGCATGACAGGTCATACGACTGAGAGCCTAGTCGCATAGGTGCTCAGTCGCATAGTTGATTCATTCGCACGACTGAGAGCTCAGTCGCATAGGAGTCCATTCGCATAGTGTGCAATCGCATGATTGAAGGTTCAGTCGCATGGGAGTTCATTCCCATTGGTCTAGTCGCATAATGTTCAGTCGCATGGAGGCCATGCGACTGAAGGGTGCCCAATCGCCTAATAGAGCTGTTGGGTACGAGGAGAGGCATAGATTAATTAGTGACTTTCGGGGGAAAAAGCAGGGGTAAGTAATGAGGTGGTAGTTCCCGTAAGTACATGTAAGATGGTCGTCGAGGCTTTAGAAGTTATGTTGGGCACGATGGTGATAGTGTTGCATGTTATGCATGATGTATGTATGTTAAGTATGATGTAGCCCATGTATGATGGTGATGACTGATGACTGGTAAATGTCGATGTTCCTTGTTTCGATGTATGTCTATCTTTCTCGTGACTTTACGTGTTATGATTAACGAATGAAACGAAAGTATTATATAATGTAAAGTGAAAGATAATGAAAGAGGAACATGATGAACGAATGCATGCAGTAATGAATGAACGAATGAATGTAAGAAAGGCTTGCAAGCAAACGTATGGAGGTGCACACCCAATGAAGGTGTTAGCTCAACGGTGTGTGGGTTAGCTACCCTGAAGGATGCACACTGGGGTCCAATCCTTGTGATTTACCATATGTACAGGATCCTTTCCGCTTACCCTAGGTGATTGGATCAGCTTCGTGCACAATGTTCGTGATTTAATTACCACAAGTCCAGCACCAGCACTCGTGCACAATGTTCGGGGTATAGCACATGGCATTGATCCAAAATGAAAGAGGAAAGATAGGTGGTGCATGTACTTGCCCTAGGTGACTGGATAAGCTTCGTGCACAATGTTCATGATTAATTACCACAGGTCCAGCACCAGCACTAGTGCACAATGTTCGGCGTATTATACATGTCATCGAAAGTAATGAACGTAACGAACGTACGGACGAATGTGATGAATGTATGAATGAAAGTAAGAATTTATGAATGAATGTGAACGAAAGTAACGAATGTGAATGTGAACGATGTACGGTAAATGAACGAAAGCTAATGAATGAATGATGAAGATAATAATGATATTATCTATGTGTACGTATGTTGTGTGACCGCATCTATATAAAGAACGGTTTAACGAAAGAAAAGTATGTTTTATTACAAAACTAGAACTCACTCAGCAACGCTGACTTTTTATGTGCTTCCAGTTGGCAGATAGTGTTGCTGAGGATGGCACGAGGCGGCTACTCAGCTCTTTTGGATGGCATTCTTTTGTTTAACGCTTTTGGATTGTAATGCAAACAACAATGTTTTGTAATGAATGTTGTATTACTTTGCAAAAGTGTTTATTTCAGGAAATGAAATGATTGATTTAAAATTTTCCACTGCATGTTTTATTTAAGTTAATACAATTATATGTTTTACGTGCGATGATTGACCAGCTGTAAGCGTCCCGGGAACGGGGCCTTACAAGTTGGTATCAGAGCCAAAGTTTAAGTGAAACGGGTAAATTTTCAAAATAAATCTTAACTTAAACTGAAAATGGGACGGAAAGGGAAGGGATGCCAATCTGAGTAGCTGCGTGCCATCAGGTATTTTCTTAATGTTAACCAGTATTATGTGCGCATGTTATGTGGTTTATGTGTTGCTGGTAGATTTAGATACTGATGTAGTTAGGACAGGTAATGCTCGGGGTATGAAGAGTAAACTAAGTGGCTAATCACAACTGGCCACTGTAATTAAGGACTTACTATACTTGACATAAACTAAGTGGTTCCCTTGAATGACCGTGTGGTGTTTGAATCTTTCAGTGTGTGTTAGAGGATGGCTAGCGGTAGATATCCTAAGGATTTGTTAGATGGGGGTTGTGGTGAACGTGGCGCTGAACCGCGTGTCACGAGAAGCATGGCTAGGGTGGCTGAAATGGCACTCGAAGAGCCTGAGGCCCCTCACCTGGAAGGCAGTGATAATAGTGCTACTTTGAGGACCACCCTGAAAAAGGCTGTTGTTGAAGGAGTCCAACAGGTTATGCAGGCGATTCTACCGTCTATGGTGACTGAGGTAATTAGGGCGGTGAAGGAGACGACTGCTATTGAAGGAAGCACGAAGGGTAGCGACAACAAGAACTGGAACGGAAAGTGGTTTGGACGTGGCAGGGTCACTCTCAACAAAACGATTGCCAGGACGGAGGACCGGCGCGCAGCTTCGTCCAGTGCGGGGACAAGGAAGTGTGGTAAGTATGCCAAAAAGCATATTGGAGAATGTATGTTGAGACCAAACCTCTGCTCCATATGTGGACGCCAACACCTCGTGGAATGTAGATTAGGGACCAATGTCTGTTTCCGATGTGGGAGGTACGGTCACGTGGCCCGAGAGTGTGGGGTGGTACGGTGCTATAATGTAGAGGAAAGGGTCACATAACCAGGGATTGCAAGAAACCAAGGGCAGAGGGCGCAGGGCCTTCACGATAATACCGGAGCAGGCTAGGACGGGCCCCGATATCATGACAGGTCTGTATCTAGTAATCAAACTCTGTCTTCTGTGTTGTTTGATTCCGGAGATAGAAAGAGTTTTGTTTCTGTTGTTTTTCTGTGCTAAGTTGCCCATTAGGAGTGGAAGTATTGATAAGCCCTTCGATGTGGAAACCATCAAGGTAAGTCTATCAGGACTTCTGAGATGATAGGAGACTGCAGGGTGGAGTTAGAAGGTCATAGATTCCCGGTTAGACTATTTGTGATAGCCTTAGGTGATTTCGATGTGGTTCTTGGGATGGATGGGTTAGTGGACTTCGAGGCAAATATAGTGTGTCGCGAGAAGATGATTCGTTGATAGTGCCTGACGGGAGTTCGGTAACTGTTTATGGAGATCGGGTCACGACGATCCCGAGAGTAATCTCAATGGTGGTGGCGGAAAAGTGCATGAGGCATGGATGTAGTGCTTACTTGGCCTAGGAAAGGGATGTGGATACGCCAACACCACAACTGCCTAATGTACCGGTTGTGTGTGACTTTCCCGATGTGTTTCCCGAAGAATTGCCAGGAGTGTCACCTGACCGAGAGTTGAGTTTCAGATCGACCTGATACCAGGTGCCCAACCTGCTGCCAAGGCACCGTATCGGTTAGCTCCGACTGAGATGAAGGAGTTAAAGGCGAGGCTGACTCAAGCTCCTGTTTTGTCAATACCCGATGGGAGTGAAGATCTGGTGGTTTATTCCGATGCTTCATACTCGGGGTTGGGGTGTGTGTTAATACAGAGAGGAAATGTTATAGCCTACGCTTCCCGAAAATTGAAGGTTCATGAGGTTAACCACCCTACTCATGATTTGGAGCTAGCAGCAGTGGTCTTTGCGTTAAAGATTTGGAGGCACTATCACTACGGGACGAAGTGCACCATTTTCACTGACCACAAGAGCTTGAAGTACTTCTTCGAGCAGAAGGACTTGAACATGAGGCAGAAGGACTTGAACATGAGGCAGAGAAGATGTTTGGAGCTCATAAAGGATTATGATTATGAGATCCATTATCATCCGGGCAAAGCCAACGTGGTGGCGGACGCCTTTAGCTGAAAGGAGAGACCCGAGCCGATTCGGGTGAAGGCGTACCAGCTGATCATGACCTCTGATGTGATGAAGCAAGTCAAGGAGTTTCAAGATGAAGCCTTAAAAGAAGATCATCTTAACTCCGAACGAATGAGAGGTCTGGCTACGGAATTGGGTGAGAACAGACTTGGTGTTAAAACCCGATTCGGGCGAATGTGGATTCCACGTTTTGGGGGTCTACGGGGGAAGGTTATGGATGAAGCTCATAAGACTCGATACTCTATTCATCCCGGTGCTACAAAGATGTACCAAGACATGAAGAAAGATTATTGGTGGCCGGGTATGAAGTAGGACGTGGTGGAGTATGTGAGTAAGTGCCTTACTTGCTTACAAGTGAAGGCCGAGCATCAAAAGCCATATAGAAAGATTCAACCTTTAGATATACTGGAATGGAAGTGGGAGCACATCACCATGGATTTCATTACGAAACTGTCGCGTACTCTGAAAGGGTACGATGCTATATGGGTGATTGTTAACCGCTTGACGAAGAGTGCTCACTTCCTACCGATACGCGAGACATATTCATTCGAGAGGTTGGTAGATCTTTTCATTAAGGAGATTGTGACTCGTCACGGTGTGCCGGTGGTCTGATCGTGACACCCAGTTTACATCCAAATTCTGGAAGAAATTCCACGATGCGATGGGGACGAGATTACATATCAGCACGGCTTATCATCCCCAGACTGATGGTCAGTCGGAGAGGGCCATTCAGACACTAGAGTACATGCTTCGAGCATGTGTGATTGATTTTGGGGGAAGTTGGGACGACCACTTACCGTTAGCTAAATTCTCATACAACAATAGCTATCATGCCAGCATTAGTATGCCACCTTATGAGATGCTATACGGTAGGAGATGCAGGACACCCATAAGTTAGGGTGATATTGGTCATAAAGAGTTAGGAGCGTCGAGGTGATCGAGGCTACGACTGAAAAACTGGAAAGGATCAAGGCCTTCATGAAGGCAGCCAAAGATAGACAGAAGTCGTATGCTGATAAACGACGCAGACCAATTGAGTTCCAGTTGGGTGATCGGGTTATGTTGAAAGTCTCACCTTGGAATGGTATCATTCGGTTCCGAAAGCGGGGCAAGTTGAGCCCGAGGTATATAGGCCCTTTCCGAATCATTGCTCGAGTAGGAGAGGTGGCCTATAGATTGGAGTTACCGGATGAGTTAAGTGGAATACACCCGACGTTCCACGTATCTCATCTAAGGAAGTGTTTGCAGATGAGGGTATGATTGTTCCACTGGAGGGTATGATTGTTCCACTGGAGGATATCGAAGTAGACGAACGGCTCAATTATGTGGAGCAACCAGCGGCAATCATCGATAGAAAAAAGAAGAGGCTGAGAAATAAAGTGGTTCCTCTTGTGCGTGTACAGTGGAAGCACAGGAACGGATCCGAGTCAACGTGGGAGACTGAAGAGGAGATGAGACAGCATTACCCACGCTTGTTCGAGGAATAACAGGTTTCGGCGACGAAACCTATATAAGGGGGTAGGACTTGTAACGCCCAGTTATTTATCTATTTTAAAGTCGACGAAAGAAGAAAAAGAAATAAAGTCCGAAGTCGGGGGACCAAACTTGCCAAAACGGGGGAGAAGTTGTAAATATGGGGGATTAAGAGGGGGAGGGCAGCCACTTCCTCCCCACTCTTGAGAAAACACAGCCAAAAGAGAGAAGAGAGGAAGAAGAGAAAAAGAAGAGAAAAAGAAGAGAAAAAGAAGAGAAAAAGGGGTGATTGGGGCGATTCGGGCTCGAAATTCGTCATGTAGCAAGTCCAAACGAAGCTCTTCATCTTCTTCTAGTTTGTGTGAGTTCTAGGACCCCTATTTTACTTGTTTTCAACCGATTTTGGGGCTGGAACACATAGAAACCCGTTTTTGAAAATGTGTGTGTTTGACCCATTTGGGTGTGATTGTGTATAGTGTGTTAGAGTATGATTTCAGGCTTGTGTGTGCTTGAACGGTGTCATAGTATGCTTCCCTAAGGTTTAGGAGGGTTGATTTGGGCTTAGAATGAGTTTGGAAGGGTTTGGAGGTCGAATGTTGCGGCTGCAATTCGGGATGAATTGCAGTCTGCGCCCAGTTAGGGCCAGGCGACTGGAGGGCCAATCGGCCGACTGAGGGACGACTGAGGTTCAATTGCACGACTGGGGATCCAGTCGCATAATAAGTCATACGACTGAGTGCCAAGTCGCATAGGTGCTCAGTCGCATAGCTGATTCATTCGCATGACTAAGAGCTCAGTCGCATAGGAGTCCATTCGCATAGTGTCCAATCGCATGATTGAAGGTTCAGTCGCATGGGAGTTCATTCCCATTGGTCTAGTCGCATGATGTTCAGTCGCATGGAGGCCATGCGACTAAAGGGTGCCCAATCGCCCAAATAGGGATGTTGGGTACGAGGAGAGGCATAGATTAATTACTGACTTTCGGGGAAAAGAGCAGGGGTAAGTAATGAGGTGGTAGTTCCCGTAAGTACATGTAAGATGGCCGTCGAGGCTTTAGAAGTTATGTTGGGCACGATGGTGATAGTGTTGCATGTTATGCATGATGTATGTATGTTAAGTATGATGTAGCCCATGTATGATGGTGATGACTGATGACTGGTAAGTGTCGATGTTCCTTGTTTCGATGTATGTCTATCTTTCACGTGACTTTACGTGTTATGATTAACGAATGAAACGAAAGTATTATGTAACGTAAAGTGAAAGATAATGAAAGAGGAACATGATGAACGAATGCATGCATTAATAAATGAACGAATGAATGTAAGAAAGGCTTGCAAGCAAACGTATGGAGGTGCACACCCAATGAAGGTGTTAGCTCAACGGTGTGCGGGTTAGCTACCCCGAAGGATGCACACTGGGGTCCAATCCTTGTGATTGACCATATGTACGGGATCCTTGCCGCTTACCCTGGGTGACTGGATCAGCTTCGTGTATAATGTTCATGATTTAATTACCACAGGTCCAGCACCAGCACTCGTGCATAATGTTCGGGGTATAGCACATAGCATTGATCCAAAATAAAAGAGGAATGATAGGTGGTACATGTACTTGCCCTAGGTGACTGGATCAGCTTCGTGCACAATGTTCATGATTAATTACCACAGGTCCAGCACCAGCACTAGTGCACAATGTTCGGGGTATTGTACATGTCATCGAAAGTAATGAACGTATGAATGAACGTAACGAACGTATGGACGAATATGATGAATGTATGAATGAAAGTAATAATTTATGAATGAATGCGAACGAAAGTAACGAATGTGAATGTGAACGATGTACGGTAAATGAACGAAAGCAAATGAATGAATGATGAAGATAATAATGATATTATCTATGTGTACGTATGTTGTGTGACCGCATGTATATAAAGAACGGTTTAACAAAAGAAAAGTATGTTTTATTACAAAACTAGAACTCACTCAGCAACGCTGACTTTTTATGTGTTTCCAGTTGGCAGGTAGTGTTGCTGAGGATGGCACGAGGCGGCTACTCAGCTCTTTTTGGATGGCATTCTTTTGTTTAACGCTTTTGCATTGTAATGCGAACAACAATGTTTTGTAATGAATGTTGTATTACTTTGCAAAAGTGTTTATTTCAGGAAATGAAATGATTGATTTAAAAGTTTTCGCTGCATGTTTTATTTAAGTTAATGCAATTATATGTTTTACGTGCGATGATTGACCAGCTGTAAGCGTCCTGGGAACGGGTCCTTATAGGTCTCGACTAGAAAGTCTCAAATTTCTATGAAGGATAAAGTAGGTAATGAAATTCACACTTGAATTGGCTAAGTTGTGGGTATCACACCCTGGGTAAAAAAAGTTCAGAAGGTTCATCAATTCGATCCACTGATCGAGCATAATTGTCTTGTATTTAATATTCTTAACCATCTCACCGGCCTTTCATCCCTATCAGGCAAAAAACTTTCTGAATGGGGTAAAATAACTTGGTTTTGCCGATCTCTTTGTTAAAGATGGGGATGAGTTGATGTCGGTCGATGGTGTGAAAACATTTCCTGTTATAGGTTCCCCACTCTTCTTTGATTCGTCTTAGGGCCGAGTGGCAGCCTCGACCCGAGCGGAAGTGCAATGTGTCTGGAATGGGAAACGCGGAGTCTTTTAGTTCCAATGCCCCCCTTATCTTTGATCATAGACGTCTTGTCTATAGCCGTCAAGTTTCACGGTTCGCATCCGGGAGGGGGGAAAGACTCCTGACTAACCCCTTATCAGTCGAAGAATGCTAGCTCTTAAATCTACGATTTCTATGATCATTAAGATATTTCTTGTTTGAACCTCTTTATGTGCCATCTCTCATCTATTATGTGTTTTCTCTCTCTTCTATCATGTTCTTAAAGACCTAAAACTAAAGTTAAAGAATCAATCTTTTGAGTGTTCAGAACAGAGAGCCGATTGGTCAGACAACGAGTAACTTCATTTATTAGATTAGTACTAGCCTCCTGTCCTGGAATGGAATGAGATAGAATAGAAAAAAAGGGAAGCACTCTTGGGTCGGTTTTTCTTTAGGGGGTAAGCTTATGAAGAAGGAAGCTTATTCCCCACCCCGACTATCAGCTGTTGGCTCTCTCCTAAACTCCCCTTGGGTTTTACGCAAAAGTGAATTGAATAGCGAATACAATGTTGCGACGTGTTTTTATCTTTAAATTTTTTTCTTTAATAGCTAAAATTTTTAATTGTATGTGTCCTGCAGCAAGGCGCGGGTACAATTTACTAGTTTATTTAAAACATTAACTAATAATTATTCATAAAAAATCAAATATACATTTATTTAGTACTAAGAAAGTTAAATTAATTCAGCTAAAAATAAAATTAATATATCACTGGTCATAGAAGGGTTGATATTTATTGATGGTCAACGATATAGTAATAATAACGATATTCATTTCTTTAAGTTGACAGTATACACAAGATGCAGGGTCGGCTCAATTGTATTGGGGCCCTAAACGAAACAAACGTTTGAGGCCTTCTTCTAATTATCATTATTTAAAACCTCATCTTTTTTTCATTCTTGAGACCAACAATATAAACAACAATGTTTGTATAGAATTTGGGCCCTTCTTCTAATTGATTAACTTATTTCATATAAAACAAAAACTAACAACTAAATAGCTTCAAGAGTTTAATCAATATTCAGCAACTAATCTAGTTCAAACTAAGTTAGCAACTATTCTAATTCAAAACAACAATCAAATCAAGTTAACTAACACAACAACTATAGAGGCTAGAACAACAAGAAAGAAACCATTTTAATTTAAACCAAGTTAACATGTCAATCTTCGACAACTATTCTAATTCAAACCAAGTTACCAACTATTCTAATGTAAAAAAACATTCAAACAAGTTAACTAACAAAACAACAGATGATGAATTGATATTCAAAACAACAACTTTAGTATATTAGAAGATTAGAAGGTTAGAAAGTGGAAACAATTATACCTAACAAGCAGATGGTGAATCAATAAGCAATATTGCAGTAACAGATGACGAATCGCAGTCTTGTAGAATCTAATTAATCAGTCAACGGCCAATGAAGAAGTAGATAGACAAATGGCGAATCCTCTACTTAAGTAGATGAAGATATGCAATAGATGATGATTCAGGATTCCATAAGCATATTAATAGTCGAATGGATTATCATTCGATAATATTAAATTTCCAATGAGAAAGGCGAGCAACGCAAGTCTGTTCCAGAAGATGTCAAGCAATACAGGACTTCAGGCCAAGTGGGTATTGATTTGCAAGCCCCTAATCTCGTAATCATAGCCATTATACCCGTTTGCCATGATTGTGTCTTCGACCCATCGTATTTCTTCCGAAAAGAACCGCTGAATGTTGAATGGTTGTTGATGACGGCTGCACATCGATCGTCTCTTTTCTATTTTCCCATTCTCCATCTGTATTGAGCTTTGAGGATATTTGTTCTTTTTATTTTTAGGCCCAACAGCCTAAATCTTACCTAACATATAAACTTTTATTTTATTTTTATTTTATTTTATTTTTGTAAATTGGAGGCCCTTATTTAAGGGAGGCCCTAAGCCCTAGCGTGGCCCACACACACTATTAGGCCGACCCTGACAAGATGTATCTCTTAAAGACGATAAAAATATTTTCTCAATTTTTTCCAGATGACATCATGTACAGAGATACTCGATGATACCACATAAAATCTTATCACTTACTAAAAAAACTAAAAACGTATCAAGAGACAGGAATGATCAATTGAGTAATGGTTATATTTGTAAACAAGATTGGTCAAATTCTAGTAATTTACCTATAAAATTAATATTTGAGTAAATTACCATTTACATCCCTGATATTTTTCCATTTTAACCACTTAAATCCCTACAGTTTTACAGTCTCGATTTTTCTACTAACGTTTTATGTTTGTCTCCATTTGAATTCAAATGACTAACACAATTAGTTTTTATGTTAACTCTTTTATGGAAAAAACTATAATACCCTAAGAATAAAAAACAAAATAAAATAATAAGACCCACTCATATCATCTTCTTGACTATCATTACACTGTAATCTTCTCTCAAACATAAATACACACACTCTTTTAATCTCTTTCTCTATCTTATCTCTTTATCACCATAACCCACCATCCATGGACAACACCACCCCCGCCTGCAAATCAGAACCACCATCGTATACTCTTTTTTCTTCTTCACCACCAACACAACCACCATCACCACCACCACCCGTCACCACACCACCATGTCAAATCTACCTCAACATCAAACCTCCCAATCGACACAAAACTGACACACCCCCGCTTATAGCGGAAACACGAGGATGTAACGGTCGAGATCGTCATAATATATTGAGTGTTAATAGAGATGCATTAATGATGATGAACCAACGTGTCATGACGTCACCCAACAAAAATGGAGACTTGTGTCGCAGTTAGTCAATTTCATGACAAACATAGTCAATAAGCATAATAAATTTCAATCCCACAACCCGGGAGCAAGTAAATGTAAACATGTCTAACAATATTATCTTAAAGTAAAACGCAATAGTTTGATACGCTAAAGCAAGGCTAAAATGCATTCCTTAGGGTTATCACTAAGGCAACATCTCTAGCTATCCTTGATGATTATTACCTGAAATGCTCAAAAAGGTTAACATATTATTGGTGAGTTCGTAGGTTTAAATAATAAACAAAACTTGATGTTGTGTAATAGTTTGGTAGGACATAGTGCATACAGTTATAAGCAAGCAATATCACATGTAAACATGGGCCTCATAACTAAACGTATGACGTACACACACGGATCTTGTTAGAACATATTTACCCTAGGGCCCATTCGTTGCCACTGCCAGTCTCAACTAGTATACTAACAAACAAGGGTGGGGGTGTCAACCCAATAGTACTATCAATACCTGTCTGTCGGCTCCAACACCGGAGTTAAATAGTTGTGAATAAATAACCACACAGAAAACTCATGCATGTATCGGATATTAACTTATAAAACTAGTAAACATAACAGCACAAAGATTAAATAAGTTCACAGCATAAAAAGGGTGAGCATACTTTTCCTCTTAAGTTCATAAATAATTGATATGAAAACGGGGCCGTGAAACTCACCTTGTGTGATACAACAAGTGATGAAACCAAAAATACTTCTTGCAATGTGGATAAATCAGGTTATTTTAATATATAATCTTCTTGAAATCTAATAAACACTATAATACGTTCGATCTTTCTCGAGTCGATTCGGGTTTGACGCACGACTCACACCATAAATAAATAAATATATATATATATATACATATATACACACACACACATATATATACATATATATACATACATATATATATATATGTATATACATATATATACATACATACATATATATATGTATATACATATATATATACATATATATATGTATATATATAATATGATTACTCCATTATTAAACACGAGCAAATATATGTGTATATAATCATATAATTTGTACTTATATACATACCATTATTATTTAGATATATATTTATATATTTAAAATTACATAGCTTCACGTGACAAATGCATTATTTCAACGCGATAACACATTTATACCATATCATCTCATATACGTATTTATTAATCTTTTTTCAAATTTTAGCTTAATTTAATTGTTTAAATTATTAACCTCAATTTAGTACTTTAGAAAGTATTTATCATACCTTACTGTTTGCACACAGATTTTGTAAAATCAGTTTGGAGGTCGAAACGATAACGAAATGATACGAAACCAATTTTATTTTAAAGATAACACATGGAATTTGGTTTCTGGAGAAAATAAGATTATTTTGATAAACATTGAGAGAGATATGTGTTTCTAAAGTCGGACCAAACATTCTGAAAGAAATTTAATTTTAATCAATATTTTTGTATCAACTGTTTCGGTGCTCAAAACTTTTATGGTTTTTTACGAAACCAATTGAATTGAAAAGTAGATTATTTAAACTTAGTTTTAGGATTTAACTTAGTTTTAGGATTTAACTTAGTTTTAGGAGGGGTATAAGCGTGAACTTGTTATTTTATAAAAAACTAAAAACTTGTTATTTTATAAAAAGTTAACAGAATAATTTGATGACGTTAAGGTTTTAGATTCAGGTGGAGACAAAAATAAAATGTTAGGGGGTAAATCTAAAACTTTAAAACTGTAGGGATATAAATGATTCAAATGAAAAACTTTAGGGATGCAAATATAATATTAATATTTATATTTAGACATCGATAGAGGAGCAAAAGCAAGTTCTAGGTCAAGCAGGGGAGTAGAGGACTGGAAGAGTATTATTACCCTTACGTAATCCCATTTCATTCCCTTCAACCTAAACACATATCGCAGATTCTTGCTCAAGGTTGTCTTTCTTCAAAATCACACATCAATTCAAGAAACCCACCAAAGATCAGGGCATTGAAAGAGGAGGAGAGTATGGAGTCTCGCATACAGCAAGCTATGCGCTCTCGCCTTCAGCATTTCAGAGACCAAGCAGAGTACGATTATTATTATGCCTCCTTTCGCTTTTATCTTTCTTCTCACTTGTTGGGATGATTGCTTGTTTGGTTGGGCTAATTTGGTTGAAGAACAATTTGGGTTGGGGAAAAGGCGTAATCTTGTTGCTTTTTGGCATTTGGGCGTTTTGATGATCATGCTTGCTTGCATCATGTGCCCACATTGATGTGTTTGTTTATTGTGAATGTTGCAGTTCAGTGATAAGAAAGTCACATGCTTGAGTTGAGTTGAGTTCAGTTGAGTTGGGTACTAGCTCATCTTGTAAATTGATCAGATATAGTATGCCATATAGGGTTTTTGTGGCGAATACATACTGATTCTTCTAGTACACGTTCTTTTGTTTAGAATTTAAAAATTAACCCTAAATAGTGATTTCCACAGTGGTCATCTTCCTCCTATTTCTGGCATCATGATGAATATGGGTTTCTAAAATGAATTCTGAGCTTAATGGGAGCATTTATTTCATTCAAATTTCTCTAGGGTTAGAAGGTCCCCTTCCCCTTACGCCCTTATCATTTCAAATTGGTAAGCACGACTCCCTCTAATGTGTCTAGGCTTAGTTACATTTTTAGGTTGTTCACTCAAATGTTTTCTGCACTTGTTAAGTTTGAATTGTAGGTTGTTTCTGTCTTTCAGGTGCTTTTGGGTAATTCTAGATATACTATGCTTTCCTATTTAAATCTCTTGAATTTCAAGAATAAATACAAACTAAGAGTTGATGTACTTAATTATAAGGGCAACCATTTCGACAAGTCGAGATCACAGGAAAACATTGTTACACCAATGAACAAGCTTCACAGTAACCTACAAAGATATTAGTTGTGATGGTGCTAAGTGTAGATGATGGCATCATGAATCTGAAACACAGAACAAATATAACTATAAATAAATTTAAAATTAAAAACTGGAAACATATGATGGTGTGAGATCCAGATTTAGTCATTGAAGAACACTATGATGCCACTTTGATGCTGCTGTTAAATAATAACATCCCTGCATTTACAAATCTCTCTTGAATCGCCAACTTAGTCACATACGTTGAGGTTCAAATGAAAACTATTAAATAACTAGGAACCAAAAGAGCCACTTTTTAGCCTCTGGAATTTGAATCAATGGTTGAGATCTCCTTCTCTTGTGTCCCAGAAGTGGTTTGTTTAGTTCCTAATTATTCAGTGGTTCTCGTTCAAACTCACCCTTGCATGTGTATATGTATCTATGCGTCTATCTATGTGCAACTGCACATATAGAAGGATGCAGAAGGGCTCCTCAACTTTGCTAGGGTTGGGAGGGAAGTCTTCTGTAATAGGTTTTGTTGCAAAAATTTGCTTGCATGACTAAAATAAACGAGCACACAAAAGAAAAAAAAATAGAGTTTAAATGAGATGCATGGATCTTTTGAAATTCCTAAGTTTTACTCGTTAGCGATGGACATCATTTTGTTTGTGCATGTATTGGAGCCTTGCTATTTTGTTTCCCATATGTTTTGTATAAACCGAAAAGTTATGATAACCATGAAATATCTCTAATATCTATGTTTTCGTCTTCCCTTTCTTGAGACAGTTCTTTAACTTTTGAAGGAGTGCGAAGATTATTGGAGAAAGACATGGATTTAGATACATATGCATTGGATAAACATAAGAAATTTGTCAAACAGTTGTTGGAGAAGGTACCTCTTCTTAGACTTGTGGTTCCTGCTTCCCCTTGCTTTTGGATTATTCATACTTACTGTGTGATATGCTATTGGTGCATGATTGGAAGATACATATTGTTGACTCAGTGTGCTACACTACCTTTATCATAGCTATGAAGATGATATAGATTACATGGTTGCTGTTTATTCTTATGATGTTCCCAGTTTTACTACTTTTAAGTTATAACCTGCAATCATAGATAAAACCTTTTTATATCATGTCACTTTTTATCATGAAATATGTGATAAAAAAGGTTACAGTCCTCCAGATTTTCATACTTATGTAATATGGAAAAAACAATTAAAATAAAAAGTTGGTTTTATACTTTTATATAAATCCCCAGTCTTAGATTCTCTATTGGGCGGATGTTGCATACTTGACCGCCTGGTTCTTCACTTCTTGAGAGATTTCTGCATGAGTGAGTAAACCAAAGCAGTAGGCAAGGACGAGCAAAACTGAAAATTGCACTTCAAAGAATTGAGCATAACAGACCCAAACTGATTCCATGGTTGGCTATCCGCTATCAGCTAGTGGCCAAAATTTATTAAAGTTATGTAAAGGTGTCAAAACCAAAAATAAAATGCTTTAAGCATTTGGGACACCTTTAAAGCACACTATGACCGTAGTGTGTGGAAGGCCACCAAACAATTTCCTAAAACCCTAGGGGTTTAAACCACACACTTGATGTTTCTAGTGTTAGGTTTAACTACTTGAGAAAATAATTTTGGGTTTATTTCTATCCTAATCAGTATGTTGTGATAGGAGCTTCTTGTTTAAAGATGATTTTTTTCTTATCTTGCTTTTGCACGATGATCTAGGCTCATAGTTTGTCAAACCTGATTTTGTATTAGGATCCTAGACAATCAAAAGAACTTGGAAGGGCCTTGAAGCATATCTCTTCTACCACAGGCGTACCCAGACAAAAGAATCTGTAGCGTGAAATGATAAAATAAATAAGATGTTGTTACGGTGTAGCTCCTCAAAATTTTTTTTGTAATAGTTCATACCCTGGTCATAAATCATGGATTCGCCACTGTGCGGTCAAAAAAGGGTGGTGTTAACAAAACGTCGGAGCTACTTTTTTATTTTGTGCTTTTGGTGCCATCTTTAGAAGCCTGTTGTAACTGCTCTTTACCATTGGTTCAGATGTTCCAATTCCCATGACCACTTTTCTGTTCTCTCAGATTAGTTGATGCTTTCTTTTTAAAACGGAAGAATGAAACAGGTGTACCTTTTGAATGAACAAAGAACCTTGACCGACACCTAGGACTCTCTTTACATTATTCTATATGCGGTACTTGATGAATTTATTGTCTCTTTCAATGTCTAAAATTATGATGCTAATCAGCGTGCCTTCCTAGTGTCATTGACGATATGCCTAGCGCCATTAGTTTTCTTGAGACACCTCCATATTATGATGAGATGAATATAAATTGTTTATGTAAACATGGAGAAATTGCTCAAGTGACTAACATTTTCATGGCAGTTCTTGAGTGGCACCGAAGAAGATGACGAGTCCAAGGGAAAAGATAACGGGTCCAAGGAAGAAGATGGCGAATCCAAGGGTTCGGGACAGATTAAGTTAGAAGAGGAGTCTGTTAAAGAAGCAAAAGTTGAGGATTCTCCTGTAATGGGCCTTTTATCAACCAAATCTGAAACTAAGGGCGATGCAAAGGACAAAGTGCCTACCGAGCACATGATAAAGGAGGCTATTAGGAACAAGGCAACTTATTTTAGATCTAAATCAGAGTATGTAAATTACATAATCTGAATGGGTTATGTCTTATCCAATATAATTATGTTTTTAAAAAGTTTGGACAACTTGGTTTGAACGTACCAACATAATATTATTGGAACTTGCAAAATTATCAGTCACTTTAATGCTGTTTTTGTGCTGATTACATGATTTATACGCAGCCTTGACTTGTTTAGGATTTTTTGCTTTTCTGTCCAGGGAACTTACTTTGGCTGGTGTACGTCGGCTATTAGAGGAAGATCTTGAACTTCAAAAGTTTTCTCTTGATCCCTTTAAGAAACTAATAAGTAAGCAATTGGATGAGGTGAGATGACAGGTTCTACTTGCCTTCGGGTGCTCTCTGTGTTGGAACTGCATCTTAATTTTCATTTCACAGGTCTTAAATTCTGAAAGTAACAAGGATGCTGATTCTTCACCTTCACATATTGAAAGTGAGAATACACAAGCCCAAGTAAAACGAAAAAAGAAATTGGCTGTGAAAGAAAAAGTTCAAAAATCTCAAGAACCCAAGAAACGTAAAAAACCTGCTCAAGAAACTGAGCAGCCAAGAAAAAAGAAGATCAAGCATCGTGAGGAATTGTCTGTTGAGAAGAACACTGTACAAGATCAATCTTCTGATGAATCCTCTGGTGGAAAATCTGTAAAAGTCGCGGTATATCTGTCTTTCTTTTTGAGTCTTATAATTACAGGTGGAAAATTTGTATTAATACTGGTCAAGTAGAATTACATGCTGGTTTTGAAAAATAGGTCAAAACTTGTCAAATGTGTAGTCAGAAGGAACTTAAAAGTTAAAACCTCCTGAATTGTTTACCTAAAATAACTTAAATTAGTATATAGTTTTTATGATCATATTTAATACAATATTCTTTACATAAACATTAAAGTATGGAAGTGTTGGTGGCTAGCACATCAAAGTTCCCTGTTTTGACTATCACCCATTTTGAGCTGGCCTGTTTTGCTACCTCTGTTGATAATTGGTCTTTTCACAATAATATAATCAATTACATACAGAAGGAAGTGGCTGCACCCGTATATGGAAAGAAAGTGGAGCGCCTCAAATCAGTTATTAAAGCTTGTGGGATGACGTACTTAATTCCATTCCCTCTTAAACATCTTAATACCTAAATGACATTCATTTTACTTTTATAGCCTTACCTTGTTTCATTTTCTTGACAGTGTCGCTCCTACTGTATACAAGAAAGCCAAGCAAGCTCCCGAGGAAAAACGTGAGGCCGTCTTAATTAAGGAACTGGAAGATATTCTTGCGAAAGAAGGATTATCTACAAACCCCTCTGAAAAAGGTTAGCTTTTTTTAATTTAATATCAAAATGGCATTTACTATGTCGATTTGTGTCCTGTTTTTTCTCAAACAAGTAAAAAAAGTTAATTTGTTTACCGCCACTTGAGTTGAAAGTTATCTACCTTCTGTTATTTATTGCATACGACCTCCTAAGTCTTTTTTTAGCGAATTTGAATCTTATTGTTATAAGTTTGTTTTTGTAATATATTCATGTCACGTTTTTGGAAGTTGACAAAAAAGGCACACCATCCAAACTGACCCATTTCGACATGTCACGCAACAAACTCATATTGACACCTCTAGTTCACCTCTTGCTTGTAGCTCTATCTTTATTTATGTCATTAAGAGTTCGGTTTTGATGTTATAACGAACTTCTATTTGATCAGGTGTGTGGTGGACAGTGACATTGATACTTCTCTTCATGATGAGATATTTCAATAGTCCATGGATACATACTCACATGCATCTTATATGTATTAATATTTCTTTGGTTTTTTAATAGAAATCAAAGAAGTGAAACGAAGAAAGGAAAGAGCAAAAGAACTGGAAGGCATTGACACAAGCAACATTGTTCTTGGTTCACGCAGAAGGTCCACAACATTTCCCCCACAACGACCTAAAGAACCCATTTTGAGTGATAGTGATGATTCGGAAGATGAAGATGAGGATGGAGACGGTTCAGATGATCAAGATGAAGACGGAGATGGAGACGGAGCCGAAGATGGAGCCGGAGATGAAGGAGACGGAGACGGAGACAGAGAGGGAGACGGGGACGGAGAGGGAGACGGGGACGGAGAGGGAGACGGAGACGGGGACGGAGACGGAGACGGAGACGGAGACGGAGACGGAGACGGAGACGGAGACGGAGACGGGGACGGAGATGGAGAAGGAGAAGGAGATGGAGACGGAAATGGTTCAAATGATCAAGATGAGGATGCTCATCCCACTCAAAGTGGAGAGAAGGTCCATGCAGGTTAGATTTTTTCTATTTCTCCATTGTAATTATTCTCAATGAGATAAAGACGACCCAAATCATAAGTAAAAAGTGCCTCTAACTGTATACCTTTTAGTTTTATCATATGCAATTTTGGTCTATAGTTATCATGTTTCCAACAATTATAAGTGGTTGCAACAGCTGTCCGGGTACAGGTTCCTAAAATTCCCATATATTATTTTCAAAATCGACTATGTTAAAACTATGATCCGTGCATTCATCAATATACGTGCCTATATATTTTGTTGATAAGATCTGGTGGTGCCTGTTCTGTATTTCATATTATTTCTTTTTGGTTCTAGATTCTTCACCCCATGCTCACTTGTAGCATTGTTTTCCTAACAGTTAAAATATCTTCAATGTTTTAACTGTTTTGGTTTATGAATCTCATCATTCAGATGTACTTATAGATCCGGCTTCTTAATATTTGCCGTCTTCTTTTTAGCTTTTATCTAGATTGCATAGAAATTTCAGTTGTGTTTTTAAGTGTTTCATACTTTCTTTAGATTGGCATCTATCAGGAATACCATCTGTTTCTTGAGGGTCTATGTAACTTATTAAATGCTGCACTAAGGAAAAACATGCCTTATTTATTAAATGCCTCAAAACTTGAATTAGAGTGCATATTGATAGAACCCTTCTAATTATTTTTTAAAGGAATTGGTGAAAATATGAATGAAACTAAAAAATTGAGCCTGTCTAGTATTTCATATAGATTTATGATACACGTTTTGTGTTGAGACATGTATACAAGGGGGTTCGAATGAGAATTATTACTTTTAAGCCGTTAGATCAAACCATGTAAAAAAATCTCATCAAACTGATCTAACAACGATAAAGTAGTTACGGTTCTCAAAACTTTAGTGATTCTCACTTGAACCCACCCTATATGTGCGTGCATGAGTTTGTGTGTTTATAGTGAGAAAGCATGAAATTTAGTTGCTATATTATCTGGTTGCATACACCGTATTCTATGTTCATTAACGTTACAATCTATGATTTGCCGTGCATATTGTGGGAAGTGTATTCTATGTTTCTTGTTTTTCTCATAAATACACACTCCTTATTGCATTATAGAAGGATTATAATTTTCCTTTTAAATGCACTTAAAATGTTAGTTTAGGACTTTATAGTTTATACTAAAACTTTATAAAACATCTAATATACAAACTGGATGGGTTCATAGTACCCCTTGCTTATATTAATGTCCTAAATCCTCATGTACATAATATTTTCTTTTGTTCTTTGACCATCACTTGTTGCTGTTATCTTCAGCTTGTTTTCTGGTTTATACAGTGATAACAACCTCTTCATTTATTTTCTTTTTCATGCAGGAACTTTCAACAGTGATTAGTTCTATATATATCGACTAATGATGAAGAGCATTGTAATTTGCAAGTGAGGTAACAACTTTCATGTTTCATTGATGATACTTTTTTAGCTTTCTAGATATTAATTTAGCGTTAAACGATGTTACATGACCCTAAACATTGGGTGTTCTCTCACGTGGATCGTTGTTATATTATGCGATTGTAGTTTTTGGACTTTAGATGTATATCCTTTGGTTATTTAAGTTCAAGTTGAGAGGAATAATTTCCAAGAGAGAACATTTTTTGAACCTGCTGAGGGTCAGTAGGGAACTAATGAACTATGCAGGTACATAAAATCAAACACGAGACAGTTAAAGCAATGGTGGTAAAATATGCGTTCATTCATGGCTTCGCCTTATTATAATAGTCTGCTTAAGTGCGAGTTTTGTATGTTCATCTTTGAAAGGCGAAATTTGCTACTCTAGCAAAGATTTATGAATTTCTTTTGGGGCTACTTTGATCTCTGGGATCATGAAGCCTAATTGTATGTCACATGCATGAACTTGAAGCATAAAAACAAGTGGTTCATAGTTTAATCACTTCTGCGCTTATGAGGTAAGATTATGGCACACATCGTTCATGTTTTTAGAATCGAACTTGATGATGATTATTTTCTTGCTACTCTTCTACATAATATGGAAAATAAAATGCATGATTAAGGAAAATCTTTGATGGAATGATGGGTATATGATTCTGGAGAAATGTCTTTTGCCATGATCTTGTATAACTTGTATGGAAATATGAATGGTGTGACCAGAGCTAGTGACGGACTGACGATAGACCGTGAATATAATTAAGACCCAATTGCGACTAGCAACACAAAGGTTACATGATATGGATATTGTACTTATAGATTTATGATGATATTCTAGATATCGTGTATGTGATGGGATTGAGAGTAAATCAAGACGCTTTAACATGTTCGCGTGCATATAGGTTTATACATCGAGCTTTATGGTAGACTGGTCATTGGTTATTTGCGCTTTCCACTGGTTGATGTTATTGGGCTTTCGCGTCACTTGGTAGTTGCTTCTTTCACTTGTTTCGGGAAGCGCCCAAGTAGCATTGGACAAGTAATAGGGGCGAGCAGGGTTCCTCTAATGTGACTTAAGGATGATTTGAAAGATGTTAAGATCATAAACACATCAAGATAATGAAAGAAAGAAACCTGCGTCGCTTGTATTATGTTTTCTTTTAAGCGACTGCAAAGTTTACTAGAAATAGCGTAGCAAGACGCGAGACAAATACCAAAGTACGGCGGAACTCGGTCGTATCATGTATACGCTCCTTTTTAACTTACTTTGGTAACATGCGACCTATAGGACTTGATCATCGTTATAGAAATTAAGGAAAAACTAATGCCCATCTAATAATTTTTGTAAATATTCTAATTATTGATGTAAAATCCATAAATTAACTTTACACAAGAAGAATAGAAGTTTAAAGAAAATATGATGAAAATATTCTTCAAGTGAATCCTTTCTAAGACCTTAAAAATGCACACAAAAGAATCTACAAAAGGAATTCAACAAATTAGGTGTAACGCAATTTATGGGTGCCAATTTCAAACATGACCCGAAACCCAAGATGAATCTAGCATGGAAGAAAAATAAATTTTGGGTTGGTATATCTAACCTAATTAGTATAGAAGGTTAACCTATTTAACCCGTTTAGTTGAACAAGTTGACATGTCAACCTGTTTAATAAAACAAGTCGACCCACTAACCCGTTTAGTCAACTTTTTAGAACCCACCTACACGATCAACATGTTTTCAACTCGATTTTACCTGCAAACCCACCAACCCGTTTGACACATATAGATAAACAAGATAAGGAGGTCGTGTTTGGGTTACTAAATTTATGTGCGTGCCGGTTAAGATTAAAGATTTTGACATGAATAAAGATACGAGTCATGTCCAATTTATTAAACACGTTGTGTTTGGAGGTGGACCAGCCAACTTGTTTAATGACACAGGTCAATCCACTAACCTGTTTATGATTCGCTTAGTCCACATTTTAAAACCCACCAACCTGATCGTTTACAACTTTATTTTTACCCGCAAACCCACCAACCGGTTTGACACATATACACAAACAAGTTGAACAAATTGTGTTCAAGATTGAAAGTTTTTGACACAAATAATCGTATGAGCCACGACCGCATTAAACAATCCAACTTTCCAACTACACACCCAACACAATATGACACCACTAACCCACAATCCCACATGCCCACTTTGGTTTAAAATTTATCAAAGGAGTGACTTATTTCTTGAAAAAAAAACAATTAAATTTTATTAGAATTTTTGTCAGCATTAGTTTATTTTTCCTATTTCAAAAAAAAACACAAAAAACAAAAACATTCCATATCAACATAGAACCCAATTGTGCCAATAGGAAAACAAGCAATCTCACCTTATCCACACTCCCACCACACACCCTTCACACATCATTCATTCACACCCACAAATTTCTTATTCTTTCTATATATTAAAAACTCCCACAACATTTTAAACACATCACTAAAGTCACAATGGCCACCATGAACTCCAGTGTATTAGCCTGCAACTATGCAGTCTCCAATGGTCTTGCTTCACCTGAGTTCAACTCAAAGCAGCCTGCAACCGTCAGCTATAAGTTGCCGGTGATCAGGGCCAAGCAGACGGCCGTGAGATCGTCGTCTGATCAGTCGCAGCAGGGCCGAAGAGCCGCCCTGCTTTGCCTCGGTGCAGCGCTTTTCGCCACCGCAAGCTCCGCCGCTAACGCTGGAGTTATTGATGAGTACCTTGAGAAGTCCAAAGCTAACAAGGTTTTGTTTGGTTTGGTTTGGTTTGGTTTGTTTCGTTTCTACATAGTTTTTCATATTGGTTTACAGATGTCTTTCAACTTAATTTATTAAGTGTTTGATCCAGATTTTTATTAATAGGAGATAAGTAATAAAAACATAATATCATTGTGAATAAGAAAACATTATATTCTTTTTTTATAGCTGTTCTTCAATAATTTTTATATTTGAAAACAACAATCTATTACTTTTACTATTGAAACATTACTAAATACCTATTTTTTGATGTAACAAATGCAACAATCGGTCATATAGTCGCAGTGATCTTTGTCCGAAAAACAATCATTCTTATATGCTTGCTAGACCCTACTCTATAAGTGGGATTTTACTGGATATGTTTGTTTTCGTTTGAATTCATGCTAAACTTGTTTTATATGTTATTTTTTTGTAGGAACTAAATGACCAAAAGAGATTGGCAACAAGTGGAGCAAATTTTGCAAGAGCATACACAGTTCAGTTTGGAACATGCACCTTCCCTTACAACTTCACTGGCTGCCAAGATCTTGCTAAGCAAAAGGTTCATACCAAACCGAAATCGTTCTTTTCTTCATGAAATTTACTTAAAAAAAACTCATAGTCATACTGTGTGTAACGAACTGTATCAACATGCATTAAACTTGACCAGAAAGCCGCTATTGTAAGGTTCTCTCATATTCATAGAATAGCGGCTTCTCTCAAGCTTATAACAATATAAAAAAAGAAGGATTTCAGTTCACTACACACAATTACTATAGTTGTGTAGTCATCCCATAAAGAGATTATTGGTATCTTATATCTCGGACCTGTTTATTTGACCGCTATATTTGTATGTAGAGGTAGAAAATGTGTGTTTCTTCATTTGTTTTGTTGTTGATTTATGTAATAACTTTATTGGGTTAATGATATAATGCAGAAAGTGCCATTCATATCAGATGATCTAGAGTTGGAATGCAAAGGGAAGGATAAATTCAAGTGTGGTTCAAATGTTTTCTGGAAATGGTGATGCATGTAATAGTGTTTCAAGTATTTTTTGTAAACAATGTTAATTTGCAATCATGTGTGAAGTACTTGACTATTTCCTATGTTTATATCTCATTCTCTCATTCTTTTAACTTAACTTTATCATTGCACATTACCAAAAACCACTATCATATTTTCCAGAATATGTAAAAAGCATAACAAGGTTTTAAAAGAAAACTGTTTCAAGAACAAGATTTGGCATCAAGGAAGCAATCAGAACTGCTTGAAGTAAGAAAAAACCAGGCATTATGTACTCCAGTCCAAACCATTAATACAATGGATTCATATGGAAAGTAAACACATTCAATTACTGTCAAATACTTACTTTTATGTTAGAGTCGGGTCATGAAATGTCCTGGGATGTCCCCTTGGGTGAAGATGCTAACAATCGTGTCATAGGATCTCCTTAAGCGTATGGAGTACTTGAAAACGACATGCTTAGCACGGTAACACCACATTGTTACAGCATTAGACATTACGTTATGCCCTTTCTTAACCAAGCACATAATTTTTCTCAGATAGACCTAATCTTTTTAGAGAAATTAACATATGTACTTTTTAGGTTACTTATTAGCTGCAACAAAATACTCAAAACATGTTTCCTAATTCATTTGATTTTTCTAGTTTGCTTATGAGTTTGACTAATGAATAATGATCACCTTATTCTCTGAGTTAAATCTTAAAGCAAAATAATATGATCACTAAATTGCTAGAAATAATCAATTATACATCTCATAAGACGATTAATTAATAACATATTCAAACATAGTAATAAAAAGCCAAACCCGATGCACAAAACTCCCACATGCACCAAGTCCAAGGACTATCTGACCACTTTAGGCCTAATGTACACATTCTTACTATGCATTTTTACAAGAGACTATTTATACAACTCAAACTCAAGAACTTGATGTTAGATGATTAGTCAATAAAATGTAAAAACATGTATAATCACATTAATTATTTTGTTCACACACATTTAACCACTGACCTATATATAATTAGTTAATTTGAGAAAGGTATTAAGAAAACAGATTTGATAACTATAATAAATTCTTTGGTCATGAAATACAACTAAAAATACCATAAAGGTAGAAAAACTAGTTCTCTGCAATAAAATAAATTAGTACAAACCTCATTTACTCTTCTAACAAGTACACGTCCCTCTCTATATTTCTGATTCGATCAAAAGATTGTTTCACCTCATTTGCTTCAATATAAACAGGAAAATAATTCAACTATTCTTGTGCTTATGGGACACCTAATGGCCCATCAATCCGACATGATATTGACACTTTAAATTCGAAATATTCATAATGGCAGTTGTAAAAGAGCTTTAGAACAAGAGTTACTCGTATATCCGTTTCCTCTTCAAGATGGTTGGCAGTATGGAGACGAACCCAATGAGGAAAAGCACGGATAATGTCTTGAAACCGTAGAGATCCTTGACCGAATTCAGATCCCCAAGAGCGAGCCCAGCCTGAAAATGCACAAAGTCAACTCATAATAAAATTTATAATCAAACCTCAACAGATGCTAATTTATCAAACCGTTCAATGTTCATGATAAGTTTCCTAGAGATACGAACTAAAGAACTTGGTTATAGTCATATAGTATATCCCAAAACAAACAATTATAGTTTTCAGCCAAAAACCACCACTCTGGAGTCATGTCATACTATTTTAAAGGTAACTCATTTTTTTCACTTAAAAAAAAGTAAACAACCTGAATATACACAGCTGCATCCGGTTCATGTACAATATCTTATTCTAGTCCTCAAAACTATAAGCAAATTCTATTTTAACTTCGGTAAATGTGTGGCAAATAAATCATAGTCTCACTATGTATGATAACATGGCAAGACAAAAAAGATAAATCAGTAAAAAATGGACTATCATGTCCTAAAATAATTGAACAGTGAGTGTCAACAATTATATTAGAAATTAGATATCAGAAAACAATTTAACACTTCAATGCATCACAAACTCTACCAACAACAAAATTTTCATAATGTAGAACTACCAAACATATAAGGAGCTATTTTATCCTCCAAGTTCATCACAATTGCTTCATAATAATAATAAAATACCTAAGAACATAGTCCTCTATCCTCTACCTTCATATTTTGAGTCAGATAGTGACTAATGAAACTATTCTGAACACAATTATGATGTTAGAAAAACATTAAAGCATGCCAAAGAAAAACAATAAAGGGCAAATGCTGTTCAAAAAAAAAAAATAAAGGGCAAATACTGATGCAAGATTAACATACTACCATTCATAGTTGTCAATAGCAAATAGCGGTAAATAGCGACAAGCCGCCTATATACTACGTAGCGAATAGCAGTAAATAGCGCCACTATTTCGTGTTTAGCGATAAGGCAGTAGAAAATTTAAGAAATGTTTTACATTCAATGAATAACATGTTTAGCTATGAAGTAGTGGAAAATTTAAGCAAACACCACCAAATTAGCTAAAATCCTCTATTTGGGTCGATTTTATAATTATAAAAATTTTTAAAAAAATAAAAAAGAATAGAAAAATTGGCTAGTGGTCGCTAATAGCTATTCACAAATAGCGACATCTTGTCTATACGCTATGTAGCGCGCTATAGCGGTTGCTATAGCCGCTATTGACAACAACAATAAGTCAAATCCAGAGATTAATTTAAACCTAAAATATGGATCATTAAGGCAAATGAACTTCAAATTGAAACAAAATCACTTACTCTGACAGTAATATATGCAGCTGGGACAAGGCCAACAACCGTAGCCAAAAAGAATATGTGATATGGTACATCCACAATTGGTGATGCCAAATTAATAAAAAGATTTGGCAAAGTTGGTGTTATCCTCAAAAAAAGCATGTAATTAAGCAACTTCTCTCTACGCTTTGCTACCTAGTATTAAATACTGAAATGTTAGCAAAAGGCATGTGTATAGAGATGAGCACTTGAGCAGGGCATAAAGGGTAATTTTTTGTACTAGACAAGTAGAGCTGAGTTGATCAGCAAAACTCATCATCCAAATTGATAAAAGAGTTTTTATGCATCAAAAATTTTGAATTCTATAAATAATTTGTGTTGAATGTATTACCAAAATAATTCTATTTCAAAATTAATCTTATTATTTCAAATTGATGTAAGAGGTTTTATGCATCGAATATACATGAGTAATTTCAACTTGTTTCACCTGTATCCGTCTATACTACTTAATTTTATTTGAACAATTGAACCACTAGAGATAAAACTAGCCCAAATCCCCAATTCACATAATCATAAGCACCTGGGAAACATTTCCACCTCTATGTAAGTGAAACAAATTTATCCGGTGGAAGTTGTGACTTGTGAGCATTATTTTTATACGTACCTCTGCCTGAAACAATTTCAACTTTGCTGGCCACAGCCAACAGACTATGGGCCTTCCAATTAGCTTTGAGAGGAAATAGCAGGAGGATGCACCAGCAGTGGAATTAAAAACAACCAAGAAGATGCCTTTAATAACACCAAAAAGGGCTCCAGCAAGCAATGACATGAAAATCGTCCCAGGAATCATAAATGTCTGCATGAATATGTAAGTCGAACAGTAACCCAGAATGAACTTTGTTGGATGAATGCTTGCATATGTTCCAAGCTGCTCTCTGCAGAAACCAAATACAAAAAAATGGTTTTCACTCATTTGTGTATTGCTGAAATCTTCAATGGGTTTTTATTTCTAAGGATTACTTTATGGCCGTTAAGGTGATTTTATGAATTTGCAGGGACCTATGTATACATACGAGATGAAAGTTGATAAACTAAAACAAAAAATATACGAGACAAGGATTCAAAATTCATTATATTACTAAACTGGGGCAAGAATGAAAATTAAGTACTTCTATTCCTGCACGTCAGAAAAGCTAGGCAGTGAGCTGACAACACAGTGCATACTTGTGAAAATGTTAAAGAGTTTACATGGGTTAGTACCTTTCGTCTTATGCATATCACATTTGAGTAAGATTACTACGATGATAGCTTATGTCTTTTATAGGTTTATTAGTCTATAAAATGATTACTTACTGAGTTACTGTATGCATAATGTTGGTAGGACACCATGACAACTTTTTACTGTATGTGTATACAGACACAAGCACCTTTATCCCCGACTATTAACATAAACAAATCTTGTAATATGCTCCATACCTTTAAAATCTTCTACATTTCAGGTTGTAACATATGAAAAGTAGACATTCTCTAAAATTCATTCGTTATAAACAGAAAAAAACATGTCTCATACTGCTAATGTTGAGATATAACACCATCATTTTACTTGAAAACAGACTGATGTTTCAAGCATGACAAAATTCCAACTACCTTGGCATTTGACCCTTGACTGGCATGTTCCTAATTATCAGAAGCAAGTGCAAACAACAAAAACTTGAGGTAAGATGAGACAGAATAATTAGCCGCACTCTTTTCTTGCAAACTGCTAATATATAACCAACACAATACTATTGGGAAAGGAGAATTTAAGAAATCATATTTTAATTGAGTTACATGTGATGATCATAAACACCTTGCTTTACAAGATAGAAGCCTGGTTCAGAAAACTGATTGAGATAGAAAAAAGAGAAGACGGCCAACTACCTTAACAACCCACCAAACAAACAAAATAGATATATGATCATGACAATGAGGTTGCCACTACAAGTGAAGAAAAGAAACATAGATGACCATAAAGAGAGTTCAGGATTGTTTTAAATTTTCAAGCTAAAACATGTGTTATAGCTGTAAATTGAGGGAAACTTCTAGATGCACAAAGATTTGTTAGTAGAAGACTCCTTGCCCATCTTCTCTAAATTTGAACCCAACAAACATTTTCAAGCTTCCTTAGAATCTTATAAAGTATGCTCTTGATCATGTCTCTAAGTGTGGATTATAATTTAATCATAAATCCAATTCCCAAGGATGGGAGCCTCTTCAGGATCCAAATACATGCATCACTTGTGGGTAAGGATTCAACTACCTCACAACACAAGGCCAGGTGAGTGCTAATTTTACAGTTGTTGTTAGTCAATTTCTGTCAAAGGACATCAGAATGATGTTCTTGGTACAGCAAGATATCTCAACAGGTCAATGGGGAATGAGACCCTGTTTATAAGGGCAGGGTCAGAGGGATTCATTAAAGAGGGACCTGGAAACATAGTCAGAGTTTACAATGCTAACTGGGCAGGTTGTAAGTCAGCAAATCTTTGATCTTTCATGTGTTGTTCATTCACAATCTGGCCATCAACATACAAACATTTTAACCAACCTAATAGAAGTCATTCACAGCAAGTTGAAGATGAAATAAATGTACGCTTAACATGTTGTAATCCTCTATTAATCTATTATCCGCCTTATCTATTTTATTAAGAGTTATTACATTAAACATATGTTTCCGCACAATTCCATTGATGCCCAACAACACATCATTTAATCTACCATCTCACAAAGGATATGAACCTAAAACAAGCAAATGCAAATTTAAAACACTGTTCTCAAACTTCTCTTTCATTTTCCAAATCCACAGAATCACATCCTAAAAACTTCTAAATTCCAACCATAAATCTGTATCTATATGTCCTCTTCTACCTTTGCATATTCTAATCCACATTTTGTAAATATCACATAATCACCAACTTACAAAGAATAAAACCACAAAAGATCCTACTACAAGCATAATCCAACTCACTACATACAGATCAGCAACAGTTAGAACCTACAAAAACCAAGAATTCAGATCCTCATACTTACTTGAGGACCCGCAGATCCGAAACGGATCGCGGCAGCTTAAGTTTACCATACTCCGCAGCTGGCATTGTCTGATAAATACAAAACAAACCAATCGCAAACACAAAGAACACACCAGAAGCCACCATGAATTCCCATCTAGTCAAAGGAAACCTCCTCTCGAACTCAGCACCTACAGGCTTCTTACTAGTAGGCGAATCTTCCGCCATCTCCACATCCCTCATCAGCCTCTCCGGATCCACCACCAGAATCCTCGGCGCCGCCATCACACCCGATTCGAAGCGAATTTGAAGACGATGAACACAAGGTAAAGAAGGCGAAACCCTCAATCTTCATTGTGAGATGATGGCGATGAATTCGGTGGTGCCATTGGAGGTGTGAAGAGGATAGGGTTTGATTTGATGCTATGTTGATTTGATCAACGCTAGATTCGTGAGAATTGAGATCGATTAGCTGAATTGAGGGATGAGAGATTGTTGATGGATGGTGATTGTTGGAGTTGGTGAATTGGAATTGAATTGCAGTCAACTACATGAACCCTAGGAACAGAGATTTGTGGATTTGAATGGAGAATGTGAATTGTATGTGAGATGTAGTCGACAATGGAATCCAACTACAAATGTTCAAATCTACGAAAGGAATATTATTATAACACTCCTTAAATTGATTTTCTTCTTTCATATAAACCAATAAAAAGTTAGAACCATTAAAATATCTGGTTAGTATATCATTTAACTACTTAAATGCAAACGTCTTACTAGTTCAGATAAAATGTCTTAATCATTCAGTATTAGACATCTTAACTATTCAGCATTAGTATAACGTTTAATCATTCAGAGGCAGATGTCTGAATCATTCAGGTAATTGCTCGTAAAACAAACAGTTTGAACCATTAAGTGCAGAACCATTCAGATATCTGAACCATTAAAAGGTTGATTCCAATGTTGCCAAACAGCCCTAACATAGATGTAGTTTTGAACGTAATTCCATTTACAACATTTTTTAAGACTTTATTTTCCAAAGTGGTGTTTTCTAGAAAACTATTTACCAATTATGTTTTAAAATATTCACCCATTTTTTGAAACACATTTAATTATTATTTTTAAAAAGAAATAAAACAAAAATATATATTAGGAAAAGAATATCCTATGTGAATGTTGCACAACGACTTCTCCACGTCTCTTCCGAAACATCAAAAAACTTAATCTCTATTACCGTCAACTATGTCGTCTAATCTCCAATAGAAGATCAATTGTGTGGTCTAGTTATGACTCACTTTCAACAATTTCAGTTGGGTATTCATTAGAACATCAATCATTTTGTTCGACTACATACCGATTTCAAACGATTTCTCTCCAATTTGTTCGTTTTGTTCGATTTACGCATTTTAAAAGTGTAACGCCCCGAAATTCCCGAAGCAAACCATTTAATAATAATGGGCTTTTTAAGGGTTAAATATAAAAAATAAGTTAGTGGGCTATGGACTAAATTATCCCTAATGGGCTATGTTTTGATGGGTTTAAGGGTCCTTAATCAGCCCTTAAACAGACATGATCAGCCTCCATCCCATCATTTGCAACCCTAGCCCCCAAGTTTCTAGAAAGAAAAAGTAGAGTGAGAAAGTGAAGAAAAACCTAAGGATTTGGTGTGCTATTGTGGAAGAGATTGAAGATCTGGGTGTTTGAGCTTCAAACCACAAGAAAGTAGCAACAAATCAAGGTAAGAATCGTCATCCAAACATCCCTTTAGAACAAATCCGGATTTCTAGGGTTTTGGGTTCAAAAAGTTTCAAAGAAACACATAAATGTCAAATTTTTACATATGAAAACGTGTAAAAAGGTTAGATATGGTTTCATTGATGGTAAACCAAGGATTTGGACGTAAAAAGTTAAGATTTTGGGTTAAAAACGGGCTGGTTTGTCATTTTTATGCATCCGGCGAAAC
Organism: Flaveria linearis; assembly: GCA_024085815.1. Classification (NCBI taxonomy): domain Eukaryota; kingdom Viridiplantae; phylum Streptophyta; class Magnoliopsida; order Asterales; family Asteraceae; genus Flaveria; species Flaveria linearis. Next base: position 40,682,340 of record CM044005.1, on the reverse strand, counting down.
TGTGAGCCCGACCAGCGAAATTGTACCTTCAACCAGCAAAATTGTCCTTTCAACCAGCGAAATTGTCCCTTCAACCAGCGAAACTGTAGTTTCGCCTAAGCGAAACTGCTGTGTTCGAGAAAACCATTAAGACTTAGCAAATCTAGGAAATTCCAACGAAAGTTGGGCGCTCATGGCAGCGAATCTATCCAGCAAAACTGGCAGAAGTGCTGCCCAGCGAAATTGGTAGCGAAACTGGCAGCGAAACTGGCAGCGAAACTGCCAGCGAAATTGTGAAGAAAATGACGTTTTTGTGTATTAACTTCCGTGCAGCTCGTGTATTCGGACTATAGCTTAAGTAACTTAGAATTGAAGCTATTTTGCTAAGTTCAGGTGAGTTCTAGACCCCTTATTTACCCGTTTTTAATGTTTTGGGGTGATATGCATACTAAAATACATACTTTTATGATGACGTTTTTTTAAGACCTCTTATCAAGAAAATAAAATTTTCTAAAATAAAATGTGTCATTTAAATAGTTCAAAATAATTTTCGGGCATTGCCCCTTGGGCCCCACTAGGGGCTGCCGCCCCTAGAACCCCGCTATCAGGGGTTGCCGCCCCCGAACCCCCGCTGTCCCGCGGAGGGTCGGTTATCTGGTTTATCTCTCATGGTTGATCAAATGTGAATGCTTAGACTAAGAGTTTGCTTTTTATTATGTGTTAAGTGTATATGAAAACTAAAGATATAAGTGAAACTTAAAAAACTGTTGTTGGGCCCATAACGTGTACCCTGATAAAGTAAAGCCTTGCAAGCAATTGATAAAGGAGGGTTGCATATGTTGTGCTCTCATGATGATAAAGTAAAGGCTCGAACAGGCAGGTCAGTAAGGCCTGGATTGGCATGACAATAATGGCATGTTTGGGTACGACAGTAAGGCCTAAATTGGCGTGTCGGTAAAGTCTTGTGTTTATTATAGGCACCGATAGTAACTGGGAATTGACGGATAAGGAAGAGTAATAATTAATAAGTAATGGCAAAGCATTGAAAAGCGATAATCCGTGTGTATCAATGTTCTGATAAATGATGATTATTTTCAAATATTAAAGCTAATACCTCTTACCAAAGTTATTTAACAAAGTAAACCTAGAATTCACTCAGCGAAGCTGACTTTTTATATATTAGTTGACAGGTGAGCGTTAGGACTTATGGGATGGGAGCAAGGATCTAAAGTTTCTTGGCATCTAAATACTGGCATCCCTGATGAAGAAGAATATTAAGAGGATTTTTAAAGAGTATTTGATGTTTAAAGACAATGTTTATGTTTTAATTTAACTATGTTGTAATGAATTGCAATTACTAAACTTTTCCGCTGCAATATATATATACCTAAACGAATGTTTTAAATCTATGTTTTTACTGTGAATGACCAACTGTGAGGTTTCCTGAGATCAGGGCCTTAAAAAAGAACCATCATTCTCAGGCATGTTTGATTTCATAAAGTATGTTTGATTTGGTATCAAGTTTTTGCATTATATGTTTGCATTTTAATTGATTCAATTTGAATCATCCTATTGCAGTGTATTTGATTTGTTATCTCTCCCTAGTGACGCGTATCTAACATGCTTAAATTGATTTTCATTAACATAGATGTAGTTTTGAATGTGGTTTCATTTACAACAATTTTGAATAACTCAAATCACTTATGTAATTGTTCGAATCGACGAGACGAAAGAATGCATGTCACCATGTGTCTTGTGAGGCTACCGTTTCAAATATGAGGGTCGAGTACTAGTTATTTCTCATTGATAACATTTTTCATGTCGCAATTTCTTCAAATCCAATGCATATAGTCAACACCACCTAGCAAATAAGAAATACAACTAATAAGAACATTAACAAATGAAGTACAAAACTAATGAGAGTATAGAGCACTATCTAACATGACGGGCAAACCATGTCATGTTTCACAAACGGGATTATAGAATTTTTATGTCATTTGAAGTTAGCCTACATAAATATTCTTTCACATATAATCTAGTGGCACATCACAAAATTATTGTAGGCTTTCACAAGATGTTCTTTCAGACATATTCAAGTAATCATCTAATAAGTTGGAAACATTTTTCTATGCTAGATAATGTATTACATATGCACACAATTGCAAAGTTATGAAACTGTTCTTCCATCTTGCATCATACCCGTATTAACAACAATTAAAGTTTCTTTGCATATCGCCAACTATTTGCCAAAATAATTGTTCTCGGGTCCGAAACGTCTCTCTAAACATATCATTGTTAATTTTGGATTGTTGGAGAAATAAACTTTTACAAGATGTTCATGTGACTTCGTACGATCATCTCTTTTAATATAGATGTGGATCATGAGTGAATTAATAACAAGATCGTTTCATTGATATTGATTAATAGATGTGGAATCTATGTTAATCAATGCTAACAACTCTCACAAATGTAATAAGAACAATAGAAACTCAAATATTACAAGTTATAATATAATGCACAATAGCAACTACGGTTGTTCCACTACTCAATGGAGTTGGCACGAGTACATTAAACACTAGTACTGTATCAAAATAGAAAGAATTCTTCAAGAGTGTAGTATGTCAGAATACGCCTTTTTCTTCAAATGTAGACTATGTTTCGAAAACAGACAGTCTTTCGGAAGCACACATACCATCAGCAAATGACCGTGTATTCAGCAATTGGATTTTTCGGATGCTTTATTTCTTAGCATCTTATTAACTAAATCAATGGATGATCATGTTTTGAGAACTTCAGCCTTAAATATTCTAAATAGGCTGTTGCTATCAAAACTTACTTGAAATGTTTGACTATTTGTTTGACCATCTTGACAGTTAACTCCCCACGATGATCTTTGGACAGATTATACATGAGGAGACTTGCAAGCTCTTATAAGATGCACTTTGGAAGTCCTAAAAGCTGCAATTCATTCATAGTTTCAGGATCGGCAAGAGCTCTAACTATTGTATAAGTTCTCGTTCTTAGATCATAGCTCCATGATGTGATTAAATCATGAAAGCTATTATGAACGATGTCTAATGCTTTCCTCGTGTCTTTCGAATCTTCTGGTTTTTCATTTCTAATCTACTTGCTAGAGTGATAACCATGCATGGACACGTCTTTCTTTGATCTAGCACCAGTAAATCTAACATTCTATTAAGATTGCTAGTGCTGAGACAAAGGACTTTTAGTTCATCTGGGATTGTGAATCCAAGGATCGTAATCAGGAATTATCAGTATTAAAATAAACACACGTTAATGATGTGGAATAATCATTAACTGTTGTTCAATTGTTTTTAATTTTTAATATCAAATATTAAAAGCTTGTTATGACGAACACAATTAAACAAACAAACAAACAAACAAACCCAGTGTATCCCACTCGAGAGCAGGGTCTGGGGAGGGTAGGTGTAGGCGAGTCTTTCCTCTATCTTGTTAGGTAGAGAGACCGCTTCCAAAGAGACCCCCGACTCGCTAGCAAAAGGCATACAAATATCAAGACAAGAAACACTAAATCGTCCAACACATAGCATACAGAATACCAAAAAAGCCATATCGCTAGCAAGGCATCATACAATAGATCATACAACACATAGCCTACAGTACACAATAAACCAAACAACACATAGCATACAAATATCCTAGGTGCATGCAGAATCACTGTTAAAGGGCAGATATGGGCTACTTAGACATCAGGCCCCGCAACCAGACTTCGAACACCCTTCCTGCCTATAGTTCGAACTAGAAGTCCTTAATTTTAATTCTACGCCTCCACTCAGTCCTATCCTCGATCATGTGCTCAGAGAGGTGCAAGTGTATCATATCTCGTCTAATTACCTCATCCCAAGTCAATTTAGGTCTTCCTCTACTCCTCCTACCCTCTAAGGTGATGTTCTCTACTGCTCTAACTGGTGCCGCCATTGGTCTCCTCTTGACATGCCCAAACCATCTTAATCTTCCCTCTCGTATTTTATCTGCGATACAGGCCACTTCTAGCTTCTGTCGAAACACTTCGTTTCTTATTCGATCCAGTCTCGTGTGACCGCACATCCACCTCAGCATTCGCATTTCCGCTACCTCTATTTGTTTCTCGTGCGATTTCTTTATGGCCCAGCAGTCTGTTCCATATAGCATAGCTGGACGTACTGCCACACGATATAGCTTTCCCTTTAGTTTTGTTGGAAACCTCTTATCACATAGGATCCCTGATGCTGCTCTCCACTTGCACCATCCTGCTTGAATACGGTGCGCTACATCGCTGTGTATCTCTCCGTCCTCCTGCAGGTACGAGCCCAGGTATTTGAACCTAGACGTTTGTGGGACCGCCATACCCTGGATACTGATTTGGGTGTCATCTTCCGCCTCGCCACTAAAGTTACAATGCATGTATTCTGTCTTTGAGCGACTTATCCTTAAACCTTTGCGCTCTAGTGCTGCTCTCCACTGTTCTAGTCTGTCGTTAAGCATCCTTTTAGATTCCGATATTAAGACAATATCATCCGCAAAGAGCATGCACCATGGAACTGGCTGCTGTATAGACTTGGTCATCTCATCCAACACTACTGTGAAGAGAAATGGGCTCAGTGCCGATCCTTGGTGGAGTCCCACTTCCACTGTGAATGAGTCTGTGTCTCCGATCGGGGCTCGCACACACGTTTTTGCCCCCTCATACATATCCTTGATTATTTGGATATACCTCTCCGGTACCCTTCTGAGTCGTAGACTTTCCCAAATTAGTTGACGCGGAATGCTGTCATAAGCCTTTTCTAGGTCGATGAATACCATATGAAGGTCCTTTTTCTTTTCTCTGTATTTCTCCATTATCCTCCTTATGGCGTGTATCGCTTCTGTCGTAGAGCGTCCTGGCATAAATCCAAATTGGTTTGACGCTATCTGAGTTTCTCGTCTAATTCTTGTGTCAATAACTCTTTCCCATAATTTCATCGTGTGACTCAATAGCTTTATCCCCCTGTAATTTTCGCAACTTTGTACATCTCCTTTTTTCTTATATATGGGGACTATAACACTGGTTCTCCACTGGTCCGGCATCTTTCCTGTCGTAAAGATAGTGTTGAATAAATCTGTTAGCCATTTGAGCCCCTCATCTCCCAGGCATTTCCACACTTCAATCGGTATGTTGTCTGGCCCCACCGCTTTAGCCCTTCCCATTTTCTTCATAGCTCTTGCAACTTCGTCTACTGTGATGCTTCTACAGTAGCAATTGTTTTGTTGTGTTGTTTGGGTTGTATTATCTATCTCAGCTTGTTTATTTGTGTTGTTTATGTTGTAAAGGTTATCGAAGTAAGTTTTCCATCTCCCTTTGATGTCATTGTCGTTCACCAAAACTTTTCCATCCGCAGCCTTTATAAACTTCACAATTCTAAGGTCTTGTCTTCTGCTGTCTCTTGTCTTGGCTAACTTAAACATGTGATGCTCTCCTTCTTTCGTCTCTAGTCGTTTATACATCATCTCATACGCCGCGTTCTTTGCCTCTGACACCGATTTCTTTGCCTCTCTCTTAGCCTCCTTGTATTTATCTTTTAGCTCTGGGCGTTCTTCCTCATTGTTACATCGTATAAGCTCTCTGAAACTTTGTTGTTTTATTCGTATCTTCTCCTGTACATTTTTGTTCCACCACCAAGATTCCTTATGGTCACTTGTCCTCTTTGTTGTAACTCCAAGCGTTTCTTTAGCTGCTTGGATGAGCGTATTTGCCATGGCCTCCCACTTTTGATTTGCGTCTTCCTGTGGTCTAGGATGGTTCATTGGTATGACCTTATCTCTAAAGATGGTAATGTTTTCGTCCTTGAGCTGGCTCCATTTGATCGTATGTCTAATTCTCTTGTTTTGTTGGACAATTGGTCTCTTCACGCGTATATCCGCCACTAACATATGATGTTGTGTCACAACTGTCTCTCCTGGGATTGTCTTACAGTCCTTCCACGAGCTACGATCTTCTCTCCTCGTCAACAAATAGTCTATCTGCGTGTGTCTTCCGCCGCTGCTAAACGTGATTAGATGCGATTCCCTTTTCTTAAAAAACGAATTTATGATTCCTAAGTCATGCGCTACTGCGAAGTCAAGAAGCTCCTTACCGCCTTCATTCCTAAGGCCATACCCGAAGCCTCCATGCACCAACTGGAAGTGGTCATTCTCCTTACCGATATGCCCGTTAAAGTCTCCTCCTATGCATATTTTTTCGTCTCTAGGTATGTCACCCATAACGTGATCTAAACTCTCCCAGAACTTTTTTCTTTCTGTTTCTCCTAGTCCAACATGTGGTGCATACGCACTAACTACTGCCACTACTTCATCCCCTATTACTATTCTTAACAGCATAATTCTATCATCGTATCTTCTTACCTCCACTACATTATCTTGGAGTTCCTTAGCAACTAGAAACCCTACTCCATTTTTCGTTCCGTCAGACCCTGAATACCATATTTTATAACTATTGCACTCTGTTGCTCTCTCACCCCGCCATCTAGTCTCCTGAAGACACGCTATCTGGACCCTACGTTTCCTTAGCACATCAATTAACTCTAGTAACTTGCTAGTTAGTGTTCCTACATTCCACGATGCCACTCTTAATCTAAAATCCTTTTTCCTTGTATTCGCACCTCTCGTCACCGAACATGATCTCGGGACAGCATGATGACACCTGCTGTCTATAATTACCTGACAGAGTCCCTTAGAACACCCCTAAAAAAGAATTATAGCAGAAGTAAAGCACAATCAAAAACAATCCGTTACACGCATTCAACAGTACACGATGGACTAGAACTTAATCAAAAAAAGCAACAATGATCACCGCTTCACACAATGACACACTATCCTGAGTATAGATTCGAATAAGCCAATGAAACCTATGTAGAGAAGTAAGAACAGTTCTAAGATTGACCAGAAATGAGGACAACAGCCCACGAATGCTCAACACACCCCCTCAACCAACAATATACAACTTACTCAGCAATTAATATCAAAACACTAACAATTAAACAACTAATCAGCAAGTTATAACCAGTAATCAATTAGACAAGAATTATATCAAACAAGTGATCACACAAACCAGATCACACACAAACAGATCACACAAACAGATCAGCAACACACAAACCAGTTAACTCAACACACAAACCAGTAAGCCAGTAAATCAGTACAGGGCACCAAAAAACAGATCACACAAACAGATCAGCAACACAGTTATCTCAACAAGTTATCTCAACAGCTGCTGGTACTCCTAACCCAGCCAATATCAGCCTAAACTAGAAAGTAAAAGAGAGGGAGAAGGAACAATCTCACCAGCTGTGCGGTACTTCAGAAAATGTGCCCTAGATTTAGCAACCTTCACTTAGGGTTGCTAATCCAAGGCAGAAGAGGACTCCCAGCAGTAAGATCTAGGGTTGTTGCCCTAGATTCGCGAAGGAGCTGTTGGGGCAGATCTAAACGCAGAGCAAAACCCGAGAATCACCTTCGTATCGAGGGTTTTGAAACCCAATTCGGCTGTTGTTTGCTCAGGAGATGTTAGACCAGTTGAATCACCCCCTACCGGACGAATGAATGATCAACGGCTGCGAGGATGACTTCGATCGACGACGAACGTAGAAGGAAGACTTCGAGTTGAATCACCCCCTACTGATCGAACGGACGAACGGATCGATCGATCGACGAACGGAGTTGTTAGACCAGTTGTTAGACTTCGATCGATCGACGAACACAATTAAGTATACATAATAAATAAGCAAACACGAATTAATTCAAATGTATTTCATTAATATTGAATAATGATTACAAAAGAATAATCAAGAATGCTATGAACAATGATTCTTCGAACGTATTGTTGTTGTTGATGGGACGGCGGCTAGGGTTAGATGATGTGATGTGTGTGTGCCGCAATATTGCTATTGTGTTCTCTCCTTTGATGTGAAACTTATGACTCATATTTATAAGCAATTATGAGTCAGTTAAGGAAGCACCGGATCTCTTGGGATTTGAAATTGACTTGTTGACTTGTTGAATTTGTCAAATTCATACAAGTGTCTTCGTCTTCCGTAGGAATCTTGTCTTCCGCAGTAACTCTTGTTCTTCCGTAGGAGCTTGTACTTACGCAGGAGTCTTCACTTTATCTTGAGATCATGTGGATACTCATGTTCATTCATAGAAGTCTTGTAAGAAACATATCTACGGATTAACAAAGTTGTTCATCGGTATATGTTTCTTACACTTAGCCAATTACAGGAATTCACCAAGTATATTGTTTTTGCCTGTCATCATACACATTAAGCAACACACATATATATAGTTTACCTATATACTCAATGCATATATATACTGATAGTCAGTTACAATAATTTATTATAAGAATTGATTAAAGTTCCAAGCCTATACAATTTGATCTAGACCTATTCTCTCTAGATCTAACAGAGATCAATGTATTTGCACCATCCACTTTATTCACACGTTAGTGATTTATGGGTAGTAGCGAGTTAGTGTTTGTTCAAACAACCCCCTTTAATAAAATACATATTTACTAAAAAGTATGTATGAAATAATTTAAATATTCCCACCCTTCGATAGAACATATATTCACATAGTTATGTAGTACATTAACTAAGATGCTCAATCTTTTGTCATGTTAGTTATGAAATTACCTGTCTTTAAATGTAGTTGACTATGAAAGCCCACTTTAAATGTTCATCTACATATGAAATATTATAGTATTCTTAATGTTATATATCTATTTATAGTGATGTCTATCTAATTAGTAAAAATATCCTTGCCATCTATAGGATTTTACCCGCATGACTTCTATGTTTGGTGTGCGTCTTCATTAAGTAAGTCATTCTATACTATTCATATAATCTTCTCTCATACGACCATATGATGGTAAAAACTCTTATAAGGGCGAGAAAACACATGATATGTCTTGTATGAAGCTTCAATTTGTTCCTTTAAGGGAAGTAACTCACCAGCTTTTACCTTTCTACTTAATTTCTCAAATATGATTAGTCATGGTAACTATTCTTTATAAGACCCAATCTCTACCTAGTAAAGCCATAATACATAAAAATGTGTTATTTTTCTATCCATCAGTTATGTTATTTTAATCTTTCTTTTTACAAGTAACAACTTGTCATTTCTTCTTCTCATCTTCTACTTTTTTTTACTTTATCTCATAAAGAGTGATTTCAGTTTACTCTATCTTCTAAGAAGTGATTTTAGTAGTTTTCTCTTTCACTTCCTCAATGCTTCATGAGAAGACTTGTTCAAAGTCATATTCTCTGAGGCCTAGAAAGATAGCAAGAGATACTCTTTTAGGATCTTCTTCGATGTGATTCCAACTTCAACAGTCAGTTCAGTAGAAGGAAGAGGATGAGTTGGTTCATTTGCAGAAGATTGATCGGAAGATCCACCTTCTATTTTTGAGGAAGTGACATCTTTAGTTTTGCCAAAACTGCTGCATTAGATTTTAGTTTGATGGAATCTAGTTTCTTGCATTTAGCTTTCATCATTCTCTTAGCATAAGATTCACTAATTTTGTTAATTCTCTTTGAAGCTTCCTTTTCACAAAAATGTATAGTAATGCTACATAAATTAGATCGTAAAAACGATCCATCCCATCCCAGGCCCTGCGTAAAACAAAAACATATATAATAGTTGTTTTCCCTTAAGATCCAAAAACATATAATATCCACATTTGATATTGCTTTTTTTTAACGTTTACCTTAAGTTCTGTTTGTAGTTTTCTCAAAATAATTTTTTCAATTTAGTTTTTTAACGACTAATTATATTATTATGATAACAAACAAATGACTATTTGCCATCTTTTATGTAATTAAATCTAATAGTTTCACAAATAAACTTTTGTATTTTATAAGATACGAGTTCCCAATTCCTATAGCATCTTGTAGAGAAGATTACTCTAGTTTATAACAACCAATAGACTAAATTACAAATCTCATCCTTTATATTTGGTGAAAATTATGGAATGTGTCCTTTTGAAAAATGACTTTCACTCAATATTTTTTTTTTACAAAAAGTTATTACGTAATACATCATTTTTACTAACTGGGGTTAAATAATTCTGTTAAGTCAAGGGCATTATTGTCATTTTATTTATAAATGACTACTTTTGTAATGTTAAAAGTTTCTTTTTATTCTTTAATTCTATTTATTTTTTTATTTTTTTATTTTTATTAATTGATTATTTTGCTTATTTATTTTATATAATATATACTATTTAATTTATTTATTTTTATTATATGTTTTTCATTATATATATATATATATATATGTAACATATAAAATACCACTAATTTTTATTAAACTATTTTAACTCTAATTAAATAGTTTTAATTAATTTAAAGTTATTTTTTAATATCTAGCTTTTTAACGGCTATATTTAAAAATTCCCATCATAATGTATTATTCATCTCATTCATCTTTAATTTTTTTAAAAACCCTAAATGGCATATCAATGTGATAATATTTTTTAATCAAATTTGTAGTACTCATTTTGATCCATTAAGATGACTCGCGACACATAAAGATGCTATTTGGAGTCCTCATTTTCATCTCATTCATCGTTAATTTTTTAAAAACCCTAAATGACAAATGATAAAAGTAATAATTAAAATAGTAAGTATATATAATAAAATAATTAAAACAGTATTAAAATGATAAAAGTAATAATTCTAATCAAAGAAATAAAAAAATAAATTTTATTAAAAAATTATTATAATTTATAATAGGTTTTTAATATAAACCATAACCCAAACTATTTAACACAGTTGAAAATTTTATACCAAAATGGTATTAAAATCTTTATATCATAAGCCAAACTATTTAGCACAGCTGAAAATTTTATACCAAAATTATATTAAAATCTTTATACCATATGTCTAACTATTTTTAAAATTTTTTAAACCAAAATAATAATAAAAAAGCGACAGCGAAATAAAACCGATTACTAGTTTAAATTATATAACATGAAAAAAATATATTTTTAACCCTCTAATTTGTATTCGTACAATTAGAAAAGTAGATAAATAAATTTTAAAAACAAAAAATATATATATAATAAATTAAAAAATTATTATTAAAAGTTTAACTTATAAAAAACATTTAAAAATAATTACGTAATAATATTTAAGATTATAAAATAAAAAGTGTATTAAAAAGATAAAGTAAACAAAATAAAAACATAAAGAAAAAACATAATAGTAAAAAAATTACAGATTTCTTCCTTTAAGTAATAAGGGTAAAATGGTCATTTACACAAATTTAACAGAAAAAGTTAATTTTTGTTAGTTGAAAGGACATAAAGTGTGATAAGTTTTTAAATAAAGGACGCTCAGTGTAATTATAAAAGTTTAAAGATAAAATTTATAATTTTAAGCATAGTTAAAAGATAAAATTTGTAATTTAATCCAACCAATAGAAACACTTTCAAGTTATTATTATATATGTTAAAAATCGCAAAACCAAAACTTCAAGGGACTAAAATGCAAGCCAAAAACATAATCTACACACCATCTTCCCCATATACAGAACGTAGGATAAGATAGCCTCTGTAAACAGATAGTGATCGAAGAGCTTCAACAATGGCGATGAGCTTATCGTGCGCCTCATCCTCCATCACCTCCATCTTCACCCACAAAACGTCAGCCCCAACAACCACAACAACAATCACCTTCAATATCCCCTCTAATTCACCCCCAATTTCACCTTCTTCCCTCAGATTCACCTCTTGCAACAGACCATCATACTCATCGTCAATCGTCCCTAAACTCTCGCAAACGGAAACCCCATCTGTCGAATCGGAAGCCGAAGCCGAAGCGGTTGAGTTTGAGCAGTCGCAACCGGCGGAGCAAACCCTGGTTGCTAATGAATCCAAAGGGGAAGAAGTGTTCGCCGTTGTTATGGTGAGTTGACATTTGATGATACATTTGAGTTTTAACAACCCCTTATGGTTTTTGATTGAGAATTTTGTGGAAATTGGTATTGGCAGTTGAATTGGGTGAATGTGAGATTATTGTGTGGTTGAGCGTATGGTTATCTTGTTATGTGATTGTTTAGTTTCGATGATGGTTCTTTGATGGAGAATTGTGGGTGTTTTGGATGATTGATTGTTGTTTTGTTTATTGATATTGTTCAGGTTGGGGGCAGGCAGTATATAGTTTTTCCGGGGCGATTTCTGTACACTCAGAGGCTCAAGGGTGCCAATGTTAATGATAAGGTAAGCGATTAAGCTCGATTTCGTGTGGATTTTTTGTGCTTATTTGTTGTGTTTCGATAAGGTCTTAATTTGATTAGGGAGTCAAATGGGTCCTGACACGAACCAGAACCTAAAATCTTGTCCGACACATGAACCCAAACATCACAAGCACTTTTGCAGATTCATTTTTTTGCATATTAATAGGACAAAGTTTCAAATTTGCAACCATAAATGCATTTGTATTTAAAACAATTAGGTTTAAAGTACAAAGTTTGATGCTTGTTTCTCTTTTTATCTTCTAACTTATGAGACACTATACCCAATTAGTATAAGTTATGCAGTTATAAAAAAGATTATGGAAACATAGAGGTCAAACCAGCAAACCTGCCTGGTCAACTTGAACCCAACTCGTTTAGCTAAGTGTGTTGGTGGGTCATTGCAAGTTAACCCAACCCTGTTTAGACTAAACCCAAAATTACGAATTCCGTGTTAGGTTTGTGGTGTGTTAGTAGTTCACACTTCACACCCCTACTACTCCCTATGATGGAACAACATTTTCATTTTTGGTAATCAACTTTCTTTGTGTCATGACTATGAAATATGCTGGATAATATGAGTCAAATATAGGTCACCGGCATATGATTTATTTCTCTTTTTATGTAATTACTAAGACACTTTATGTTTCTTGCCTTTTAAATTCTGACACGAGTTGGCATATATAGATAATCCTGAACAAGGTGTTACTTGTTGGCACGAAAACCAGCGCATACATTGGGAAGCCACTGGTTCCTAATGCCGCTGTACATGCAGTAGTGGAGGAACAGGTACATTTTTCTAAACATGGAGTATGTTTATTTCTACATTTCCTAGAGGCAATTTTCAACCCACGTAAGACTGTAGATTTAGGTTGTGTTTTATCTCTAAGGGGTCAATGGGGGAAAAAAATTAAAACTTTCTTTGAAATGAAACATGTCAAATGACTTGAACGGGTCAGACATGTGACAAGTCTCCCAATGTGTATTTATAAATCTTACGACTTCCTAAATCTCTTTATTTAAGAGATCACATTACATTTTTTCTTCAACTTTAAAGAAGTGAACAAAACAGTATTTTGGATGATGTAGCAACCCCTTTTCGGCTCGTACAAAACATAACACTATTAGGCTTTACCGAACGCGTCCATTATGTAACCTTTAATATTCACTGGTCATATTCGGCTCACTGCTTCTATCATGCGCTGTGTAGGGGCTGGATCCAAAGGTGGTGGTCTTCAAGTACAAGAAGAAGAAGAATTACAGAAGGAATATTGGCCACAGACAGGTGATTCTAAACATGTGATTATCAACTTCATATTTTAATGAAATTCAAATTCATATAAATTGTTGAAAATCTTGATGCTTCATCGAAATTTCTACACATAAGAGCGTGTTTATGTTACATTTGTACATCCATCCTTCCAAAAAATTATAAAAGAAAACACAACGAAATCAAAATCATAATCCTTTTGTAGAATGGTGAAGTCTACTTTGTATCTGATTGTTTATACTAAAACCATGCAGCCAAACACTCGAATTCGGATCTTGGGCATCACAGGCTATCAGGACTCCCCGGCATCTACTCTCCCTTGAAACGTCGCCTACTTTCTATGACGTATCGTTTAGGAACTCTTGCTGTTCTTTTGCGGTTTGTTTTACATCTTTGTACTTGAGAAATATGTCAATCATGATTAGTCTAGTCTGTACTTTTTCCTTGTTAATGGCACTGATATTCCATCTTCTAACGAAGATTTGCAGCATTATCTTCGTGTTGCGTTATATGTCATAATCTACATTTACATCAAGTTTTTTGTTCTAAAAATAATGTTGTAGACCATTTCTAGATACAGCTCTTGATGCTGATATACACCCAAATCGATTAAGGCCTAGATATCCCTAGCCAGTACGACAGTAGGGGTATAAATTTCTGTCACGACCTAGAAACACGACATGCAATTAACAAAATTTCATGCCTTCTGCTCTAGTCAAGATGGGTTTGGGTTAGTTTTGAGTTGAACCAACGAACTTGTTTAGCTAAATGTGTTATGTTCATGTTAACTTGGTGGGTTTGCAGGTCACCCCGTTTAACCTGTTATGGATTTAGCTTTTACATCCATGGACTTATTAGAATGAAAAGTATAATTTCTCAAATATGTTGTTTCTAAACCATGATTGAAAATATGTCCATGACAAAAAAAAAAAAACAAAACATTCTGATGCATCCCTAACTTTTGCAATAAATTTTATGGTGAGTTGGGGGGACAAACTCTCGCAAACTAGGTATATACATAGTAAGATATAGTTGAGATCAAACATTTTCTCATCTATTAGAAAGCCTACTAAACATTTCCAGACAAAAATAACTCTTCTCTTTAAGTCAATGCTTAAGGTGACTAACCCTTAGGGTGGCAACTTGGCAGTCCAAACCAAAGCTAATCCTACATCCTCCTTTTCACAACCTAAAATCATAAAGAAATACTCAATTAAGCAAGCCCCTGTACAACATATTAAGGGTGTATAAATTCTATAATCACAACCAAAGAAAGCAAAACTAGAAGTTATAATCCCAGCTAAGCTAGAGGTGAAAACCACGCCTAAACAAACCACAAATAAGAAGGTTATTCTAACTTATTTAGTGATCTAACTTCTTTAGTGAAGACCCTCACCAAGCCTTTAAGCCCTTATTCAGAGTCAAATACTCTGATAAGAATACCAAAAAGGAATCCTAAGTCGATGGAGAAACTTCTTGAAACATTTCTTCATTTGGAGTTGGATCACTTCCCGAGTCCATAGAATATGCACCACAAATGCTAACTGCTACTGTGTCTGTAGCGTAGGATCAAGGTCAATCTTATTAGACAAGAGCAATGTAGAAGGGCTGTGCTACTGCTCTTGACTCCTCAGTTGATCAAGAGGACAATAGTAACATAACTAAGATGGCAACCATAACAACTCATGATAGGTGTATTTCATTTGAAACAGCATTAATAATAAGGGAATCTAGGGTGCTAAGAAACATATCTAGTAATGATAGTGTAGAGGCTAGGCTTAAGGTCTCATCTAGTCTTGGAGATTCCACAACTATGGATGAGAGCAGCTTGAAACAAAAACAATAAAGAAATTGATGACAAGTTGTATCAATTTGGTGACCTAAGTAGCTCATCGTGAATATGAAATTGCTACTTTGAAGCAAGGGGCAGTTAAATTTAGTGATCTTGAATATGAGATCAATGTTTTGCAAGAAAGAATGGAACTACAAGATGCAATCATTCTTAGTTTTAAATCCCACAAACACTTAAAATTTCTCCTTTCACTCAGGCTTTACAAATTACAACCTTAGAAGTTCATTCCTCCTCTATTCTTAAATACTCATTTAAAATTCAAGATGATGCTAAGAAACAAGGAAGATGATCTTAAAAAAGTTGGAGAATGTACACGCAAAGGTGTTGGTAAACTACTGATACAAACCCCTCCTTAAAAGTTGTTTATTTTTCACTTGAGATTTTGACACTAGTGCTTTTAGTTAAGGTAAAGCTTCTTGAGTATCTAGACATTCATTTTGTCAACAACGATTCAGATGCATCAAATGAAAAGGCGTTGAACTCAGAAGATGAACAAATGCTAAAAAAAGAAGCTTAAGTAATAGAGAAATTAGTGGATTCGGAAGAACAATTTTCAGAATCAAAAGTTCAAGCAAAAGTTAGATCGATTAGAGAAAATAAGAAAGGAGATTATGGAACCATTAGAAGCAATTGTACATTTTATGGGTGGAAAAATGGATGTAGAAAAAGACTTTACATTCTTCGAAGCAACCATTGAGATTAAATTAAACATTTACTATAAAACAAGGCTGCTACTGATGTAACACACGTAACAGAGTTCACAAACATGCCGCCTCATGCCGGTTTTATGACAAGTTTCATCACCGAAACTATCATGTAAGTTTCAAATCATAGTTCAATATAAAACATATATAACCATAAAAAAATAATTAACCCAATGTTATAAGAATTTTAGCGAGGATTATAAGTAGAGAAAGTGGTAAATGCGAATCTATGACTTGTAGTTGTAGATGATGTTGTTAATGGCGATTTCCCTATGACCGATCTAAGAGTTGGTTGAAGTAATTGAGCAAATGGGTGGCAAGTTATGAATTCAAAACAAAAAGTGACATTAGAAGTTGTTTATGTTATATCAACGTGAAATAAAAAAAAACATAAACCGAAACCTAATCTAATAAGCGTGTAAAAAGTTGGGTTTCTTACAATTTCAATAGGATAGGAAATTGAACTTATTACCAATTCTAAGTGGTTCCAACAAATAGGAAATTGAACCGAAAGATGTTAGTTAGAACCCTAATTAAGTAAAATGCATGATGCTAATGATAAATTGCAGATAAAGCTTCCTCGCATGTGTCTGTGTATGTAAATTCCTCGAATGGAGCCAATCACAAATATTCTATATTAGGATGCATTTTTCATAATTAATAATGTGTTAAAAACTACATAATACATTTATACATAAAAAGTATAGAAAATAATAAAGCAGGGGAGTGAGAGAAAATGGGAACGATTACATAACCGTCGTTTCTCATAGCACTCAATGTATTTTTACATCTAAAATAACATCCGACCTATCTTTTTTTCTATTTGATGTATAATCAACATCAATATTAGGACACATAATGTCATTCCTATTGATTATACGTAGAAAAACAGTTGATTTCTTTAACTTCTTTACTCACTCATAATTATTAAGGTGCTGTTTGTTTTTTCTGCAGGAAAACGTCTGCAGTCTGCGGACCACATCTGCAGACATCTGCAGCAGAAGAGGTGGACCAAATGTCTGCAGTCTACAAAAAAAAGATTGTTTGTTTTTTTAACTTCTGCAGAATGCTGAAATATTTTGTAATTAAACTAAACCTATTTTTTAAACTTTAAAAATAACTTTCTTCAGAGCTAATCATACAAACTAAACCAAATACTAAACCAAATCACTAACCATAAACAAAATCACCAACCAAACAAACCAAATCACTAACCGTACAAACTAAAAACCCTAATCATACAAAATAATATAAAAAATCTAACAAAATCATAAACCAAATCACAAGTCATACTAACCAAATCACAAATCATCTTACATAAACAACAAATCAATGACTTTCGCTAAAACCCTAACCTAATTACACGGTGAAAATTGAATTCAAACGTCATACCTGTGTAATGTGAATGCTTCAGAGAACGATGGAATAGAATCGAGATAATTGCAATCGATCCTTAGGTTAGGGTGTCAAACCGTAAACGAAATCAAATATCATTTAAACATTTATATATATTAAAAACATTTTTCAATTTATACCTTAAGGTGTCAACATATATACGAAATCAAATATCACCAATCAGAGAATAACATGTGTTCGTTGATTCAGCGATATATCATCATCACAAGATAAGAAACAAATTTAAAACATATTATAAGGGCAACTTTTTAGCAAAAACGAACATGTTATGGAACATTTCTAGGTGAATAATAATAAGATGTTATAAAATAATTTTTATTTGTTATGGAGTCTTATTTTGTTGTTAAAATATTAAATTTTTTCGTCTATTTAAAAGTAAAAATATGCATGAAATCTTTTTCTTACACTTTTTTGAATGCAGATATGGTTGCTAAAGAATTTGAAGTTTAATAATTTCAATGTGTTTAATAAGGTGTTTACTCGTAATATTAGAAGTTCAAATTCCCTAATGAACAAGTCATGTAAGTTTTTATTAAAACATTAATCGCAGCTTAATATTTAGATTACTAAAATATTTGTAGTCACTTTCACTAAGATTTGCATTAGATTTTTTATATTAACTTTTTTTAAAAAGTTTAACAACTAGCTATCTAATTATTTATATTTATATTACATTAAAGATAATATGAACAAATTAATCGTAGCTTAACAGTTAACGTAAACTAAATATTTGATCATTTATATATTTATATAAATATTGAAAATAATATTAAGTGAAATTATATTTCTTTAACAATACTAAAAAAATATTTAAAATAAAATAAAGTTTATTTTTGTGAAGGGAGAAGATGTTTGATGAAATGTCTTCCCGCCTGAAGACACTAGTCCATGTCTGCACCAAAAAGACCTCGCGCAGACGTTTTTTAATGAAACTTCTTCCAAAAAACAAACAGTCTGTGCACTCAAAACCTCTTCCCGCGTCTGCGTGCGCGCAGGTGAAGAGGTGGGGAAGAGGTTTTCTTAAAAAACAAACACCACCTAAGAGCGATGAAAGACCACCGCTTCTCACTCCGCTCCCCAACCGAACCGGTACACTCAGACTTATACACTCCTTAATATGATTATACACTCCTTAATATGAAAGCTAAAAGATTAAGAACATTCAAGTAACCTCATTCTCTATTCGCCACTTACGCCATATTTCCATTTTTAATAGATTATTTAAATAGACATGAATACATGATTAAATCAGAAATCAGATTTTATGATCCTAATTGGCAGAAGTTACAAATTTCTTACCCTAAAGGGTTTTAAGTTCCAACAATATCATCATTCTTCTCTGAGATTCTGGATTGGTGCCCTCATAATCAGTGATTTATAGCATAATCAAGCATAAACCTAGAGAAATCATCGAACAAACATGGAGAAATCGCCATCGTCTCCCTCGATTCCGACACTAGAAGGATCGCCGGAGCTTCAATGCGTCGGTGAACTGGAAATCGTGAAAACAAAGCCAACAGTTGGTTTCCTCTGCGGCTCCATCCCTGTTACTGATAAACCCTTCACCGCCTTTGGTTCTGCTCTCGTTCCTTCAGCTTCAACGTAAGAACTAACAAATCCAATCGAATTGAACTTCAAGCTCGTTTTACAGACGTAATTGTGATTATAGGTTCATTAATGTTGTTAATTGTTGTTAGGGAAGGAGCACCGAGGTATCGAGTGATTCCGACTGAGACTAATCTGAAAACGCTACCGTTTAGACCGAATATACCGGAAAGGGTTCTTCCGATGGTTGCTGCTCATTCGAGGACCGGTGGAGGTAAAGTTTTTGTTTGTTTACGTGTGTTTAAACCTGTAGAGAGCATCGGTAACTGTAAAGATTATGTTTTCAGATGATTTTGAAATAGCTTTTACACTGATCTCGTCCATTAGGGTGGTTATTTGGCTGGTTTTTGGTGAAGTTATTAAGTTCATGGATGTATTAACATGTGGCACAAGTGAAGTTCCTTCACATGAATATGAATATGGTAAAACTTGTGCAGAAAGAAAAGAATGAAGATGCTGGTTAGGTCATGTTTCTTGATTACCTTGCTGATTACTCTATAGTGAGTATTGTTTGGGATGGATAGAATCTCTCAGTTCAAGATGATATATCCATTCTCAAAAATATTTTAGGGTTGCTCACTGCAATTAGGAATATGTGGTAAACGAGGTAGATTTCTGAATGTAGTCACAAATTGAAAACATCAGTGTTTGTAATTCTAGATCATCTCTTACATATTGCTTGACTCCACATGATGTACCCAACTAGGAAAATGGATACATTTTTTTAGGAATATCAGGTCCATTTATATAGAGTTTCTTAAAACGCAGGTGGTTGTTATCATATCAGCTAATTGGGTTTGGGATGATATGTCTGAATATGGATGTATCATTTCTTGATATTATCTGATAGCGTTTTTTTTTTTTTTTTTTTTTTAAATCTTTTTAAGTAGCACTCACCTTTGACTCCCTTAAAAGCTTTACATGTTTTTCCACTTGTCTTCTTCAACATATAGAAGTTTTTCAAATACAACGTTTTGAAAGTTACTTCTCTTATGCGGTTGTGAAATGATTACTGAAATAATGAATCCAAATATTTTTTTAGTGAATTCAGATTCATATTCCGTCATAAGATTGACTTCAATTTTATAAAAGTACCTAAACAGTTGTATATACACATACATCCAATAACAAAGGTGTAGTGGTGGATCCAATAATATTAACATGCTCTACCAAAAGGAACTAGTTTTATACCCGTCCGATGGTTGGGCAGTTTAATGTTATAATGTAAAAGTATCTTTCTTCACATTCTAAACAAAACAGTATTTGTCTAAAATTAAACTGTAACTCGTTTAACTTATGAGCAAAAAATTGACAGACCTTATCTAATAAGGAAACACAAAGCAATATCAATATAATGCAATGTGAACTAAAATCAGTCTCAACGACATAAAATACCATACAAAGCCGTCAATGCAATATGTCAAAATTCAAACACTGCAGTAAAGAAGCAGTAAAACCATTAAGAGAAACTTCAAAAACCTTTGCACACATTAAAAAATGCTATGTTTAGAGATTACTCGTTTTTTCTATTCTATGCTTAAATAACTTATGGATCCACAATTGTCTGCTTCCCTCTATTCACCTTTGGTCATGCCTAAATATCTATAAACCAAATAAGAATCAAGATTAATCACATTAGTTAAATTTTAGTTTACGTTCCTGGTAAAGAAGTAGTTCAAAGTCTTTGGAGCTACTAAAGTGATGACTTCGCTGAATTCTTTTAGACATATAGACAATAATAATCGTGTTTTGTTATTTTGGTGGTGCCTGTCTGACTTTTGTTGATGCACTTGGTAGATGTACCTTATGGATGTGGGACAATTGCATCAAACCTTAGAAGGAAAGGAGAAGCCCTTGCTGTATCTGGTTTAACAGAGCATGAAGATGAAATCGATGTTATTGCTCCAGCTGACATTCTCAAGCAAATATTTAAAATCCCATATTCCAGGGCTCGCCTCTCGATTGCAGTACATCGGATTGGACAGTCTCTCATACTAAATACAGGGTAAATTCCATGTGCATAGGGTTGACTTGGTTTTTGCTGCTACATCTCTGTCAAATAGAGGTGTCAGTGTCAATCCATATGTTTGTGAATGATTATTTTGAGCATCTGTAACGGTTAAAATAAGAAAATTTGGTTAATAAGGGAAGCAGGCCATATTATTTTTAATGCAGTTCTACTTCATTTCATCCAAAACTTATGTTATTACTGAGATGGTATGAATATCTCTGTAATCATTTTGACACTCACACACTACTTATCTATAAAAATTGAAAGATTTGTTCAAAAAGCAATTTTGAGTAAACCCAATCGGAACCAAAGTTCACGAGCCCATTTTGCCATCCTTTACTATAAAATGTCTCAACACTTCTATGTACACTGCAGGCTGGATGTGGAAGAGGGAGAAAAATTGGTTAGACGACATAAACAGCAATCACAATGTGCAGACAAATCCTTATTTTGGAATTTTGCTATGCACTCTGTTAGGATGGAGGCATGTGATCTTCCTTCAGCTCAAAATTCCAAGTCAGAGGAACGACACACATCTTTTCTAACCGGGAATAATGAAATTGATGAAAGGGAAGGAATCAAATACCCAAAACCAAAAGCGAAACATGATAGTATCTTTTTGGGAGTAAAGGATAACCAAAGAAACAAAGACCGGGATGCTGTTAAGAAGGTCTCAAAAGTCAATGAAACACCTAGACCCTCCATGCAAGAGTCGGATATGTACAGAAGAATGAACCGAGATGGATTCTTAAGGGTTCTGTTTTGGAAATTTAATAATTTGCGCATGTTTTTGGGGAGTGATCTGCTCATATTCAGTAATGACAAACATGTTGCAGTGAGTTTACACCTATGGGATGTTTCAAGACAGGTTAGTTTGCATAAATTCATGCTTATTTTCTTATAGGTGGCAATTCTGACCCCTTAATTACGAATGCGACGATTTGGGTGTTGTGTTATCTCAAACGGGTCATAAGGACTGGATAGAAAATTTAACTAGAAGGGAAAAAGTCAAATGGGTTGAAAGTCACCCAAAGGCTATTTTTAGTGTACAGTTTACAAACCTTCCAAATTGTTCTATTCGAAGGATTTAGATTTATGTAACAATTATTGTTTTTATAATTAATTTATGACACATTAATAACCTGTAATTCTTATTTAGAAAAGACAACAAAAAGGTGTTAATGGGTCTACTCCACCCAATTTGGGCTGTCTTGCCGGGTCAGGACTGAAAAATGATCAAACCTGTTACACAACCTACTACACACCCACCATGCCAATGTTTATTTTGTTTTTTTTTCTTTCCTACATGCTTACTTTATTCTATCTATTGTTTGTCAGGTTAGTCCATTAACTTGGCTTGAGGCTTGGTTGGATAATGTGATGGCAAGTGTACCTGAATTAGCCATCTGTTACCATGAAAACGGTGTTGTTCAGGGATACGAGCTGCTGAAAACGGATGATATTTTTGTATCCAAGGGTGTATCAGATGATGGTACTCCTGCTTTTCATCCTCATATCGTCCGGCAAAATGGTCATTCTGTTTTGCGCTTCCTTCAAGAAAATTGCAAGCAAGACCCTGGAGCTTATTGGGTACTTCTCTTTCTTCTCTTTTTGTGCTGGTTAAGTCTTTTTTAGCTTTTTATTATGGTTTTCTTTACTATTATAATGATTGTTTCCTGGGTATGCACAGCTCTACAAAAATGCTGGCGAGGATAACATTCAACTGTTTGATCTTTCTATTATCCCAAAGAGTCATGCCACTAACAGTTGTGATGATGACTCTACCTTTATACCTTCTCTAATTGATAGAGGGAGAAGCGATTCTCTACTCTCACTAGGAACCCTACTCTATCGTGTTGCTCACAGGCTTTCACTCTCAGTGGTGGGTTTATATTACATCTCTCTCTCTAAAGACACATAATAGTTATAGGTGGTCAAATGTGTAGGTCGGGCATGTTCGGTAACATGACAAAACGGGGTCATGTTGGATTGGGTTGGTTTGTTAACCCTTTCTCGTCCTTATCTTGAGTTATATATATATATTTATATATAAACTAGTACATTAAATGTAGTTAGAGAAGCTAATTATCTAAAGTTTTAAATAAAATGATTTAGGAAGTTATATGTATTTAGAATACACTTTGGGTAACATCCTACTCATTATATATATTCTAATTACTAACTTGAATGTACACATTTTTATGCATATGGTACAACTATATAATTTTTTATTTTATACCCAATACTTTTACACCTTTTACAATTTAACCCCACAAAATTCCACTTTCAACTTTGTTACCCTATATTTTTCATCTCTAACAAAATTTTCATTTACGTTTCGTTCTAAATTTTGAGAGTTACACTTCGTAACGTGCACATGTGGTTTAACGTTGTTACGTCTATTTCTTCCAGTTTAGCGGTCCCGTCGCAATGCGCGGGTGGTCCTATTTCGACTTACTATTTTGTTTTTAATGTTTTACGTTTCACGTGTATGGTTTAATAATTTTACGTCTATTTTTCTGTTTGGTTTTATTTTTTTCCGTTTTTATTTCTTTTTTAATACGAGTTTTATCCGTGTTGCTGACCGCTAACGGTGGTGTGGATATTGGTGCTACTTGGCATGATTTTATGCCCCCTGCTGCAACGCTGGGGGCTTAATAGTAGTTTGAGCTAAAACACAAGTCATAACCAAAATTGATGAGTTTATTTACAAATGGTTGAACTTGCCAAATCTAGTAGTAGTGAATTGACAAACACTTGCATATTTCTAATACATCTTTTCTGCCTCAGTCTCCTCATGACAGGGCAAGGTGTGCAAGGTTGTTAAAGAAATGTCTTGATTTCCTTGATCGGCCTGATCAACTGGTATTCCACCCTGAGGCAATTCTCTCTTTGATAGATATTTATTGCTATTAGTTTCACATGGCAATCTAATTATTTAAAACTGCATTGTTGATGTCCGATAGGTCGTACGCGCATTTGCTCATGAACAATTTGCAAGGCTACTTTTAGATTACGATGAAGATCTAGATTTGACAACAGAAGTACTCCCTATGGACTCTAAAGATATTGTGGTTGATGCAGAAGATGACTCAGATGAATGCTTGAACGGGATGTCTAATTTAATAATCCATGAAAGTATCAGCCCGAATAATGAGGAAAATACACCCCCTTGCGGATCTAGAAAACTTCTGGTGTCAAATGAAGCTGAATCAGGAGATGTTGTAGTGCAGTCAACCTGTAACTCTGTGGTGGAAGCTAATGTTGATCTCATATCCTCTAAACTGGCTGCAATACACCATGTCTCACAAGCTATTAAGTCTCTAAGGTGGAGACGGCAGCTACAAGGCTCTGAAAGTTGTCTTGATGAACCTGATAATCATGCAGCAGGGTTGCCAATTGAGTTTTCTGTTTGTGCATGTGGTGATACTGATTGCATTGAAGTTTGTGACATTAGGAAGTGGCTCCCAACATCAAAACTAGATGACAAATTATGGAAACTTGTTCTTTTGCTTGGAGAATCTTATCTAGCCCTTGGAGAAGCCTACATAGTTGATGGTCAGTCACACCAAGCCTTGAAAGTTGTTCGTCTAGCATGTTTGGTATATGGATCCATGCCGCAACATCTAAAAGATTCAAGATTTATCTCTTCAATGAGTCCGAGTTGGTCATCCTTTGAGATAGATATCAACGATACAAAATCCATCGTAGCTCATTATCTTTTTTGGGCTAAAGCATGGACACTGGTTGGAGATGTGTATGTTGAATTCCATTTGGAGAATCAAAAGGAGAAACCACATGTTGCTGGTCAAGAGGTAAAAATTTTGCCTCAGGTTGAGAAGGAGCTCCAAAGGCTCAAGAAAAAACTTGGGAAATTTAACCAGAGCTGCTCTTCTTGCTCATTGGTCAACTGTAGCTGCCAGAGTGACCGGGTCAGTAGCGGCAGTAGTGCAAGTAGTAGCAGTACCCGTAATACGCGTTTCAGCCGTGGAAAAAAGCAGACTGAAAAACCTGTTTCAAAAGTGATATCTGAAAGTAGCATCAATGAAAATGAAGAGACAAAATCATGTGAAGATACCGAATCTGATTCAATAGAGGCGAAAAAAACTACCGCATAATGGTGGGATTTTCAAGTACATTGATGGTTACGAGCATATTGACACAGATCATAATCTAACCAGTGCTCTTATTTGCTATAAAGAAGCCGTAAATGTTTAGATGGTCAATCTAGTACATCATTTGAGTTGCATGCCCTTTTCAAGAAGAATGGATGGGTCTGCAATGAGTTGGGTCGAAGGAGACTAGAAAGAAAAGAAATTAACAAAGCTGAAGAAGCTTTTTCTGAAGCTATCGCTTCATTCAAAAAGGTTTCTGATCACACTAACATTATCTTAATAAACTTAAATTTGGGACATGGAAGACGATCAGCAGCTGAGGAGATTGTATCACAAATGGAGCCATTTAGAAATCATCCAGTTTTCAAGAACACCTTCGACCAAAAGCTAGATGCTGCAAAATCTCAGTATTGTGAATCACTCAGATACTATAGAGCAGCAAAAAAGCAACTTGATGCCAGTGACACAATGCTTGGTGATCTTAGCAATGATGTATATACACAATTTGCTCACACATATCTAAGGCTTGGAATGCTTCTAGCTAGAGAAAATACGACGGCGAAAGTCTATAAATCTAAAATGGAATTTGGGAAGTGTGAGATTTCAGCTAGTGATGCAATTAGTGAGGCTTTGTGTATGTATGAGTTATTGGGGGATTTGAGGAAACAAGAAGCTGCATATGCATACTTTCAGCTTGCTTGCTACCAGAGAGATTGTGTTTTGAGATTATTGGAGATGGATATGAAGAAAAGTAATTTATTGAAAGGTGAAAACAATATATTTCAAAGAGTTAAACAGTTCGCGTCATTGGCCGAGAGGAACTGGCAAAAGTCTATGCAGTTTTATGGGCCTAAAACACATTCTACAATGTATTTGACTATTTTAATAGAAAGGGCGGATTTGTCATGTAGCTTGTCAAAGTCATCTCATGCGTATGCGGTATGCAGCCACACACCTCTGTTCCTGCTTTCACTTGCATTTTTTAAATATTTCCCTTTCCATTCTGGATTGAACTTTGAGATATTATTATTTGATTTGTGGCTCAAAAAAATTCTTTAATTTGAGTTGGCAAGATGAGCGAGTATTCGAGTAAGGTGGTTTGGTACTTTGGTAATGAGTCAAACAGATTCTTTTTACTAGTCGAACTGCAAAGCTCTGTCCATTCTTATAGACAAGTAGCGAGTTATGTTTACAACAATATTTATGAATATTTTGTTTAAACAATTTAGGAGATTGTGTGTGCATCAAAGATAGACTTCATGAGATTTTCAGCCCATTTGACCCCTTTCCTTCCATCTTTTTTGATCTGGCCTATTAAATAAACCGACTCATTCATAAGAAATTGGGCAGAAAGTTTCACTAGTATATTAAACTGCTTTTGGTGGATTTCAAATGTGGTATTTATTAATTTACTCTCTTTTAGCTGACAGTTTTTTAACTAATTGCAGATGCTTGAATCTGCTCTGAGCAGTTTGCTTGAAGGACGGCATGTGCCTGCAGATAGAATTACGTTACAAAAAGACGATAGCAGCGTGTATGAGAGATTTTGGGGTCGGCTGCAGATGACGTTAAAGAGTATGCTATCGGTGGCTCTCCCTTTAACGACAAACAAATCTCTTTCTCCTTCCCAGCAGACTGGAGATGTCAACAAACTCAAGGACATGTACATGTTATCTTTGAAGGCTACAGACTTCAGTCAGTTGCATGCCATCTACAAGTTGTGGGTAATATAGCATAAACTCATTCTGCATTACAGTTACAATTTACAACTACATTACCTAAACACTTGTAGCATATGCATTTTGATTACTCCTTATGCTATGTGTTTCTTTATAAGTGTTAGAAGCCCATTTATGCTATATATAGATTTGATATTTTTATGCTTAATATATGTTTGATTATGACATTTGTGTTTACTTTGCACCTGGAAATCGTTGATACAGTGATCATATGTTAAGTCATGTAAAAAGTAAAAACTGATATTTATTTATTAATTTAATTAATTAATTATTTATTTTTTAAATCTTGGTCAATTTGGTACGATATGATATGTTATCGGCTCAACTTCTCTCTTTTTTCATCTTTATCAAAATCAACCTGTTAATATATAATAAACGTAACCATTTTTTTAGATGTGGAAACAAAAGTTACTATGATCCAAAAGCCGTCGTTTTGGATATTAATACACAAATAGCTCTTTATACATTATTTCTGAAGTCGATGATTATTCAAGAAGGCTCTTGAGTATGCTCGACTGATATTTAAAACTGAAACATGTGGTTTTCTTCTTAACATTAGGTAGCCTTGGAAAAAGATGGACCAAACTTCCATGTGTTATTTTAGATTGTAGTTGTTATACCTTTCACAAAAAGGCATATTCAAACATATTTCTTAGAGAAAATTGCAAAAATAGTCATCGTGATTTGATCATATTGCAAGTTTAGTCTTCAAATTTTAAAAATTGCAAATTTAGTCCAAAAATTTAAAAGTTTGTTGCAAATTTAATCTCCACCGTTAGTGTCCGTTAGTTTTTAACGATCTGAGGACTAAATATGCAATATGGTCAAACCATAGAGACCAAATGTGCAATTTTCTCCAAAAATTAAAAAAAACAAGAAAAATCAAATAAAAATTTAAATTTAAATTTAAAAGATTCACATAAACTTTGATAAAGAAATTCAATAATTGTTAAAAAATAGAATAAAGGTTAAAAAATCAAACCAAATTAAAAAAGTAAATAAAAGTAACAATAAAATACATATAAAAATCGAAAAAGGAGAAAATAAGAAGTATACTTAAAAATTTATTTTTTATAATTATTTTTACGAAGTTCATATGTCATGTTTAAATCGAAGAATCCAAAAACCTTGTGAAAGTATAAAATCCAAAAAAATGAAAAATGAAATCGAACCGTTTTTTTTATTTTTTTAACTTTAAATGTTTATTCGGTTGTATTTTTTATTTTTTTTCATTTTATTTAATTTTTTACTTTAGTCGCATATTTTTTCAATACTTCTCGCTTTCTCTTTTTACATGCGTTTTATTTTTACTTTCATTTAGTTTTGAATTTGATTTGATTTTTTAACCTTTATTTTATCTTTTTAAAAATTATTGAATTTTATTATTGATGTTTATTTGAATTTCTTATGTTTGATTTTTATTCCTTTTAAATTTTATTTGATTTTCAATTTTTTTTTTAATTTTTAGAGCAAATTGTACAATTCGTCCATATGGTTTGATCATATTGCATATTTAGTCCCCAGATCGTTAAAAACTAACGGACACTAACGATAGGGACTAAATTTGCAACAAACTTTCAAATGTTTGGATTAAATTTGTAAATTTTAAAATCCGGGGGACCAAACTTGCAATTTAATCAAACCACAGGGACTATTTTTGCAATTTCTTAATTTAAAATATAATCTATGTATCCATGAAAATTAAAAAGAACATGTATGAAACTTTTCTAAACTAAAGGACAAATAGTAATTAAGGTATAACTTATAAATGCTTATAAAGTGACTTAACTTTAACAATGTTTCAATTTGTGTAATTTTGGTTATTTTTAAAATTAATTTGAAATTGAAGGTAAAAGTTTAGAAATAAATTCATGAAATGATAATGAATTTTAATAATTGTT
Organism: Flaveria linearis; assembly: GCA_024085815.1. Taxonomy (NCBI): domain Eukaryota; kingdom Viridiplantae; phylum Streptophyta; class Magnoliopsida; order Asterales; family Asteraceae; genus Flaveria; species Flaveria linearis. Next base: position 40,653,457 of record CM044005.1, on the reverse strand, counting down.
TAATATAACTCAAACTGAAAAAATAATAATCAACTAGTTTTCTTTACCCGCACGCGTTGCGGCGTTGACGTACATGGCGCGGTAAAGTCTAGAATCGACCGACCCGTTTCCGAACTAAATGTGCGTCGAAACGTAGAGTAATTCGAATTTATATCGTCGAATGAAAACATATTTAAACATACATAAAATTAAGCACGTGTGCCGATGCCGTATGTGACGTGATAAACTATTACAATCGTCCCAACTCATTTCTAAACTAAATTTGTGTAAAAACTTAGAATAATCGGATTTATACTAACGTATTAAATTTAAATCAACTCGTTGTTAAATAAAACTTACGTCGAAACATAAACCATTCAAAATTTATATTTGACTGACTTGTGTTCTGAAAAGATTTTGCATAAAAACATGGACGGAATCAAATTTATACCGACACTTACATAAAAATAATGGATGTAACAAATTAGCATTTTTCTAAGTAAACATGTATAGAGGATACCCAACGCATGTGAAATGTCAAAGTGACATTTTATAAACTTTATAGAAAGTGAAGAGTTTAAAAATATAAATTTAAAAGTTGAGGGGTGAGAGTTGGACCTTTATTTTAAGATAATAGAAATATTTTAATGAGTAAATTGTCATTTTCGTCCCTGTGGTTTGGTGAAAATTGCCACTTTAATCCAATAGTTTATTTTTTCGTATCTGGGTCCCTGTGGTTTTCAAATCTTGTCAAATTCATCCAGTCCGTTAACTCCATCCAAAATTTTCATTAAATGAGGGATATATTGGTCATTTTACATATATGTTTTTATTTTTCTTTTTTTAAACCTGATTTAATATATACTCTTTAAATACATTGCTATTTTAGTCCCTATGGTTTGAGCGTATTTGCCAATTTAGTCCAAAAATAACCACCACACCACTACCCGTCACAGGAACCACCGAACCACCGCCACCACCCCATCACAAAGCCACCAACACCACACTAGAGCGCCTACCACCACCACGCACATCGGACCGTCGCTACCATATAAACCCTAAAATCGACAATCAATATTGGACTTGTAACATACCACTTCAAAAATGCATATCAAACCCTACTAATACTTCTACAATACTCATTTTTAAGGGTTCCATATACGTTTTCGAAGGGGTTTGTTATAAGTTCGAGATTAACGGTTGGTTTCTAAGGTCCACATGGTGGTGGTGATCTAGTGTATGATGACGGAGATCTAATGTGTGGTGGTGGAGATCTAATGTGTGGTTGTGGAGATCTAATGTGTGGTGGTGGTGCTCGTCCTGTGTGGTGTTGGTGGTTTTATGATAGGGTGGTGGTGATGATTTGGTGGTTCCGATGGAGTGGTGGTGGTTTTACGGAATGGTGGTGTCACACCCCAACCTTGACGGCGGAAACGTCGAGGTGTGAGGGTTAAGATTGTTCACAGCCACATAACGCTATGTTAAAGTATAAAATGCCATTAATCAATTGTCTCAAACACCACATACATCAATGTCTCAAAATAAATCAAATGAAAAACAAGAATCCAATTGTCTTTATTTATGCCTAGGTCCATGTTCTAGGTTTAGGCATTCCTTCAATCATCGATAAGTTTGCACATTACCTGAAACATGTTGAAAATAAAGTCAACTAACTAGTTGGTGAATTCTCATGGTTTTAAATACAATAAGTATACAAAATGTGGCAATTCTAGTCAATGGTCACAAGATAGCAAGTATATAGAACATGCATAGTTACAATCAAGCCTCGACTGAATAATATGAATAAGCATGATTAGCTAAGTGTATTTGGTTCCCTAGTGCACAAGCATACGGCTCCTAGGAGTCGGCAATACATCGACTTTAGCACCAAATAGGCTTGTCAGGCCCAAAGATCTAAGACTTCGCTAGGCTAGCAATAGTTAATGATTGCACACGTATGTCACATCTCATATAATACTTAACATATCCAAACAACCACGACTATGTAAAGAATTGCACGTGTGTAATAAGTATCAAAGCGTGTATGTGTAAGTTTGTATAAGCAACATGTTTCACCCCGAAAGACGTGAAATAATCATAAAGCGGGGCATAAGAACTCACATGTTTAATAAAGGAGACTTGTAGATGTAATAAGAATAACCACGAATAAGATTTCCAACACAAACGTCACAACGCACCTAAACGAAATAAAGTAGCGCGTTAAAATTTGTTTGATGATTAATTGTAGGTCTAATAATTATCCGTATTTATTACATGTTAATAACGTGATCGGTTAAATGGAATGAATGGATTATACTTGGTATAATCAATTGTTAGCGCGTAAGAGAAATAATAAATAAAACTTGATTAAATTGTACGTTGAACCGGTTTATAAGGATTGTATATAATAGTGATTTAGCTATTATAAGGAACTATATAAATATATATATATTTATAGGTATAAGTAATTAAACAATTTAATTGTTTGAATATGCATATAAATATATATACTAAATAATTATAATATTGTGTATAATAATCAATATAAATGATTTAGCTATTAAAAGAACTATGTATAAATATATATATATATATAAGTAACTAAACAATTAAGTTGTTTGAACATATATATATAAATATATATACTAAACAATTATAACATTGTATAATCATAATAAGTGATTTAATTACTAAAAGAACAATATAAAATATATATATATATATATATATATATATATAGGTATAAATAACTAAACAATTTAATTATTTAAAAATATATATATACATATACAAGTATTATGTTTACTCATTTCTTTTGTATTTTTAAAACTAAAATAATGTATTTATAAATACAAAAGTATTTTATAAACAAAATTAATTTAGTCCCAAATTAATTAAACGAAAGAAAAAAAAATAATCTGCATTTTATAAAATTAATTTTAGAAATTTTCAGAATTTAAAAAGGTTTAATAATTAAAAAGAAATAAAGAAAAGAAGAAAAAATCAGAAAATAAAAGAAAAAGGGGAAAAGGGCTGCCGGGGTCGAACCCGGGGCTCCCTTGTGGACAGGGGACACGGAGACCAGTGTACCAGGGCCAATGCCTTGGTTTCACTTTTGTTTTCTTTGATTTTAAGCTCTGTTCCCTGGTTTCCCCCAAATCGAATGAACCCTAGGTTCAAAGGGATCAAAATCGGCCCTCGATTCGGTGTTAATCACCTAAATCATCATGGGGCTTTTGATCTTTGAATGAAATCGAGTAGAAAACAGGTTTCAATTACCTGATTGATGGGGTGTAGATAGGGTTTCGAGTTCGAGTTTGATTCGGTTGTTCTTGAGATTGGGGTTTTGTGATCGAGAGGTTTTATTGTGCAATTGAGAGTTCGGGGAGTTTAGGAACTTCACAATGAACCGAAAGCCCATAATTTATAGGCTTGATTTCATGGATCCGAGCCTTTCTCTCTCGATTTAAAAACGCGTTCGAAGTTTACCAAATTAGGAGATTTGAAGCTGTTAATTTGCAATGGTGATTGAATAATTGATTGATTAAGCCGCGTTTTTAGTTTAGGTGTGATTGATTTGATTCGATTTGTGAAATTCGTCAAGATTGATTCGGATTTTGGTAATGTTAGTCTCGGTTTCGATTTGGAAAGGTGAACGAGCGGGATTTTCAAATTGGATTGAGTATCGAGTTCGAAACATGGGGTCGAGCGGGTTGGGGGTTTAATTTGGGTCAAATCGGTTTGAAAATGTGGTTTTTGAGGCTTGCCGGAGCTCGGCCGGAGCTCCGGCCGATTGTCACGGAAAAGCGCGAGGTAAAAAAAGGGGGGGGTTTGGGTTTTCAGATTTTACACAAATGGCCCCTGTGCTTTCAAGTTTTATTATTTTATGTGTTTAATCTTTATTCAAAGTTTTTAAAATGACACAATAGCCCCCTGCATTTTAATTATTGTTATTATTATTATTATTATTATTATTATTATTATTATTATTGTTATTATTATTATTACTTTCATTATTATTATTATTATTACTATTATTATTATTATTATTATCTATTATTATTATTGTTAGTATTATTATATATATAAAAAAAAATTACTAAGGATGTTATAAAATTGCATAAATAAAATAAGCAAAAATACAGGATGTTACAGTCTCCCCAACTTAAAAGAATTTCGTCCCGAAATTAAGAATCAAAAAGGGTTACAAGAATAAGGAAGGGTAAGTCTTCTTCATATGTTATTCACGCTCCCAAGTGAATTCCGCTCCTCGTTTGTTCTCCCATCGAACCTTTACAATTGGGGTCGTAGAGGTCCTAGTCTTCTTCATAATGCGATCCATGATTTCGACGGGTTTCTCAACGAAGTGTAGTGACTTGTCGATCTGAATGTCTTCCAATGGCACATGCAAATTATCGTCGGCGAGACACTTCCTCAGATTCGAGATGTGGAAGACAGGGTGAATTCCACTAAGGTCGGAGGGTAGTTCTAGTTTGTAGGCCACTTTCCCGATTCTTTTCAGAACCTTGAAAGGCCCTACAAACCTCGGAGCTAACTTGCCTTTCCTTCCAAAGCGAACCACACCCTTCCACGGTGAGACCTTGAGAAGGATCATCTCCCCAACTTGGAATTCCAGTGGCTTGCGAGTTTATCAGCGTAGCTTTTCTGTCGACTCCTTGCCACTTCCAGGTTCTTGCGGATGATAGCGACTTTATCGGTCGTCTCTTGTATGAGCTCGGGACCGGTAATAAGATTCTCGCCAATGTCGGTCCAGCAGATTGGTGAACGACACTTACGACCGTAAAGTGCTTCGAACGGTGCCATTTGGATGCTTGAGTGGTAACTGTTGTTGTAGGAGAATTCTGCGAGCGGCAGGTGTGTATCCCAGTCGCCCCAAAATCAAGGACACAGAGACGTAACAGGTCTTCCAGGGTCTGGATCGTCCGCTCGGTTTGGCCATCGGTTTGGGGATGGTAAGCTGTGCTTAAATCCAATTGCGTACCAGAAGTTCTTGCATAGTAGACCAGAAGTGAGAAGTGAATCGAGCGTCTCGGTCGGATATAATATGAAGACGCACACCATGACGGCTTACGATCTCGTCGATGTAAATCCGGGCTAACCTTGATGTCTTATATGTGTCGCGTATGGGTATAAAATGTGCCGACATGGTCAATCGGTCGACGATTACCCATATGCTATCGTGCCCGCGAGATGTCCGAGGTAGCTTGGTTATGAAATCCATGGATATATGTTCCCACTTCCACATGGGAATTTCGGGTTGTTCGAGTAATCCACTTGGACGTTGATGCTCCGCTTTAACCTTCGTGCATGTAAGGCATTTAGCAACATAGGTTGCTATGTCTCGTTTCATCCCGGGCCACCAATATTGACTCCGTAAGTCCATGTACATCTTATCGGAGCCCGGGTGAATAGAATAACGAGTCCGATGTGCTTCGTTCATGATAGAAGCCCGAAGGTTATTGCGTTTGGGAATCCAGATTCGGTTTGAGAAATACATTAACCCATTGGCTCTTGTTTCCAATTGGGCTGAGAGATTTGGCTCGAGCTCTTCCTTCATACTCCCTTCGGTTTGCACCGCTTGCTGTGCTTCTCGAATACTCGCCTCGATGTCACAATCGATCCTTAAGTTCTGCAATAACACCGTAGCATTGTTGACATCGAGTCGGACTTCAGTATCAAACTCTCCCAATGTATCGAACCATTGGCGTCGGTCGCGAATCTCTTGAACGGAAACCATCTTTTGATGCGTCTTTCGACTCAATGCATCGGCTACGACATTTGCCTTGCCGGGATGGTAGCGGATATCGCAATCGTAGTCGCTAATTAGTTCCACCCAACGACGTTGCCTCATATTGAGGTCCTTCTGATTGAAAACGTGTTGGAGGCTCTTGTGGTCCGTGTAGACTATACATTGCGTGCCGTATAGATAGTGTCTCCAGATTTTTAAAGCAAAGACCACCGCTCCGAGCTCGAGATCGTGCGTCGTATAATTTACCTCGTGAACCTTCAATTGTCTCGAGGCATATGCGATGACTTTTCCCCGTTGCATGAGAACACAACCAAGGCCTTGTTTCGACGCGTCGCAGTATACCGTGAAGTCGTCATTCCCATCCGGTAGCGTCAGAATAGGAGCATTGCACAACTTGTGCTTCAATGTCTCAAACGCCTCTTCTTGCTCAGCTTTCCACTCGAAAGGCTTGTTCTTCTGAGTCAAGGACGTGAGTGGCTTTGCGATTTTTGAGAAGTTGGCAATAAATCGCCGGTAATACCCGGCTAGACCAAGAAACGATCGAACTTCCGTCGGAGTTGTGGGAGCACTCCAATTCTTTACGGCTTCAACCTTCGCAGGGTCGACGTGAATTCCTTGACTATTCACAACGTGCCCTAAGAACTGTACTTCTTCAAGCCAAAACTCACATTTCGAGAATTTCGCGTACAGTTGTTCCTTCTTCAACAGTTCGAGGATTTGACGGAGATGAAGTTCATGATCGGAGCGAGACTTGGAATAAATAAGAATGTCGTCAATGAAAACGATGACGAACTTGTCTAGGTATGGCTTGCACACCCGATTCATAAGATCCATGAAGACCGCTGTAGCATTGGTTAAGCCGAAAGGCATAACCATGAACTCGTAATGCCCATACCGAGTGCGGAATGCAGTCTTTGGGATATCGTCGTCGTGGACTCGCAGTTGATGATAACCCGAACGCAAGTCGATTTTTGAAAAGATTGCAGCTCCTTGAAGTTGGTCGAAAAGATCGTCGATACGAGGAAGAGGATACCGGTTCTTGATGGTCAACTTGTTGAGCTCCCGGTAATCGATACACATGCGGAAAGACCCATCTTTCTTCTTCACAAATAAGACAGGTGCACCCCAAGGAGAAGAACTAGGGCGGATAAACCCCTTCTCGGAAAATTCCTGGAGTTGGCTAGAGAGTTCTTGCATTTCCGATGGTGCGAGTCGGTAAGGTGATTTAGCCGCGGGGCTTGCTCCCGGAATCAAGTCGATTTTAAATTCTACTTCGCGTACGGGAGGTAACCCGCTAAGATCATCGGGAAAGACCTCAGGGAATTCTCGTACAACTGGAACATCTTTGAGTTCCTTCTCCTTAGCTTTGGTGTTGACTACATAGGCCAAGAATGCCGGATAACTCTTACTTAGGCATTTCTGAGCCTTAGTACATGACATAAGCTTGAGACCTTTGGAGGACCGTTCACCGAACACCTTCATCGTGTCGCCGGAGGGTAAGGGCATGCGAATACACTTCTCGAAGCAGATGATCTCGGCATGGTTCTTGGATAACCAATCCATGCCAATGATAACGTCGAAGCTTCCAAGCTTCATTGGAATGAGGTCGATAAGAAATTTATGGTTGTCGAGGCACAATAGACAATCGTGGATAACCACGTCGACGGTGATGGGTTCTCCATCAGCAACTTCGACGGTGAGAGGTCTCTCTAGATTTGAGCGAGGTTTAGAAAGTGTCGGCTCGAACTCTAAGGAAACGAAACTTCTATCGGCGCCCGAATCAAATAATACGTATGCATAGGTGTCATTAATAAAAAAACATACCTGTATAGGTTTTAAAGGCACTTAAGGACACAAGTAAGGAATTTTAAGAGAAATTCTATGGAGATAGGGTTGCAATTTTTTTTACGTACCGTTCACCACCTCGTTGTTCGCTTGAGCTTGGTTCGCGTTGATGTTGAAAGCACGTCCATGAGCTTGTGGAACATTGCCCACAAGACGAGGGCATTGGGGTCGGTAGTGACCTGGTTCTCCACAGTTGTAGCAGACCCGATTTGGTTCCGTCACTGCGTTTCCCAATGCTCGGCGACACGTTGCCACAAGGTGCCCGTACTTGCCACATAGTGTGCAGATGCGACACGGAAGGTTTCCCGGATGATGGTACCTACACGTGTTGCACATAGGTAGAGGGCCTGCATAAGCCCTTGCCACGGGCACTTATGCGGCCGGTGTAGCCCCAGTAGTACACTGTCTTTGGGGCGGTTTAGGAGCAGCCACGGCGTAGTTCCGTGCCGGTACAAACTTCCGTTTCTTGCTATCAGGCTTGACCTCCTTGACCTCCTCGGGGGTCGTCTTCTCAGTCTTCTTGGCACCCTTTACAGACATAGTGCCTGCTCGGATGTGGTTCTCCGTCAGCTGTGCAGTGATAGTGATGGCTTCTTCCAGAGTTGCGGGTCGGCTACCCACAACGGCATCCTGAATTTGAGGCGGCACACCCTTAATAAATTTTTCCACGTTTCGGGAAACAGTATCCACCATGTGTGGCAGCAGTATGCTCAGTTCATGATGACGGGTAGAATATGCCAGATGGTTCCCGCCATCCTGTTTCAAATTCCAGAATTCCTCCTCCAGTTTCTGGATTTCACTCCTCGGGCAAAACTTGGCTATGGCTATGTTTTTGAATTCCTCCCAAGTTAAAGCCAAGATTGCATCGGGGCCTCGGTTTCTCTTTTCACTGTTCTACCATGTTAAGGCCCGTTGCTGTAGCATACTGGTGGCATACCTTACTTTGAGTGCTTCGGGGCACTCACAGTTGACAAAGGTGTTCTCCATCCCTTCAAACCACTCTAAGAGACCGGTGGCACCTTCCTTGCCACTATAACTGGGAGGCTTGCATGAACTAAAATGCTTGAAGGTGCAAGACTGGTTGTTACGCCATTGGTTTGCACTATTTTCCCCTTGACCGTTGCTATTGTTCGTGACATTTGCGATCATAGTGCTGCTGAGTTCAGCCACCATGGTCGGGATGACCGCAGCCATTTGCCGGGCAATCATGGCAGCAAGCTTACGGCCGGATCTTCCTCGGTTTCCGTGGTAACGAGACATGCTGGAAAAATACAAATTGGGTTAGGATCGGTTAAAAGGATAATAAGGATGGGTAATTAAGGTAAGAATCATGAATTATACGGAATGATTCCATTTGGTGACGCATCACCATTTGGAAACGTTGACACGTCAAGATGAATTGACCCATTCGCCTCAGAAACTTGTGTATATTGGTCATAGTTTATCACTCATCCCGGAAATCCCCAGGTAAGCATGACTGGTCCCGTAGGATTTATGCGAAATGCTTACCTTAGCCCGAGGGCCTTTTGCCAGAAAATCCAGAATACAGGTGTCTATGTACCACACTAGTTCTTTGGTTTATGAAATCAAAAATCTTGATGGGAGATACAAGATTAGACATAAAGTCTAAAGAATTCCTATCAATAGATTCTACTCGGAGACGAGAATAAGTTTAAGAAATAGTAACTGTCGGGGAGAATCAACGTTTAAGATAAGTCTAGGGGAGACGGGTAACAATATGTAATCATGTAGAAAGGCACCTATGCTAAGGCATCACATTGCACATAATAAGGCATAGCGTTAGGCAGCATGCAAACAATAAGTATGTATTCATAAGAATACTATTCTATAAGGATCATGCATAAACTATAGCCTAGGTCACCATTTCTAATAACCTAAATCCCTATAGTTATGGGCTCTGATACCAATCTGTCACACCCCAACCTTGACGGCGGAAACGTCGAGGTGTGAGGGTTAAGATTGTTCACAGCCACATAACGCTATGTTAAAGTATAAAATGCCATTAATCAATTGTCTCAAACACCACATACATCAATGTCTCAAAATAAATCAAATGAAAAACAAGAATCCAATTGTCTTTATTTATGCCTAGGTCCATGTTCTAGGTTTAGGCATTCCTTCAATCATCGCTAAGCTTGCACATTACCTGAAACATGTTGAAAATAAAGTCAACTAACTAGTTGGTGAATTCTCATGGTTTTAAATACAATAAGTATACAAAATGTGGCAATTCTAGTCAATGGTCACAAGATAGCAAGTATATAGAACATGCATAGTTACAATCAAGCCTCGACTGAATAATATGAATAAGCATGATTAGCTAAGTGTATTTGGTTCCCTAGTGCACAAGCATACGACTCCTAGGAGTCGGCAATACATCGACTTTAGCACCAAATAGGCTTGTCAGGCCCAAAGATCTAAGACTTCGCTAGGCTAGCAATAGTTAATGATTGCACACGTATGTCACATCTCATATAATACTTAACATATCCAAACAACCACGACTATGTAAAGAATTGCACGTGTGTAATAAGTATCAAAGCGTGTATGTGTAAGTTTGTATAAGCAACATGTTTCACCCCGAAAGACGTGAAATAATCATAAAGCGGGGCATAAGAACTCACATGTTTAATAATGGAGACTTGTAAATGTAATAAGAATAACCACGAATAAGATTTCCAACACAAACGTCACAACGCACCTAAACGAAATAAAGTAGCGCGTTATAATTTGTTTGATGATTAATTGTAGGTCTAATAATTATCCGTATTTATTACATGTTAATAACGTGATCGGTTAAATGGAACGAATGGATTATACTTGGTATAATCAATTGTTAGCGCGTAAGAGAAATAATAAATAAAACTTGATTAAATTGTACGTTGAACCGGTTTATAAGGATTGTATATAATAGTGATTTAGCTATTATAAGGAACTATATAAATATATATATATTTATAGGTATAAGTAATTAAACAATTTAATTGTTTGAATATACATATAAATATATATACTAAACAATTATAATATTGTGTATAATAATCAATATAAATGATTTAGCTACTAAAAGAACTATGTATAAATATATATATATATATATTATATATATATATATATATATATATATATATTATATATATATATATATATATATATATATATATATATATATATATATATAAGTAACTAAACAATTAAGTTGTTTGAACATATATATATAAATATATATACTAAACAATTATAACATTGTATAATCATAATAAGTGATTTAATTACTAAAAGAACAATATATAATATATATATATATAGGTATAAATAACTAAACAATTTAATTATTTAAAAATATATATACATATACAAGTATTATGTTTACTCATTTCTTTTGTATTTTTAAAACTAAAATAATGTATTTATAAATACAAAAGTATTTTATAAACAAAATTAATTTAGTCCCAAATTAATTAAACGAAAGAAAAAAAAAATAATCTGCATTTTATAAAATTAATTTTAGAAATTTTCAGAATTTAAAAAGGTTTAATAATTAAAAAGAAATAAAGAAAAGAAGAAAAAATCAGAAAATAAAAAGAAAAAGGGGAAAAGGGCTGCCCGGGGTCGAACCCGGGGCTCCCTTGTGGACAGGGGACACGGAGACCAGTGTACCAGGGCCAATGCCTTGGTTTCAGTTTGGTTTTCTTTGATTTTAAGCTCTGTTCCCTGGTTTCCCCCAAATCGAATGAACCCTAGGTTCAAAGGGATCAAAATCGGCCCTTGATTCGGTGTTAATCACCTAAATCATCATGGGGCTTTGATCTTTAAATGAAATCGAGTAGAAAACAGGTTTCAATTACCTGATTGATGGGGTGTAGATAGGGTTTCTAGTTCGAGTTCGATTCGGTTGTTCTTGAGATTGGGGTTTTGTGATCGAGAGGTTTTATTGTGCAATTGAGAGTTCGGGGAGTTTAGGAACTTCACAATGAACCGAAAGCCCATAATTTATAGGCTTGATTTCATGGATCCGAGCCTTTCTCTCTCGATTTAAAAACGCGTTCGAAGTTTACCAAATTAGGAGATTTGAAGCTATTAATTTGCAATGGTGATTGAATAATTGATTGATTAAGCCGCGTTTTTAGTTTAGGTGTGATTGATTTGATTCGATTTGTGAAATTTGTCAAGATTGATTCGGATTTTGGTAATGTTAGTCTCGGTTTCGATTTGGAAAGGTGAACGAGCGGGATTTTCAAATTGGATTGAGTATCGAGTTCGAAACATGGGGTCGAGCGGGTTGGGGGTTTAATTTGGGTCAAATCGGTTTGAAAATGTGGTTTTTGAGGCTTGCCGGAGCTCGGCCGGAGCTCCGGCCGATTGTCACCGGAAAAGCGCGAGGTAAAAAAAGGGGGGGTTTGGGTTTTCAGATTTTACACAAATGGCCCCTGTGCTTTCAAGTTTTATTATTTTATGTGTTTAATCTTTATTCAAAGTTTTTAAAATGACACAATAGCCCCCTGCATTTTAATTCTTGTTATTATTATTATTATTATTATTATTATTATTATTATTATTATTATTGTTATTATTATTATTATTACTTTCATTATTATTATTATTATTATTACTATTATTATTATTATTATTATCTATTATTATTATTGTTAGTATTATATATATATAAAAAAAAAATTTACTAAGGATATTATAAAATTGCATAAATAAAATAAGCAAAAATACAGGATGTTACAGGTGGTGGTGTGGTGTGTAAATACGAGGTCCAACTCTGGATGGTTCCGGTATTGTTGAACTTCGATCCTCCTTACCTGGTATTTATATTGTTTGCTTGCTGTAATCATGTGCTGTTTACAGGGATTATTCCCCGGCAAATCCATTACCTTTTATGTTCTCCGACCGTTACTGAATTATCGGTTATGATTAGGGTGATTCCGATGTAATTAAATGCGGGGCACGTGTCCCGCTGGCTTACCCGTTCCGCCCGCATGGGCCGGGTTTTCGGGTTCGGGTGTCGGTTATTTGTACCCTACGTTTACATGGTGGTTACATCACGGGTGGTGGTGATATGGTGTTTTATGCCAAGGTGGTGGGATTTTCAGACTGAATTGGTAAACATGTCAAAACCACATGGACTAAAATAGCAATTTATTTAAAGGGGATATATTAAATGAGGTTTAAAAAAATAGAAAAATAAAACATATATGTAAAATGACCAATATACCCTTCATTTAACGGAGAATGTTGGATGGAGTTAACGAACTAGGTGAATATGACAAGATTTGTAAACCACAGGGACCTAGATGCGAAAAAATAAACTATTGGATGAAAGTGACAATTTTCACCAAACCACAGGGACGAAAATGGCAATTTACTCTATTTTAATTGTTAAATTATCTTTTGAATTAATTAATTGTTCTTGATAGTTAGAAGAATAGAAATTAATTAATTATAATTGGGAGTTGGGAGAAAAAAGAGAGGAGGATAAAAAATGATGTTACCAAGCCTTGAACCAAAGAACATATGCATTTACTACTAACAAATTGTTCTAACTAAACAACTGTTAACTATGTGAAAACAAAAACATAAAAGCAAAGTCGGTGGCCCAACGCCATTGGTAACCGAACTTTACTATTAAGTATTAGTACAATATAAGATATCCAATATTGATATATGTTTTACTTCTCCCTTAACAAAAAAAAGTGCAAGATTGGAACAAATAATTAAAATTGAATTACTTTAGAATAAAAAAACTAATCTGAGCAATTTGGTTTCTAATGTGTAAAATATTTTTTTCTTGGCTATAATAGAAGATATTTTTCTTATAAGGTGAATCTGTATACCTTGATATGATATTACCGTCTTTTAAGTTTACTTCCTACTAATTTTAATTTAAAATGTAGTTTAAATTTTTTATATAACGTTTCATATATAACCTAGCTACAATATATAGTTATGATATATTTATTGTTATCGTATATGAAAATACAAATAAAAATTAAAAAAATCTTAACTGTATGTTCAAATTTATGTACTAAAAGTATAAAAGAAAAGCAAAGGAGTAACTTCATTTAAAAAATTATAAAAGATTTGAAGAATAATAATGCCACATCAAAGGCGTAACCACTAATTTAATAATATGTATTAGTGGGACCTTAAATTTTTTTTCTCCCGCAATTAATAATCTTGGATGATTTCCGGTTAAAAGATATTCTCTCCAACCTTAATTATATTAAGTAAAAATTAAAATTATCTTTTATAATAGTTGGGGTTGTATCTAAAAGATGCAGGCTAATGTAATTTAGGGAATAAGTTTATTTCTAAGTAGCATTAAACATTCTTAACATAACTTGTTATGGTTTTCTTGAATGTATCATAGTGCCCAAATGTGTGATTCTTGTTTTTGACTTGAAACACGGAAGTTGACTTTCACATTAAGTCAAGGACATCCATCATGCTTCTTCTATGTTCAATTCATATTGTATTTATATCAACTAGTTAAATTCTCGCACGCGCGTTGCGCGTGTGATAAACAAACCGGCGTGTTATAAGCATACTCGTCAACCATGGCTCAGATAATTCGTAATAACCGTATATGCATCAAAACTAAACAGTTGGTTCAGAACCAAATTCTAGTTACAGCTGCAAAACCGAGAAACAAATCAAAACGAACCTGATCCCCGGATTCTCGGATGAGGCAATTCATCGTCATCGACATGCGTCTACACCAAGACAAACCTAAACGACTAAGAAACAGCTTGGCCTCAGATCGTGTCTATCCGATCATCATTGACAAAAGATTTCAGATCAAACAAACATCATCACCACGCCAAAGCAAACATAAGCAAGTATGAAACAGCTAGAACAACGAAATCCGATAAATACAAATATCAAGTGGGCTCAGATGTGTATACAAACATCATCATCGCACAATGCAATCACCGACATATCTCGCCTCAGATCTGAGACTCTCCGATCATCATAGGCTTAACATTCCAGATAAAACAAATACCACCACCATCGATTCACCACATCAAACTTGGAACGCGACATCCACGACGTCATTCACATACCATAGCCATCATCATAAACAAACCAGAAATAGACCCTAACGATTTCAAACAATCAACCAAAACTAACTGAGGTATAAGGGTCTCAGATGACGGGTCGTCATCATCATTGACTTATGAACACGAAAACACGCCCTACCGTCACAAATCAAAACAGAAGATTAGGGTTCGAGATGCCCCTGGCCATTATCACCAACCAAAAATTAGAACCCAGAGGCAGACAACAAAACAGAAACCCTAGAAGTTAGGGTTAAGATCATATATACCCAAAACAAAACTCCACACAGCAGAGAAACAAAAGGCCAGCATGAAAAACCCACAGATCCAACAAACTATTAGGATTAGGTGTAACCCTAAACCTCAAATGGCGACAAACTATAACCACCTCACCACGCATGCCACCGGTCAACTGAAAGTTCATCAGCGGCGACGGTGGCGGCCGACAAAACTGGGTTATGATTTGTGACCAGAAAGCAACCGACGGAAAACACGAAGTTCGCCGGCTCCATGGGCTACTAACAAGCACCACGCCATCGAATCCGGGCAATCCAAAGGCCACCGACAATGGCGGCGACGATGACGAATGGGCACTGCCCAGATTCAACGGCGGTGGTGATGGAAGTTGCATGGCACACATCGCCACAGACGACCATCGGACGAGATGTCCCGTCAACGGCAACACAGTCACGTGTCCACGGTGGCCACAGCCGTCTCCTTGGTGATGGAAACTGTATCGTCACCATCACCACAGACGACGGTCAGATGAAATGACTGCTGACAACGGCAACAAACAACCGGGCGAACAACCATAACAGTGGCCATAGTCGGCAGCGAAGATGGTGGAGGTTGCGGTGGTGATGGAAACCAGAGCATGGTTGTTGTGCGTGAAGAATGGTGAGAAAACCCTTTTAATAAAGAAACCTGCATCACCAAAACAGGTGTCATTTGGGTAACCCACTTTGATAACCGTGGGTCTTAAGCGGACGGTCAGGATTCAAAGAATTACTATTCATTCCTCTCTTCTTTTAATAGATATATAATATGATGATTCGATTAGTGGTCAATTTTCTATAGTACACACAATTAATGGTGCTGATTTGATAAGTGGTTTATTACATAATTAATGCTTTCCAACTTAACTAAACGATGATGATTTTGGATAGTGGATAGTAGATTCAACCATATATGTTTATATAGGAATTAAGAATCATTAGTGTTTTAGTTATATATATAAAAGCGATTCAAATATGAACTTACACTAGTTTATATATTAACTTTAAACTAATGCTAATCAAATGTGTAAATCCATCATATAAATTCATATATGAATCACCCATTAATTATAATAAGAAGCAAATACTAGTTTACATGTGAATTGACATCAACTTTTAACCATGTGAAAGCATTTAAAAACCTAGTTGAATAAAAAGTGTAAATTCATATGTGATCTCATTTTGATGGTAAATATGGGTATATCCTCATATAAATAAAGACAAACACATATGCATTATGTATGGGCACATTTAGTCATTCAAATTTTATTCATTTATATATTCTTATCAAAAGCCTATATTAGCTAGCTTTCTCATTCTTAATCTTTTAAATTTGCATTCACTATTAGTGGCCACTTAAATATTGTTTGCTAACTTGTAAGCAATTTGAGTTGTGAATGTGGTCCAATACCTATAATAAAATGGGTCTCACATGGGATATAATATGATTCTCACTTCACTTGCGATTTTGTAATTATGTACAACAATAATAACTTATCACATGCGCGATACTAAAATCACATTATGTTCTCAAATTCAAGGCAAAAGCATGCAAGCTTATCATAAAAGGGTGCAATGTGGCCATTACTTATAAATTTAGAATTTTAAATTATGTTGTTTAATTACTTTAATGAATAAGATATTAGTTTTCATCTACTTGTGGAGACTAATTAAGGGGTATTAATAATATGCAAAAGACAAGATAATCCACTTTTTTTTTTCTTTTTAAATGTTTATTTTGTAAAATTGAAAATACAAGTTGAAATAGAATATTGAAGCATCGTCATATAATGTTTATATTAACAAAATATTATTTATATTATATATAATCACTTGGGTCCCATCTTCTAATTCAAATATTTAACTTCGAAATTTGACTTGTGGTCTATATAATGTACTATTTTAAGTTTTTAATTCAATTACTAACATTTAAATTATAACAATATATTTGTAGGCGTGTATGACGTATACCAACAGCATCCACAATAGTGAGAGTAGCTTATGCTCTTACCACAAAAATACTATGAGTTTAAATATATACTAGGTTTTGGCGTCGCTCGTTACCACGTCTATACGGGTTTTAATGTAATCTTAAACCAAAATCAAAATCAAAATCAAAATGAAGGTTCAAAATCAAAATGAAGGTTCAAAATCATAAAATCAATAAAATACACAAAGTAAAACACAACAAAACTCCAAATTCATAACACACCAGAACATGCGGAACCCAAAAAATAAATCAAAGCCCAACATCATACACAAAACAGACGAAAATCAAAGACGACACAATCCAAAATAGAAAACCAACAAAAATCAAAGCCCTAAAAAAAGCAAACAAAAGGAAAACCCAAACCCTAATAGCAAAAATCGTCAGAGTATCAATAACAAAAGAAAGAAAACAGGAACCCGGAGAAAGACAACACCAACAAACCCTATAAATTAACATAATCGAAACACATCAAAGACACGTGTCCAGACACAAAAACTCCACAAAAAACCCCCACAAAAAACCCCACCCTCAAACCTCGAACCCACACCCAGCAAAACAAACCCTATAAAAACACACCAAAAAAAAAAAACCCACCGACCAAAGGTATTATAGGAATACATAATAAGAAAAAGTTAATAAAAGATAGAAGAAAAAAAATTGTTAAAAGAATGGCGAAAACTAATAATTATTTTAAAATATTTATACTATACGTTATTCTCGTAATGATCATTTTAGCTTATAT
Source organism: Flaveria linearis (assembly GCA_024085815.1). Taxonomy (NCBI): domain Eukaryota; kingdom Viridiplantae; phylum Streptophyta; class Magnoliopsida; order Asterales; family Asteraceae; genus Flaveria; species Flaveria linearis. Next base: position 40,635,768 of record CM044005.1, on the reverse strand, counting down.
AATAGTTATCTCCTTTACCCTACGCTGTGTTCCCGAGTTTAGTTAACGAAAGAAAAGAAATGAAACAATTTATTTTCTTCTCTTCTTTTCTCTTCTCTTCTTTCTCTTCTCTTCTTTTCTCTTCTCTTCTTTTCCTTCCTTTTCTTTCTTTTCATTTCTCTCCATTTCCTTCTATTTTGAAAGAATTGATTTTAGCCTTCATTTTCCTTTCATTTTCTTCCACTTTCCTCCTTAAGTAAACTCGGGAACACGAATTTCTAACAATCCTTCTATTTTCTTCCATTAAAAAAAACTCTGGAACACAACTATTTTTTTTTCCTTCCACTTTCTTTCTTTTCTCTCCTTAAATGAGACTCGGGAACACAACGCTAGTTTGCCGACAATAATTAAATATTTATCAAAGTAAAACACCAATGTATAAACATTTATAAAATTTATTCTTGATCTAAGTGTAATTTTAAGAAAGTCGTTAAAAATGTCTTTTAAAAGGTCTACCCAACCAAAATTTTACAATTGATGTATTGATGAGCATCCCTTTTCGGGTCATGTTTAGTTTTAAAAACTTTTAGTTATTATTGATTTCAGAGAAAATGCTCCGGTTGATCAGTGATATGTCCCATAACTATAAAGTTTAGTGTTCAGTTTCTATATAATAGATGTGATGTATTTGTTAAAGAAAATTTAGGATGTTCTGAATTAAAAAAAAACTAATTATAATTATTAAATATTTTTAAAAACCTTCAAGTTTAAGTGCCTTTAAAAACCCTTCTTTTTATTTTTAAATATGCTATAGAGTCATTTCATCTAAGGATGAACATGATATTTTCTTGCTGTCGTCTATTATTTTTGAACGTGTAAATGGTATTGAGATTTAATCACGGGTGTGACCAAATCAAGTACATCTCGAGCTTATATTAAAACTCTTTTTATAGAAGAGTTTGATCCGCTCGAACTTTACATCAAGTTTGATTAATCTTGTCTAGCGTAATTAAGAACCTTATACGAGTTTATTATTTATAAGAATTTTATGTAATATACTATAATATTTGATATATAAACGGATAAAAGGTTAGAGCCTAATGATAAGATAAGAGTCTATGTAGGTTCTAATCTTATCAAAGATAAAAAGTAGAATATTTGTTCAAAGAAATAATCTTTTATATATTTATAATGAAAATAATTGAAGAAGTATATTTTATATATTGTATATTACATATAAAATATATAACTATAAAAACATATATAAATAATATTGAAGTAGATAAATAAAAAAAAATCAAATAATAAACAAATAAATAATAAACTGAGCCGCTTTGAGCTCAAGCCTGCAAATTTACTCTTGGTTTGATCTCGAGCTCTAGACATAAAGCTCCAAGTTAAAAAAAACTAAATTCGACATCTCGTGATAAGTTCAAGCTCTACTTGACTTGTTTTACGCCATAATTTTAACCAATATAACCAAAGAAGAAGGTTTGATGGGTCAAACATATATATAAACAACCAACTTACAATGTGTTTAACATAAACTTAATTTTGTGTGAAATATTTTATTAGTTAATACTTGTATTGTATATTTGTATGGACAAATAACTTTGTTATTCCATATTTACTACAACTATTTTTGTGATATGACATAAAAGTGCAATATAGCTTGCACTAGACAAAGCTTTGACCCCTCTAATCTCCCAAACATAAACTTTCACACACAAAAACTAAATTATAACCAAAATAGTAAACTTTGTTCATAGATCGGTAACCCATAGTTACCCATGCATATAAGACTACAGTTTTCATAAACCACAACCAACATCATATATGCATTAATCATCCCTAATTAAACTCACACAAATTAATTCACATACACCACCACTTGATCACACTCCATTTAGAACGTACTTTTAGCGACGACAATTTAACGACGAAACAAACCTTCACCTGAGAAAGTAACCCGTACGTGATCTCGGAACATAAACCACAGACTCAGCCACTTCACACGCCCTCAAACACGACCCATACAACCCCCCAAACCCGCTCGACCGCATTTTTGACGCCTTGATCACCGCCTCATCGTCCTTGGAACACTCCACAAACGCTGCAAAAAACGGGTCCTCATGATCACCACCATTGTTACATGACCTTCTCATCACCGGTGCTGCAGCATCTTTCCTAAAAGATTTTCGGAACGAATGACCCGAAGGCGGTGGTAATGGGAGAAGATGGTGTGATGCAGGCAGTTTGTGGGTATTGTTTTTCTTTGGGATTCCCGGGAATTGCTCCCATGAGAAGGGGATTCCGGTGATCAACCGGAGTGGGGTCGCCGGAGACGGTGAGTCGTAGGGGAAGAAAGAGGCTGATGATGAGGAAGATGATGATGATGATGATGAGGAGAATGAGGGGCTCCGGCGAGAGGGTCGCCGGAGAGTTGTGGAAGTCATGGCCGGAGATCGAGTGATATTATTATTACTATTATTGTTGTTGTTGGTGGTGATGGAGAGGACCGACAGAGGGGCACTAAACTTTGGTTTTGGTTTTGGTTTTAATAGTCGACTAATATATATACAAACATATAGACCTACACACATGTGTATGTGTGCATTTATAAATATCTATCTCTATATATAGAAGCATTTGAAGAAATAAAAATAAGACATGATATGACATATCTTTTTATTCTAACAAAAGGGTAACTATGAAGGACATGTGGCAACAACATATTCATTCTCACAAAAATTTTCCCGCTTCTTTCTCTTATTAAATAACTAGCTTTAATAAACCCGTGTATTACACGGGTTAAACAAATAAAATATTAAATAGAACAAAAAGTATTATTTATAAAACGATATAATAATACATTATATCATTAGAATTACGTATGAGTAATAACTATAAGTAATAAAACAATAACAATTTTTTAATTTTTTTTTGTTTTCTTCAAAGATAAATTAAACATATTGTTTTAAAATAACGTTTTAAAAAATTTTCATTATTAAAAATGTCCGTACCATAACTCCTTATTTTAGTTATTTTTGTTTTATAAAATATTACTTGTGAAAACTAATTTTAAAATATTACGTAAAAATAGTTTGATTTTTAGAATTTTTTTTAATAGAAAACCATTTCTATAGAAATAACCTTATTAAAAAGATCTCTTTCTTAATTTATTAAAAAATTAATTATAATGTAAAAGAAAATAAATAATATTAGTAATTAATGTAGTTATTTAATAGGAGAAAGAAGCGGGAAAAGTTTGATGAAAATTAATATGGTGCTGACAAGTGTCGCTCTCATTTACTCTTTTATTAGAATAGGAAGATTACTTTAATTACAAATAATATTATTTAAGTACTTTTTAGATTAAAAATAGTTTTGTAAAAAATTTAAAAAATATATATTTTTATTAATATTATTTCTAAAGAAACAAATTTTTATAAAATATATTTTTTCAAACGTCATGCTTATTTAAAAATATAAAATATTTTAAATTTAGTGTTTTTGAAAAGTAATTTTTTATAACCCAAAACTAATAAAAAATGAGATTTATAATAAGGACATTTATAAAAATGACAAAATTTTAAACAAAATGTTTGATTTTTAAAAAAAAAATTTAAAAGTTGATATCATTTTTTTATTACTTACAATTTTTACTCCTACATAATTTAAATCATATTTTATCATAGAATATCATTTTATAATTAAGTAAAATTATATTTAATATTTTATTTATTCAACCCGTGTAATTCACGGGTTTACTAAAGCTAGTAGGTGTATATACGAGTTTTTAGCAAAAGTATTTGTGAGGTGCTATAATAATTCTTGGCCGTTATGGGTTAGTTTTAATTGTGGGAAATATTTTTCTGCATAAAAATGTAGGATAATGTTGCGTAAATTAGATCGCGAAGGTGATCTGGTTATCGAATTCTTTACAAAGTTGGAGCCAAGTTAAACAAAAGATATGGAAGTTAATCATGTATGTTTATTGGACACATGATTGAAAATAGGTTGGAAGTTTGCTTCTAATCACCTTGAGTCTTGAGACTTAGGATGCATTATTGCAATAGTTGAACACATCGTTGTAGAAAGTTAGTGCGCAACTGTAATTAGTTTAGACATACACTTGAAACAATTTTGACACATCTCTCACTCCTTGATGACGTGCTCTTTGCTCTTTGTTTTTTCGGTGATTCAATACTAGAAGATAGTTAAGTAGCTTATTGTCACGACCCGCTAAAACGCAGGTCGCAACACCTTAATTTTTATCGATTAGGGGCACTTACGAAGCAAGCAAGGCTGCCCGGGAAAACTCCGAAACAACCCATATAATTCTGCAGCAACATTGCAGCCTTGGAACACTCTAGAACATCCCAGGACGTGCTAGAAACCGAGCATAAAAGAATGCTATAAAGGAGAAACTTGTGCAGCCCTTAAAGACCCCGGAACTCTCTAGAAAAGGCTACAAAAATCAGCCATGGAGCAACCATGAAAGACCATGAGAAATATAGAGAAATCCATGTAAGAATATTGTCTTAGATATTATGTAAAGACTTGTTTAGATGTAGAACAATCTAGAATTCTTGTAACTAGTATAAATAGGTTGGTGGCACTTCATTTGCAAACCACCTAAGCTCCTTGTAACATCAAAGTCTTGTACTTCTATTTGTAGTAATACAAGCTTATTACTTGTGTTGTAAACATACACCACAAGCGTCTTACTTGTGCACTACAAATCTAACGTTCCCTTGCAAAGACTTCCGCTGCATAAACCATCCACCCGAGATCAAGAAGGTTGACTTAGAACGAATCTAAGTGCCGCACGTGAGCTGATCAGATTCAGTCCGTGACAAGTGGTATCAGAGCCGCGTCGACTCATTTGGATGGCATCTAATCCAGAGAAGGTTGTAGTCGCAAGCGTTGCCGGAGACAAAACCGTGGACGGGAGGAGGCTCATAAAGGTGACAAGAGAACTCGAAGCATGTCCAAAGACTTGGTTGCAAGTATGGACAAAAGAGTTGAAGATGTCGAGGTAGCATTGTCTGAATTCAAAAACGTAATGGATGAATTCAAGGCTGAAGTTGATATCTTCAAAACACATACCTACGACTCTTTGCAACATGTTGAGTCATTAGGTAATGACTTCAATGAAATGCGAAGCGACCTCAAACTCGCCCTCCCCTTGATAATGAAGGAGATGGAAGAGGCATTCACAAGGGAGTTAGGTCAACTCAAAGCTAACTTTGAGAGGGAAATCAAAGACTTGCAAACCGAACTAAGTGTTTATAAGCACGCACTAGCAACCGGAGGTGACAACATAATCCATGCCTCTACAAACATGGACATCCCTAAACCATCACCATTCGTTGGTAAACGAGAGGCGAGGGCTGTGGATGACTTCCTTTGGGAGATGGAACAATACTTTGAGGCCACTGATATTGTCGATGACGCCAAGAAGATCAAGACGGTGACTCTTTACTTGAAGGAGACCGCAGCTTTATGGTGGCGACGAAAGCGCATGGAGATCGATAAAGGTACGTGCACCATACAAACTTGGACTGATTTCATAAAAGAAATCAAGAAACAATTTTATCCGGAAAACGCTAAACACGAAGCAAAGATTCGGCTTTGTAATCTAAAGCAAAAGGGTAGCATCAAGGACTACGTCAAAGATTTCACTACCCTTGTACTAGAAATTCCGGACTTGTCACCAAAGGACTCTCTCATATACTTCATCGATGGCTTACAAATATGGGCAAGAACCAAACTTGAACGAAGAAATGTTCAAGACTTGTCCTCGGCCATCGTTGTTGCCGAAAGCCTGATCGACCATAATAAAAGGTGATCATAAAAACCCATCGTTACGGAGGATAATGATGAAAAAGTTGGGGGAGTGAGAACCCACAATAACAACCAAAATCGAAATCAAAGAGAAGATAATCGACGAACACCGAAAAATGGAAAGGAAGTACAAATAATCAAATTTAGATAAATATTATTTACAGCTAAGAAATACCTTCATCTCTGTTTTCCAATCTTCTTCTGACAAGTTAAAAGTGTTTGTTAGAGGATTATAAATGCTGCCGGTTTTGCTTTTAAGCTTTGTCCAAGCTGAAAATTTCCCTTTGACATAATCATAGCGGTTCTTCATTTGTCGTTGATCGGCTATGAAATTGTGTTCTTGTTTTAACTTTTCTACTACATTCTTCCATGATACTAGTTTAAGGCTACTACTTTCACGACCATGTAATGTCAATTCATGAATACATGCTTCAAGAAAAGTTTTTTCAACACCTTCTTGTTGCCAACTAATCCTACTCTTTTTTTCTACCATTTTTACAAACCTAATCACATTTAACAAACCTAAGAACATATGACAAACCTAAATATAACTTTCAAGTGAAAAGAACAAACTAGCGTGCAAATACCATATAGACCATAAAGTCAAACAATATATATAATTACTTTCAAGTGAAAAGAACAAGTTGCAACATATATAATTAATTTAATCAACTATAGATGCAAAGTCAAACAAATATAGACCACAAATTCTTGTCAAACAAATATAGGTTGTACAGACAAAGAACAAGCAACAAATGTCCATCACAAATTCTCATCCGATGGAAGTAGCTTAGTTGCAGCTTATTCTTAACCTCATAATCATTTTCAGTTTCAAGGGTTTGGACTTCATTTTCATTATTTCAGAAGTCACCAACAAAAACAAATTCAAGCCATCAACACAAAGTTATAAACCTAGTTTGAATCAGAGGCTGTAATCGAGCATGTTAAGGGGCTGTTGACAGATATGGATTGACTTACATGATAGTGAGAGTCGACGGCAAAGAACATTGTTGATGTCGAAGAGAGTCGCCAGAAAGAGGGTTGTTGATGTCGAAGAGAGTCGCCGGAAAGAGGGTTGTTAATATGGGAGAGAGTCGCCGAAAAGAGGGTTGTTGATGTCGGAGAGAGTCACTGGAAAGAGGGTTGTTGATGTCGGGGTGGGGGCGGTGTAAGGCCCCGTTCCCGGGCACCTCACAGTTGGTCGTTCATCGCACCTAAAACATATATTTGTATAAACTTAATATAATCGTGCAGCAGAATTTCTAAGATAAACTTTTCTTTTACTGTAAATACTTTTGCCATTTAATACAACGTACGTCAATTACAAAAATCTGATGTTGCATTACATCACAAAAACACTAATACAAAAGGGTCATAAACAGTGACCTCTAGTAAAAATATTAAAATTTTCATCTAAAGAAGATTCCTTAAGTAATCCCGTTTATCGGGATCCTAAGGGAATCTTGCACTTGCATGCAACATAATGTGTTGCGTGCATTATGGGCCCGCAACACATTGCGTGGCAATATTATCAAAAGGAGAATGCCATCCCAAAAGAGCTGAGTAGCCGCCTCGTGCCATCCTCAGCAACACTACCTGTCAACTGGAAACACATAAAAAGTCAGCGTTGCTGAGTGAGTTCTAGTTTTATAATAAAACATACTTTCATTTGTTTTAACCGTTCTTACATACATGCGATCATACAACATACGTACACTTAGATCATATTATTATTATCTTCGTCATTCGTTCATTAGCTTTCATTCGTGTACCATTCATCGTTCTCATTCACGTTCGTACCTACATTCTTTACATTCATTCGTATGTTCTTTACTTTCATTCTTACATTCATTACATTCGTTCGAACGTTCATTACATTCATTCTTACATTCATTACATTCGTTCGAACGTTCATTACATTCGGTGACATGTACGGTACCCCAAACTTCATACTATACTGCTGGTGCTGGACCTGTGGTGATCAACCACGAACGTTATGCACAAATGCTGATCCAGTCACCCAGGGTAGGTACATGCACCACATATCTTCCACTTTCATTCTATCGTACGATAGCCAAGTCTGTTGCAGCACGCGGCTGCTCACCTCAGTGGTAATCTCATGATTGCCTGCTAACCGAGTCTATTGCAACACGAAGTTGCTCACCTTATTATCAATCTCAAAGATTGACCCTGTGTGCATCCTTCGGGGTAGCTAACCCGCATCACAGTTGAGCTAACACCTGCCAGGGGTGTGCACCTCCATTCATTTGCTTGCAAGCCTTTCTTACATTCATTTGTTCATTCATTAATGCATGCATTCATTCATCATGTTCCTCTTTCATTATCTTTCACTTTACATTATTTATTACTTTCATTCATTCATATATGATACACTTAAAGCTACGGAAAGATAAACATACATCGACACAAGGAACACCGGCATTTACAAATCATCAGTCATTACCATCATATAAGGCCACATCATACTTATCATGCATACGTACTACATACACGTCCCTCCTCATTCACATCAGCCCTATTTGGGCGATTGAACATACTCCAGTCGCATGGCCTTCGTGCGACTGAACCTTGCGATTGGACAACTATGCGAATGGGCATACATTCATACGAATGGACCTCCTATCGTGCGAATGAACACCATACGAATGGACTACTAGGCGACTAACCCTCAGTCATGCGACTGAACTACTATGCGAATGGACCTATGCGACTGAATCCCTCAATCGCATGGTCTGTCGTGCGACTGAGCCCCAGTCGTGCGTCTGAGCCTCAATCGTACGATTGAACATCTGTCTTTCCTCAGTCGTGCGACTGGCCCTTCAGTAGCTTAGCCCTAACTGGGTAACGACTGGAGTTCATCACGAACCGCAGCCGCGACCTACGGCCTTCAAACTCCTCTAAACTCATTTCCAGCCCAAATTAGCCCTCCTAAACCTTAGGGAAACATACTATGGTAACAAGCAAACATAAACAAGTCCAAAATCTCACTCTAAACACATTATGCACAATCACACCCAAATGGGTCAAACACACATATTTCAAAAAACGGGTTTTCTATGTGTTCCAGCCCCAAATTAGTTGAAAACACGTAAAATAGGGGTCCTAGAACTCACATTATCAAGGAGAAGATGAAGAGCTACGATTTGACTAGCCACTCGACAAATCTCGAGCCCGAATCACCAATTTCTCTCGTTCTTTCTCTTCTTTCTCTGCTCTCTCTCCCTGCTCTTTCTTCCAGACTGAAAATGTGCAAGTGTGGGGAAGAAGAGGGCTGCCCCTCCTTTATAGCTACAGCTCAGTCGCCCGAGGTCCAGGCGACTGAACCTTCAATCGCATGAACACCATGCGACTGGACCTCCAGTCGCATGAGTTCCATGCGGTTGATCTTTCAATCGTCCGAACATCATGCGATTGAACCTCCAGTCGCATGAATTCCATGCGGCTGAGACTCAGTCGCATATCCCTTCAAAAAGTCAAACTTCCGGGTGTTACAGGCGGCGATTAATGATGTCGACGGAGGACGGCGATGCAGGTAGATGGGATGGCGGTGTCGCGAAGGTGGCGATGCAGATAGGATAAGGGGTTGGGATGCAGATGAGATAAGAGGGTTGTTGATGTCTGAGGATGAATGTAATTTTTTTAGGTTAAATGGTATTGATGGAAGATTTCATTCAGCATCTTTTAGTAGTGAATGGTTCAGTGCTGAATGGAACCATTCAACACCTATTTTTTCCAACCAAACACTCTGAATGAGATGTGCTTAATGGTTAAGTGCTGAATGGAACTATTAAGAGGCTACCAAAAAGCCCCTAAGTCTTCACTCCCATCGGGTAATGTCAAAATAGGAGCTTGAGTCAATCTCGTCTTTAACTCCTTAAAAGCACACTCCTGTTCTTGACCCCACACAAACTTCTCATCCTTGCGAGTCAACTTAGTCAAAGGTGAGTCTATCTTGGAAAAGTCTTGGATGAACCTTCTATACTAGCCCGTGAAACCCAAGAAACTACGAATCTTGGATGGAATCTTTGGAGACTTTCGTTGCATCACCGCCTGAACATTCGTTGAGTCTACCATAATTCCTTCAGCATTCACCCCGTGACCCAGAAATTGCACCTCGCGTAAACAAAAGCACACTTAAAGAATTTAGCATATAACTTCTCTCTTCTAAGTATCTCCAACACATCACGTATGTGGCTAACATGTTCTTCCTCACTTCTCGAATAAATCAAGATATCATAAATAAACACAATCACTGATCTATCTAACATGGGCTGACACACTCGATTCATCAAATCCATAAAGGCAGCTGGTGCGTTGGTGAAGCCAAAGGACATGACGAGAAACTCATAGTGTCCATAAAGCGTATGAAAAGCTGTCTTAGAATATCCTGCTCCTTCACTTTCAACTGATGCTAACCAGATCGAAGATCTTTCCTTGAGAACCAACTGGCACCTTGGAGCTGGTCAAACAAGTCATCAATCCTTGGTAACGGATACCGATTCTTTACAGTCAACTTGTTTAACTACCGATAGTCTATACACATCCTCATACTACCATCTTTCTTCTTCACGAATAAGACCGGAGTACCCCATGGAAAGATACTCGGTCAAATGAATCCTTTATCTATTAACTCTTGCAGTTGAGCCATTAGTTCCTTCATTTCCGTCAGAGCTAATCGATACAACGCCTTGGTAACGGGTTGAGCACCGGGTATCAGATCAATCTGGAACTCAATTTCCCGATCTGGTAGCACACCTGGTAAGTCTTCTGGAAACACGTCTGGGAAATCACACACTACTGGTACGTCGGATAGTTGTGGTACTGACGTGTCCACATCTTTCACGTAGGCTAGATAGGCACTACACCCCCGTCGCATGCATTTTTCCGCCACCGCCATCGAAATCACCTTCGGAATCGTAGTAATACGATCTCCGTAGACTGTCACCGAACATCCATCGAGCGCAACTAGTCGAATCATCTTCTTGCGACATACGATATTCGCCTCATAGGTTTCTAACCAATCCATCCCTAGTACTACATCGAATCCGCCTAGGGGCATCACATGTAAATTGGCAGAAAACCTATGACCTTCTAGTTCTATGGTACAGTAACCTATCATATCAGTAATTCTAGTGGACTTACCATAGCAGTTTCTACATTGAATGGCTCACTAATACTTCTACTACTAGCAGGAAACTTATCACAGAAAGTAGTAGAAATAAAACTCCTACTAGCACCAGAATCAAATAATACAGAGGCATAAGTTTGGTTTACTAGAAACATACTTGACACGACATCAGGATCCACTCTTGCTTCCTCCCTGGTCATCGTAAAAGCTCTAGCACTCACCCTCTGTCCTCCTTCTTCAGCCTTCTTCTTCGCCCCAGAGCTTTTTGCCCTCGCTTCTTGAAGTCCTTACTCATGTGGCCCTCCTCGCCACAGTTATAACACCTCGGCACCCTATAGTCTCTAGCAATGTAGCCGGGCTTGCCACACTTGAAGCATACATTCAATCCCAACCTATACTCACCTGTATGCTCCCTTCCGCATTTACCGCACTTCCTCAGCTCCGAGCTCGACAACGCCCTTCGATCATCCACCTTCATCTTCTTGTTGTTTAGAACAAAACCAACATGTCCAAACCTCTTCCCATTCCATCGTCTCCTCCCGCTCATCATACAATCTACCTGCCAGATCTACAACCGATCGAAAGGTGCCTGGCTGAGCAGTGATCAAGTGCCTGTTAATGTCAGCCGGCAATCACTGGATATACCACTTGATCTTCCTCGACACCGACGCCACCTGATCCGGCACCAGCCTTGCCATTTCGTTAAATTTGGTGGCGTATTGCTAGTAGGTCATGGTTCCCGCTTCGAGTTGCAGGAACTCCCTCTCGATCTTGTCGAGTTTCGGTGTGGACAATATTCCTCGATCACCAACTTCTTCAACTCTCTCCATCGCATCTTCCCGATGGCTCTGGCACCCTCAGCTTAGATAATGTTGTCCCACCAACACAACGCTGAGTTGACAAAAGAGTGAGTAACGAACTTCACCTTCTGGTCTTTGCGACGCTCACTAATCTCCAGCACCGCTTCCATCTCCCTCACCCAGCAATATACAGCCTCAACATTACCATTGCCATCGAAGGTCGGGGGCTTACACTGTCGGAATGCCCCATAACTACACCCCTTAGCCATCACCTGTACAGAAGCATCCTCCTTATCACTAGACAACACTATATCAGGCCCAGGCTGTTTTTCCTCCCCCTTTCTCTCCTTTCCCGTTAATCCTTTCTTGTCCTCCTTTTCCCTTCTCTCTTCACTCCTTACTGCCCTAATAACTTCGGTCACCACAGACGGTAAGACTATCTGCATGACCTGGTGCACCTCATCAGCAATCGCCTCCCTAGCTAAGGCATTCAAACTAGCATTCTCATTCTCCTCACTCCGGCCATGAACCTCAGGGTTCTCGTGAGCTGTCTTGGTAGCCTTAGCACCACTCCTGGTAACACGTGGCCCAGCTCCACGTCCACCATGATCTCTGCCCATAGAAGCCTTCGAAGATTTCCGTCCAGCCATTCTTTAAACGCTAGAAGATTCAAATACTAACACAGTCATTCAAGGAATAGCTCAGTTCATGTTAAGTATAGTAAGTCCCTAATGACAGTGGCCAGTTGTGATTAGCCACTTACTTTACTCTTCACACCCCAAACATTTCCTATCCTGACTACATCAGTATCTAAATCTACTAATAACACACATCAAATAGCACACACATATAATACTGATTAACTTTAAGAAAAGAAATACCTGATGACATGTAGCTACTCGGGCTGACATCCCTCCATTTGTCCCATTTTCAGTTTAGGTTTTTGTTTGAAAATATTTACCCAATTCACTTAAACTATGGCTCTGATATCAACTCGTAAGGCCTCGTTCCCGAAGACCTCACAATTGGACGATCATCGCATTATTACATAAAATATTACATAATTCATACAATACGCAGCGGAAATTCATTTAACAAAAGTCATTCATTATTATTAATAATTACTTTTGTTAAGTAATATAATAGGGTTTGAGTTACAAAATATTGTTTAATTGCATTACAAAACAACAATATCATAAGTAGTGAATGGATGTCAGTCTTGTCTCGCTGATGTAACACCCAGATATTTTGAAAGTTGTAAAAAGAAGAATAAAATGGAAGAAATGTAATAAAACCCAAATTAAGGGGTTAAAGGTGTAAAATTAAAAAATAATATATTATATTTTATACAAAAGGTGGCATGGCCGCCCATGTTGTCTGCACAACACCTTTTCATTAGAGAGAGAAAGAGCAGAATTCGGGTTTTTGAAGAAGAAAAAAAAGGAAGTTGAATTCAAGGTAAGAAATTCGAAATTTTAAGTGTTCTTATTGGGTTTTAGTCTCGGCTACATGCTTATACATGTTTGTATGTTCGGGTTGTGTGTTTTGGTGGGTTTTTAGGTGTTTGGACTCATTGCATACGGGTTTGAAGGAAGTCATACTCAAAGTTGCATAAGGTGAGTTCTAGAATCCCACTTTTACATGTTTTAACTGATTTCAGGGCTGGAAATGCATGTTCAAAATGTTTTAAATGGTTGGGTGTGTGAACGCGTATGTATGTGTATGTGAATGTGGGTGGGTGTATGTTTGGGTATGATTTATGGTTAAGTTCATGTTTGTATGCCTGTTAGATGCTTAGAATGAAAGAACTAAGCTTAGAACATGTTGGAATGATGAAGTTAGGGATCGATTATGATGTTAGTTAAAGGTTAGTTGTTCATGCGTCTGAAATAGGTCCATGCGCCTAACTGTTAAAATGTCTAAGTATTCCTAAAACGCCCAAAGCTTATGCGCCCCAATAGTGCCTGAACGCCCAAAGTACCCATGCGCCTAAGTCAGGCCCATGCGCCCGCATAGTGCCCATGCGCCTAAAAGTTTCCCATGCGCCTAAGTGTTTCCATGCGCCTGAGAGGCCATGCGCCTGCATAGTGCCCATACGCCTGCATAGTGCCCATACGCCTACATTGTGCTCATGCGCCTAGAACACTTAGAAAAATATTATGAATTTTTGGGAAAAACCGAAATGGTAGGGTTTGACCCTAGTTTGACCTATGGGCTATGTTTGCCCATTGTAAGTATGATTATGGGATGGTGTATGGTTGTAATATGATGAATGTATGATATGAATATTTGTATGATATGTTATCTTTTAATGATTTTCAAAATGTATATATTATAAAATAATATACGATAAGTATTATGTTATTACCTTACGTGGTATGATGAATGAATGAAAGAACGTAAAGTATAACGTAATGAAATGGAAGATAATAAAGATGAGAAGTGAAACGTAATGAAAGAAACAATAGCTTGCAAGCAAATGGAAAGGAGGTGCAAGACCACGTTGTCGTTAGCTCAACTGTGTGCGGTTTTAATAACCCGAAGGATGCATGCAGGGTCAATCATTGAGATTGACGAGACCTTTATGGTATGCCCTAGGTGACTGGGTCAGCTTCGTGCATAATGTTCGTGAGTTAATTACCACATGCCCATTATCAGCTTCGTGCACAATGTTCGGGGTATTGCCAACTGGTCTAAATGAAAGGGAGAGATGACTTGCCCTAGGTGACTGGGTCAGCTTCATGCACAATGTTCGTGATTTAATTACCACAGGCCCAGCATCAGCTTCGTGCACAACGTTTGGGGTATTGTTCATCGATCCGTATGAAAGTAAAAGAATGACGTAATGTACGAAAAGAAAGTATGAAAGTAAAGAATGATGAAAAGTATGATACAAAAGTATGATAACGAAAATAAGAGAGAGTGAAATGTACGAAACGAAAGAATGTATACGAAAGAGAATGTAAATGAAATTGAATGAAAGTATGGATATGATAATGAAAGATAATGACTGATAATGGAAGATAATAATGATATTATTTATTTGTACGTATGATGCTTGATCTCGTATGAAATTTAAGAAGGGTTTTAACGAAAGTAAAGTACGTTATATTTTCATAAAACTAGAACTCGCTCAGCAATGCTGACTTTTATGTATTTTACAGTTGGCAGGTGATTGTTGCTGAGGATGGCACGGGGGAGCTACTTAGCATTTTTTTAGTGATGGCATCCATTTGTATAACAATAAAGTTTTTGTGATGTAATGCAAATTATGATATTTTATAACAGTTAACTACATTGTATTATTTTGCAATAGTTGTCATTAATATATGAAATGGTTTTGAGTTATTCCGCTGCGATGTTTTAAATAAATGTATATTTATGTGTTATGTGCGATGATAGTCCAACTATGAGGTGCCCGGGAACGGGGCCTTACAGCCGAGTAGCTTCACCCTCGTGCCATCCTCAGCAATATTTACCTGTCAACTGAAAATGTATAAAATTCAGCGTTGCTGAGTGAGTTCTTGTTTTAAAAATATTAAAATACCTTGTATAATTTATATATTAAAATACTCTTTCAATAAAATACTTTCTTTAATTTCGTATGTGAGCACGCATTATATATACATCAAGATAATACTTTCTTTCTTTCTTTAATGTACGCATTGGTTCATTTCGTACTTTTATCATTATCTTTCACTTTCTTATGGACCAATGTGCAATACCCCGAACATTATACACGAAGCTGATGCTGGGCCTGTGGTCTATAAATAGACCACGAACATTATGCACTAAGCTGACTAAGTCACCTAGGGTATGCTACAACGGTCCCTGTCAGTCTCACTGACTGACCCTGCATGCATCCTTCGGGTTAGCTAAATCGCATACAGTTGACCTAACGATAACATGGTCGTGCACCTCCTATTCATTTGCTTGCATGGATTGCATTCTTTCATCTATGTTCCACTTTCTTTATCATTAATCTTTCACTTTTATTATTGATAATACTTTACGTATAAGTTCATAAACACACCACGTAAAGTCACACAATAATAATTATTATGGAACAGAAGAACATCTTATAATCATGCATAATAATAACAATTAGAACCCTAAAGTCAAACTTGGGTCAAACCCTAATCATTATGTTTTCAATAAAATTTCAGGAAAAATTCTAAGTGTTAGGCGCATGAGAACTATGCAGGCGCAAGAGGCCTATTTAGGCGCATTACAACTATGCGGGCGCATGGACTTAGGCGTTTCAGCACTTAGGCGCATGGGCCACTCCGGGCGCATGGGAACTATTTGGGCGCATGGGGTGTACTTAGGCGCCTGAGCTTAGAACTTAGGCGCATGAACTACTGTTCAGTCGCATGGACTTACACTTAGAAATTCTAAGGCATTTTCTAGGCGCATGGGGTACTGTGTGGGCGCATGAACCCTATTTGGGCACATGACCCTACTTAGAACTTTTTTAAGGCAATTTTAGGCGCATGAGCCTTATATAGGCGCATGAGCAGCTTGTTTAACATGTTCCTAAGTTGTTTTCAAACCCAATCTTCATATCATCCGTTCTAAGTTTGTTAAAACTATTCTATGCCTAAACACATCATAGATATCAAGACACATTAATATGCATTCATAAACACATACGGTTTACATATAAAAAAAATTGTAAAATCTTTCATATACATTTTCAGCCCCAAATATTTATAAAATGTGTAGAAAACGGGGTCTAGAACTCACCTTGTGCAACAAACACACGAAACTCCTCAAAACTTGTTTGTATACGATTTCAAACACCTAAAACAAGCCAAATAAACACCGAAACACGTATAACACTTATAAATCGGTTCTAAGGTTGAAAACCCAACAAAACCGAGTCAATTATACAAAAAACTACTTACCTAGATCGAAAACCACTTCTTCTTCTTCCTCTTGAAACTGAGAGAGAACTTCTAGTTCTTCTTTTCTCTTTTTTCAGTCGACAAAAGAGCAGAATGTGGGCATGGCATGGGCGGCCATGCCCCTTTAAAAGCAAAATTTGTACTTTTGTGTCATTTTATACAATACCCCCTTCCACTTTGTCTCATTTTTATTTTCTTCCAGATACATTTATTTTCCTTTTACTTTGACTAGAAATTTTGGGTGTTACATGCAAACAGGTCAATCAATCTCTGAATTGCTAAATGCAATGATTGTTCCTGATAAAACAAAAGAAGTGAAAATAATAGCATGGAAATATGATGAAGTATTTGATGTATTTTTTATTAAGAAATTAAATGTTATATGTGATGCTATCATTTTTACTCTAGTATCATTGCTTTGTTTGTGCAAGATTTGAAGGAATTGCATAAATTACCATTGATCAATCCTATACAGACATATAGAGGAGAAAACTTTGTAAAACTACTTGATCAGGGTATTTCTAGAATGGCATCATTTCTTCAAACCCGATGTGATCAAGAGGACAAAGAATATTTTAAGAATTTGAAGAGAAGAAAAAAAGGTGCTACAAGTTCGTCAGCAGAAGAAGGATTTTTGGAGTCATTTAGTGATAAATACTTTGATAAAGTTACAAATCTTGATTTGAAAGTGATAGATGGTATTCAATCTTCTAAGCCAATTTTGAGATGGTTCTACCATGCTGATTCATTTCAGTTGATGCTGGTATGAAATTTGGATGATTGGCATAAGGATATGATTAGCTTATTTGGAGTTTTTGAGCTAAAACTCTTACATCCAAGTTATATATTATTTTTGTCTAATCAAAAGTTTGAAAGAGTATCTTTTGTGGCTGCTGAGAATGATAGAAAGTATTTCATGATGGTGATCAAAGTAATGAATGCTGCTATGGAGAGAATTTCTTTAAGGAAAGCTCTTGCATATGCAAACATTATCAAGAAAGATATCAAAAACATAGAATTCATGATGATTTCAAGCAAAGGTGTTTTGGAGATTTATTCAAGTGATTATTCAAAACCAATTGAATTATATGCAAATGTTGACATAGCAGGATTATCAAAAGAAACATTAGAAGTGATGGAGAAGATGGAGATTAAAACAAATGAATCAAAGCAAGAGCAAGGCATTTTGGCAGCAAAATTCAAGTCTTTTATTTAGAAAGCACTAAATAAATTAGAGATGTACAAAAACTAGCCTATGTTCTTAGTCAAAGAAGAACTTGAAGACTTCTCAATTGACTGAAGACAAATGCAAATCTTAGGGGGAGTATTGTTGAAGCCTCTTTGAAGATTAGCATTAGTCATTTTTGTTTTTGTAATAGTATAGGGACTAATTTGTAAATATGTTTCTATGTTTTCATTTTTAGTATAAATATGATATAATGTGTATTTTGTAGGTGTTTGAAATAGTTAGACTTTCTGTTGTTATTCACCTTGCACATAGTATCCATTTGCAATTACTATCAACGAAAACATCTATGAATTTTGAATTATTTGCATGTGTTTGATTACTTTGTGTTTATATCGATCATTGCATTACAATATCATCACAGATCGATTCATTTTGAACATATCAAAATTGTCTCTACATTCCATCCTTATCACATAAATTGTTGTCAATTAGCCATGTTACAAAAGAACTAAATTGCATGGTGTTAATGCATCCAACATTTTATATCTTACAGGATATCATGACAGGAACGATTATTGGGCGTGGCACTGAGCGTAACGGACTGTACTATGTGGATGAAGTGACTTGACAAGGTAATGTGATGTTGGCACATGGAACGCCTGATAGGGAGGCTTGGTTATGGCATAGAAGGTTGTGGCATCCATCCACTAGTTACTTGCATCTTTTATTTCGTAAATTATTTCCTTCAAATAAAACTTTAAGTTGCGAGACTTGTTTTTTGGCCAAAATTCATAGGCATACGTTTAAACCAAATAACCCTAGAGTAGATTATCCTTTTTCTTTGATTCATAGTATTTCTTGCTTTTTATTGATGATTGCACCCGCATGACTTGGACTTATTTTCTAACAAATAAATCTGAGGTGGTTGATAAGTTCATAATATTTTTTACTATGATTAAAACTCAATTTAATAGAAACGTAAAAGTCTTATGAACTGATAATGGAGGGGAGTTTGTGAACACCTTCATGAAACAGTTTTGTCAAACAAATGGAATAATCCATCAAACATCATGTGCACATACCCCCGAACAAAACGGAGTTGCAGAATGAAAAAAGTCATGTTCTTCTATAAATAACACGTGCGCTCCTAATTGAATCTCACGTCCCGAAATCATTTTGGCCAGAAGCTATTGCAACAGCTACTTATCTTATAAATCGTCTTCCAACCAAGGCCCTCGACCTCAAACCCCAATTCAAGCGCTATCTAATTTCACTAAAATTCCCTCCGCGCTTACTTTAAAACCTCATGTATTCAGCTACTGTCTTTGTACACATACCAAAGGTAGAGCGATCCAAACTTGATCCATGCTCTAAAAATGTGTCTTTGTGGGCTATAGAATCAACCAAAAAGGATATAGATGCTATAGTCCAAAAAGACGTCACATGTTTACTACCATGAACAGTGATTTATTGAAACTGAGTACTTCTACGTTGCCTAACGCACTGGTCAGGGGGAGAGTGAGTATAACGACACATTGAGTTGGTTGAGATGGATGCCATCATCAGAAGAATCCAATCACAGTACCCAAACCGAGTCACATCCACAATGCACAACGCTTACGATCAATGCTACTGCTGAACAAAATCTTCCCAACCAGATGTTCGAGGTAAGTGATTCTCAAACCCATTAAAATGTTGAAGAGTTTGAACAGGTTGAGGATTCAACTTTATCCTCGAACCCTATAAATGATGATTCTTCTCCTAATTCTCAAACCCATGAAAATAATGATTCTAATAATTCTAACCATGATAATCATGAGATAGGAACACAAGAAGACGACCATCACAAAGTGAACATGAGGATCCAGTAGAAGTAGAATCAACCGAAAGATACGTCCTTCCTCCAAGGTCAAATAGAGGAATCCCTCTAAAACGATATTCTCCTGGAAAAGAAGCTCAAAGCTCAAAATATTCTATGGCAAACTTAGCCTAAGCAAACATATCTACAGAAGCCAAGGCATTTGTCTCTTCTTTATATTCTGAAGAAATTCCAACCACGATCGAACAAGCTTTGAAATCACAGAACTAGAATGAAGCAATGAAAGTAGAGATGGATGCGCTAAGGAAAAGTAATATGTAGGAAAAGTGTACCCTCCTAATCGGGAAAAAAACTGTGGGTTGTCATTGGGTTTTTTCTATAAAACACAAACACGATGGAACTATTGAAAGATACAAAGCCAGGTTAGTAGCCAAAGGGTACACTCAAACGTATGGGATTGACTACTCAGAGACTTTCTCTCCAGTCACAAAAAATCGATACGATTAGGGTACTATTCTCCATAGCTGCAAATGAAGAATAGCCACTACATCAATTTGATGTTAAGAATGCCTTCCTACATGTCACATCCGCCGACCTGTCACATCCCGGCGGAAGCGTGAACGATACGGTTGGGGTGTGACTAGCTTTTATCAGAGTACATTAATTACAGTGAAATAGACACAATCATTATATATAAAAACATAACATAGACATGCCTTTATTCATAATATTGGAATTACATCTTATACATAGGTTACAAAGATAGATGTAATTGTTTCACAGTCAAACTAGAGCATGTCTTCTAAAATATATGAAAGTGTGCGTCGACATACACGCTACCGTCACCTATATTAACGGTTAGTGTGACGCAAACTCTCCCGACCACTTCGCCCCATCCGTTATGCACTTCAAAGCTAAAATCAAATGAGTTACTCATTGTTTCCTGAAAAAGCATACTTAACCAGTCAACAAAAATATGGGTGAGAACATAGGTTTATAGCCAGACAAATATTTTATTGATGTACCAATTACAACCAAACCTGTTCACAACATAATCATACTGTCACGAAATAATTCACAAAATCAGATAATATTACATCTCAACCCTCATTCGGTTAGATGCAGGTAAACAGCAGCAACACTCATCCTATTGGTGCAAATATTCTCCTAAGTAGCGCTACTAGTATCATCGGACGGTTCCTCATTCGAACTAATGGTTGTATCGCAAATGACCGTAAGCAACAAAAATATTTTCAAAAATAATACATCAACTCAAACAGTATACTTTTTCCTCCAAAACTTTATTGAATACGAAATGGTTGAAAATGGGGCTATGAACTCACCGTGTCTTCAGACTTGAACCTAAAAACAATAGTTCACAGTATCAGACAATATTTTCTTTAAAATTTTTAGAACCTCAGATGTAAGTATCCTTTGGAAGTTCTACCAATAATGTTATCACAAAATTTCCAACAATTAGTTTTTACACATAATTGCTTGAAAATTAGTCCAAAGTCTCCATAAATCATAAAAATTACTTATGGTTATTCAAAAATACCAAAAATTCATAGGAGTTTATTCCACAAGCTAGTAATATCCCATAATTTTTATAGCTTCAAACCCAAACAGATTATTTTCTGAAATTTTTATACTATTCCCATAATTTTTTAAAAATAGTTTCTGTCCTTGATAAATTCCCAAAATTTTACAGCCGACATCTTATAAAAAAGCAAGCATCATATAGTTATATCAAGTTCCAAATCATAATAGATCAGTTTTTGAAATTTTCACAATAATCTTAATATTTAGAAAAAATACTTATACTGCTATAAAAATTATGAAAATTATATTTTCTGTAGCTTCGTATTTAATATTATATCTATGATTTTATCAGAATTTATTATTAACGTTAAGTATTTATTCTGATTTATTTACTGTAGAACACATAAAAATTCATATCTTACTTATAATAAGGAAATAAATTCTAAAATAATTCCAGAGACTTTTAAACTTCAAAGGGATCATTCTGTGAATTTATTAGAATTTTCTCAAATTTATTTCTATTTTTGATATTTTCTCTATTTTTCATTATTTAGAATAATTTATATAAATTATTTTACTTATCAAAATTTTGTCAAAGTTTCCAGAACAATATTTCAGTATATAAATGAGAATTTTTCAATTTTTATTCCCACAATTGCATTTGTTTAATATTTTTCTAGATTTTCTTGAATATTTACAAGATTTAACCTTTGTAAACTCAAAATATATCCTTTTTATCATAAATTTCTAAGTTTTTGTAACTTATCACTTATGATTAATGAACTAAAACTTTTAAAATTGGTTTTGGTGTTTGAACACCAAAACTTATATATATATATATATATATATATATATATATATATATATATCTGTGTGTGTGTTTTGTAACATATATGTAACAAAAATCATTTTATAACCTTGTGATGATGATCTTGATGGTATCTTTGCTCCTTGAACCCAAGAGAAAGGCTGTGGAGGTGGTGGATGATGATGGTAGGTGATGGTGGTGCGTGGTTGTGTTTGTTTGTTATCGGTTGTTGTTGTTGGTTGTCGGTTATTGTTATTGTTTGTTTGGCGATGGTGGTGGAGTTGGTAAAGGAAACCAAGAGATGGGAGGGCAGAGAGGGAGTAGATGGTGATGCTAGAATTAGTTATGGCTGTTGTTGTATGTGTAGAAGCCGAGAAGGAGAGTCAAGAATTTGGGTTGTGTTAGCAAAGTTGTGGGCGCATGGATGTATATAATCCCTTGATCGACCGCCTATACAAACATAATCATTGTGTTTTCTATATAGCCAAGGTGAGTCACCCCTATAGTTTTGCTATGTGGCGGTTTAGTGGTATTTCCGAGGGATAGTTTGCTAGATGGCAAGCTAGGGAATATCCATGGTGTGAATATGAGGTGTGTTAGTCAAGGTAGGAATCTTTGTGGTGTGTGAAAGCAAGAAACCGAGGCATGGGTGGCGGTTTGGGAAGAAAGTCAAGTGGAACAAGTTACTTAGTCACATGGATAACTAGGTGGTAGGATAAGGTGGTGTGGTGGCGGGTTAAGTAAGGTGTCCAAGGGTTTGGGTCGTTGGACAGATCGTGGGTGGTAATCGGGTGATATGGTGGTGGTATGGTGGTTTCGGGTGGTGGTATGAGGTGGTGTTCTTCGGGTGGTGGTTTGGTAAGGTGGTTTCGGGTGGGGTTTAGCATAAGGTGGCCGAGGGTGGTGGTTTGGGTTAGTAGTTTTAGGTTTTAGTTTTTAGTTTAGAGTTTTTGATTTAGTTTAGTTTAGTTTTAATGTGTACATACATATATACATATATATACTCATAGATATATATAAGTGAGCTTTAAATAAATATAATTTCAAGTATACTTATATACAAAACACATATACATGTGTTTATAATATAAACATGTACAAATAAGTAAAGTACATATATATACCTATAATAAGTAAATTATATATATATATATACACATATTAATCGTACATATATACAAGTATTCCTAGGAATTTTCCATGTATTCAGACATGCACACGTAAAAATTTTGTATATATATACACGTATGTGTGAATTTTGGGTATATAAATATATATACACACATGAATAATTAATTTATATGCATGCATGCAAACATGCATATGTATATCCATAATATATACATACTAAACATAACATTAATCGTGATTGTAACGTAATATAATAAAAGAATTTTAGGGTCATCACATTCTCTCCCCGTTAAAAGAATTTCGTCCCGAAATTCATTAGAAAACTTAATTAATTATTACCTCTGAATAGGTGGGGGTACTTCTTCTTGATTTCATCTTCCCTTTCCCAGGTGTATTCCGGTCCTCTTTTTGCATTCCACTTAATTTTCACTATGGGAATTTTACTTCTTCATAACTTCTTTATTTCCTTTCCCACAATGGCTATTGGTTCTTCCACAAAATGCAGTTTCCTATCTACCTTAATTTCTTGAATTGGTACTTCTAGGGTTTCATTGGTTAGGCATTTCTTGAGGTTGGACACATGAAATGTGTTGTGTACTTCACTTAATTCCTGTGGTAATTCCAACTTATATGCTACAGGACCAATTCTATCAATGATCTTAAATGGACCAATGTATCTAGGGTTTAATTTACTGGATTTTCTAAATCGAAAGATTCCTTTAGAGGGAGATATTTTTAGATAGACTCTATCTCCAATTTGAAATTCCAATGGTTTCCTCCGTTTGTCTGCATAACTCTTCTGTCGATCACGAGCTGCTTTCAATCTGTTTTTAATCTTAGTGATCTTATCTGTGGTTTCTTGGATTAGTTCAGGACCTGTGAGTTGTCTATCTCCTAT
Source organism: Flaveria linearis (assembly GCA_024085815.1). Classification (NCBI taxonomy): domain Eukaryota; kingdom Viridiplantae; phylum Streptophyta; class Magnoliopsida; order Asterales; family Asteraceae; genus Flaveria; species Flaveria linearis. The sequence goes on along the minus strand of CM044005.1, from coordinate 40,611,696 downwards.
TTCATTCCAACATAGAGGTGACCTACATTTCCTTCCATACAGAGCTTCAAATGGAGCTAACCCAATACTAGAATGATAACGGTTATTGTATGAAAATTCTATTAAAGGTAAGTGACTATCCCAATTTCCACCAAAGTCTATAACACAAGCCCTTAACATATCTTCCAGAGTTTGTATTGTTCTTTCACTCTGTCCATCAGTTTGTAGGTGATAAGCTGTACTTAAATTTACTTGGGTCCCTAAGGCTTTTTATAAAGTTTGCCAGATCCTAGAAGTAAATCTACTATCTCTATCTGATATAATGGATACAGGTATCCCATGTCTGGACACAATTTCCTTTATATAGATTCTTGCTAATCTCTCAATCTTGTAATCTTTTCGTATAGGTAAGAAATAAGCTGACTTAGTTAGTCTATCTACTATAACCCAAATTATGTCGTATCCATTTTTGGTTCTGGGTAGCTTAGTTATGAAGTCCATTGTAATTTGATCCCACTTCCATTCTGGAATTTCTGGTTGCTGCAGGTATCCTGAAGGTTTTTGATATTCAGCTTTTGTTCTTGAGCAGACATCACACTGTTCCACTAATTCTCCAACTGATCTTTTCATGCCTGGCCACCAGTATTGGCTTTTCAAATCTTTGTATTTTATTATTTCCTGGATGCATAGAGTATCTTGACTTATGAGCTTCTTGCAGTATAGTTGTTCTAATCATGTTGTTGTCTGGTATCCAGATTCTTCCTTTGAATTTCAGAATTCCATCTGCTTTTGTTTTTAAGTCTTTTATTTGCCCTTTCAGTTTCAATATATCTTTTTGTTGAGCTTCCCGGATTTGACTTAACAAATCTGAACGTAGTTCCATTTTCATAGCACGTACCCGTAAGGGCTTGATTCTTTCTTTCCTACTTAAAGCATCAACAACTACATTTGCGTTATCGGGATGATACTTAATTTCACAGTCGTAATCACTTAGTAATTCTACCCATCTTCTTTGCCTCATATTTAACATCTTCTGATCAAAGATGTGTTGCAAACTTTTGTGGTCCGTATATATTATACACTTAGTCCCATATAAGTAATGTCTCCAAATTTTCAGTGCAAATATTACAGCTCCTAGTTTAAGTCATGGGTGGTATAATTCTTTTCACTACCTCTAAGCTGTCTGGATGCATATGCAATCACTTTATCTTTTTGCATTAAAACACATCCAAAGCCTTGACGAGATGCATCACAATATACTATGAAATTATCTGTTCCCTCTAGTAAAGCTAATATGGGTGCACTACATAACTTACTCTTGAGGAGTTCAAATGCTTCATTTTGTTTTTCTCCCCATACATATTTTCTATCTTTTTGAGTCAATTCTGTCAATGGTTGAGCTATTCTTGAGAAGTTTTCTATGAATCTTCTATAATATCCTGCTAAACCTAAGAATTGACGTATTTCAGTTAGGGTTTTTAGGATTTCCCATTTCTTAACTGCCTCAATCTTTGCTGCATCAACCTGAATCCTGTTCTGGTTAACTAGATGTCCTAGAAATTGTACTTCTCTCTTCCAAAATTCACATTTTGAGAATTTTGCATATACCTTTTCTTTTCGGAGTAATTCCAGAGTTAGCCTCAGGTGTTGTTCATGATCTTCCTTATTCTTAGAATAGATCAAAATATCATCTATGAAAACTATAGCAAATTTATCTAAGTAAGGTTTACATACTCTATTCATTAAATCCATAAATACTGCTGGAGCATTAGTTAACCCAAATGGCATTACAAGAAATTTATAATGTCCGTACCTAGTTCTGAATGCAGTTTTAGAAATATCGTCTTCTTGTACTCTTAATTGATGATATCTAGATCTTAGATCTATTTTCAAGAAATAACTAGATCCCTGTAGTTGATCAAACAAATCATCAATTCTAGGGAGAGGATGCCTATTCTTTATGGTAACCTTATTAAGTTTCCTATAATCAATACACATTCTAAAGGTTCCATCTTTCTTTTTGACAAACAGAACTGGTGCTCCCTAAGGTGATACACTAGGACGTATAAATCCTTTATCCAATAACTCCTGTAACTGAGTCATGAGTTCTTTCATCTCAGTGGGTGCTAAATGGTAAGGTGCTTTGGCAATAGGTGTTGTTCCTGGTATCAATTCTATTTTAAATTCTACCTGACGAAAGGGTGGTAATCCAGGTAGTTCATCAGGAAAAACATCAGAGTATTCATTTATAACAGAAATACTTTCCAAATTTCCCTTATCAAACTTTGCATCAATCACATGAGCCAAGAAAGCTAAACATTTCTTGTTTAAGCATTTCTGTGCTTTTTTACAAGAGATCAGTTTCACAGTGTTGTTTGGTCTATCACCATATATGCAGAGAATTTTGTCTTCCTTAATCAAAGGAATCTTTATCATTTTCTTATCACAAATGATTTTAGCATGATTTTTACTCAACCAATCCATTCCTACAACGATATCAAATCCTCCTAACTTAATAGGTATCAGATTTATATCAAAACAATATTCATCTAAATACAAGATGCAATTAGGAATGATTTCATCAGTTTCATTTATTTTACCGTCAGCTAATTCTATCACATAGATGTCACGTAATTTCTCAGATGTTAGGCTAAGTGATGGTCTAAAAGTATGTGAAACAAAACTACGAGTTGCTCCTGTATCAATTAATACTTTAGCGTACTGATTATTGATAAGGAACGTACCCGTAACTACTTCTGGTTCATGACGAGCTTCGTCAGCTTGTATCACAAAAGCCCTTCCACGGGGGTTGTTTTGCTTAGCTGGAGCCTTGCCCTTTCGTTGTGGACATTCATTACGAAAATGATTCTCACTTCCACACTGAAAACATACGGTTTTAGGGTTGGTAGGGTTTTTGCAGTCTCGAGAAATGTGTCCCTTCTTTTTGCAGTTGTAGCACACCACTGTCATATAGTTTCTTGTATGATACCTTTGGCAGATATTACACTATGGTGGTTTATCCACTTTCTTCCCCTGAGCTGTTCCTAAGAAATTTCTTGATGAAGGTCGGGTTACTCTTTTCTGGGAGCTTTCTCCAAATCTTCTTCCAGAGTGGTTTTCAGTCTATTTTCTTTTCTCTCCTACCTGTGGATGACTTAATGATCCGTTCCTGATCATTTCATCTGTCAGACTTCCCGACAGGATTACTGCTTCCTGGAAGGTTTTGGTTCTTGCAGACTTTATTAATCCTCTTATTTGTGGTACTAAAACCCCAAATATACCTTCCTATCATTTTTGATTCCGGGGTTATCAGATGTGGTACTAACCTGGATAGTTCATTATACCTATCAGTATATTCCCGGTGTGCGGCTCCTTTCATCTCTAGTGCTAAGAATTCAGCTTCTAGTTTCTCTATCTCATTATAAGGGCAGTATTTTTCTATCACTAGATTTCTAAATTCTTCCCAACTCAGCCCATTCATAACATTTCTACCCCTGGTTTGTACCTCCATTTTCCACCAGGATTGTGCTTCTCTTTTTAGGGAATGTGAAGCAAATAGTGTTTTGAAGTTTTCAGCACAGTTACTGATTTCCAGAACTCCTTCCATCTCATCTAGCCATCTTAAAGCTTGTACAGCTCCATCTCTTCCATCAAATTCCCGGGATCTGCAAGACATGAAGGTCTTGTAAGAACATCCTTTTGAGATCCCATTCAGAATTTCCTCTTCCTGTCGTTCCTCTGGGATAATATTTTCAGGCCTTGTTGGTAGGTGTGAGGTAGTTCCTATATTTAGGTTTTGCTGGAGTTGGGTTATTAAGGTAGGCAGGGTAGCTTCTATTTGCTGAGCTACTATCTGAGAAATCCTATCGTTCTCACCTGTATCAGTGTTTATGGGTGTTTCTTCCCCAAGTCTGGTTCTGGATCGTCCCACTTGAGCTGTTCTCCGGACAGGTTGAGTGTTTCTTTTTGGTGGCATGATTCACTATAGTGAATTTCAACATTAGTTATCACAAATAATATATTCTAACACAAAATTATTTAACACAAATCAAATAAACATGTTGACACAAAAGTACATAGATCATTTAAGCTCTTATTTCTTTTATTCTAAAGTGTTAGACTATAATCTTTCAGTTTCTACGAATCCATTTCCATATCCTGATGAAGATACTTTTCTTGGGTGTCTTGAGCTTTTTAATGTCCTTCCGGATTTTCCGGATTTTCCAGATTCCCAGTTGTATTTTCTTAAGTTTCCTAAGAGTTTGTCGAGCTGTCTTCACCTGATCCAACTCTTGTCCTTTAGTAACCTTATCATTATCTTTAGGGAAATCAGAAGATTGTCTTTCTAGATCCTCAGGTTGCTTAGCTTTAAGTTTGTGTCCACGTAGTATCTTTTTCCTAAGAGTCTTAATTGTATATCCTCCCACGTGTACTGGTGCACGTCTAACATAAAATTTTGTCTTATTCTCCATTTCTGTTGGGGAAACATCCATAGCCTGTTGAGGTTCTGGTTCAGGTGTTATCTCCTTAGGACTGCTATGGTATGGACACTCGGAAGGGTCGGTCTCGTAGTGATAATTATCTGAATTCATAACTGCACAAATTTCTTAACAATATTTCACAAAATGGTTAGTCACATAACTTATCAGAATTTTGTTAGAATCTTAATCACAAAATCACAGAATTTCACCTAATTCACATAAAATCATGGAATAACTCTAAATATATTTTGAGCTTATGGTTATAGTCTAGATATTTTGAAAATATCTAATTCTCTATAACCAACGGCTCTAATACCAACCTGTCACATCCCAGCGGAAGCGTGAACGATACGGTTGGGGTGTGACTAGCTTTTATCAGAGTACATTAATTACAGTGAAATAGACACAATCATTATATATAAAAACATAACATAGACATGGCTTTATTCATAATATTGGAATTACATCTTATACATAGGTTACAAAATTAGATGTAATTGTTTCACAGTCAAACTACAGCATGTCTTCTAAAATCTATGAAAGTGTGCGTCGACATACACGCTACCATCAACTATATTAACGGTTAGTGTGACGCAAACTCTCCCGACCACTTCGCCCCATCCGTTATGCACTTCAAAGCTAAAATCAAATGAGTTACTCATTGTGTCCTGAAAAAGCATACTTAACCAGTCAACAAAAATGTTGGTGAGAACATAGGTTTATAGCCAGACAAATATTTTGTTGATGTACCAATTACAACCAAACCTGTTCACAACATAATCATACTGTCACGAAATAATTCACAAAATCAGATAATATTACATCTCAACTCTCATTCGGTTAGATGCAGGAAAACAGCAGCAACACTTATCCTGTTGGTGCAAATATTCTCCTAAGTAGCGCTACTAATATTATCGGACGGTTCCTCATTCGAACTAATGGTTGTATCGCAAATGACAGTAAGCAACAAAAATATTTTCAAAAATAATACATCAACCCAAACAGTATACTTTTTCCCCTAAAACTTTATTGAATACCAAATGGTTGAAAATAGGGCTATGAACTCACCGTGTGTTCAGACTTGAACCTAAAAACAATAGTTCACAGTATCAGATAATATTTTCTTTAAAATTTTTAGAACCTCAGATGTAAGTATCCTTTGGAAGTTCTACCAATAATATTATCACAAAATTTCCAACAATTAGTTTTTACACATAATTGCTTGAAAATTAGTCCAAAGTCTCCATAAATCATAAAAATTACTTACGGTTATTCAAAAATCACCAAAAATTCGTAGGAGTTTATTCCAACAGCTAGTAATATCCCATAATTTTTATAGCTTTTAACCCAAAGTTTTTATACTATTCCTATAATTGTTTAAAAATAGCTTCTGTCCTTGATAAATTCCTAAAATTTTACAAGAGACTTCTTATACAAAAGCAAGCATCATATAATTATATCAAGGTTAAAATCATAATAGATCAGTTTTTGAAATTTTCACAACAAACTTAATATTTAGAAAAAATACTTAAACTGCTCTAAAAATTATGAAAATTATATGTTCTGTAGTTTCATATTTAATATTACATCTATGATTTTATCAGAATTTATTATTTAAGTTAAATATTTATTCTGATTTATTTACTGCAGAACACATAAAAATTCATATCTTACTTATAATAAGGAAATAAATTCTTAAATAATTCCAGAGACTTTTAAACTTCAAAAGAATCATTCTTTGAATTTATAAGAATTTTTACAAATTTATTTCTATTTTTGATATTTTCTCTATTTTTCATTATTTAGAAAAAAATTATATAAATTATTTTGCTTATGAAAATTTTGTCAAAGTTTCCAGAATAATATTTCAATATATAAATGAGAATTTTTCAATGTTTATTCCCACAATTGCATTTGTTTAATATTTTTCTAGATTTTCTTGAATATTTACAAGATTTAACCTTTGTAAACTCAAAATATATCCTTTTTATCATAAGTTTCTGAGTTTTTGTAACTTATCACTTATGATTAATGATCTAAAACTTTCAAAATTGGTTTTGGTGTTTGAACACCAAAACTAATATATATATATGTGTTTTGTAACATATATGTAACAAAAATCATTTTATAACCTTGTGATGATGATTTTGATGGTATCTTTGCTCCTTGAACCCAAGAGAAAGGCTGTGGAGGTGGTGGATGATGATGGTAGGTGATGGTGGTGCGTGGTTGTGTTTGTTTGTTATCGGTTGTTGTTGTTGGTTGTCGGTTATTGTTATTGTTTGTTTGGCGATGGTGGTGGAGTTGGTAAAGGAAACCGAGAGATGGGAGGGCAGAGAGGGAGTAGATGGTGATGCTAGAACTAGTTATGGCTGTTGTTGTATGTGTAGAAGCCGAGAAGGAGAGTCAAGAATTTGGGTTGTGTTTGCAAAGTTGTGGGTGCATGGATGTATATAATCCCTTGATCGACCGCTTATACAAACATAATCATTGTGTTTTCTCTATAGCCAAGGTGAGTCACCCCTATAGTTTTGCTATGTGGCGGTTTAGTGGTATTTCCGAGGGATAGCTTGCTAGATGGCAAGCTAGGGAATATCCATCCGGTCGATCAAGGGATTATATACATCCATGCGCCCACAACTTTACAAACACAACCCAAATTCTTGACTTTCCTTCTCGGCTTCTACACATACAACCAACAGCCATAACCAATTCTAGCATCACCATCTACTCCCTCTCTGCCCTCCCATCTCTCGGTTTCCTTTACCAACTCCACCACCATCGCCAAATAAACAACAATAATAACCGACAACCAACAACAACAACCGATAACAAATAAACACAACCACGCACCACCATCACCTACCATCATCATCCACCACCTCCACAGCCTTTCTCTCGGGTTCAAGGAGCAAAGATACCATCAAGATCATCATCACAAGGTTATAAAATTATTTTTGTTACATATATGTTACAAAACACACACACACACACACACATACACACACACACACACACACACAGATATATATATATATATATATATATATATATATATATATATATATATAGTTTTGGTGTTCAAACACCAAAACCAATTTTGAAAATTTTAGTTCATTAATCATAAGTGATAAGTTACAAAAACTCAGAAACTTATGATAAAAGGATATATTTTGAGTTTACAAAGGTTAAATCTTGTAAATATTCAAGAAGCAGGATAATAAATTAACACATATATGGTATGTGTTATAACAAATATAGTTTAATATATCTTATGATGATATAACACATATATGTGTTAACCAAATATTCATGTTTACAAAGTTTTATAATTGTTATATATTTGTTATACTCTAATATATAACAAAACACATTCATGTTATAAAATTTGTTATAAGTTCTATCATATATGTGTTATCAAAATTTATTATAAAACATTTAATTTTTATTTGCCCTTTCAGTTTCAATATATCATCATCACAAGGTTATTATAAAACTATATGTTACATATATGTTACTAATTTTGATTTCGTTCACATAATTTCTGTTATAAATGAATACTCTGATTTTTTTCTGATGAACTACCTGGATTACCACCCCCTCGTCAGGTAGAATTTAAAATAGAATTGATACCAGGAACAACACCTATTGCCAAAGCACCTTACCGTTTAGCACCAACTGAGATGAAAGAACTCATGACTTAGTTACAGGAGTTATTGGATAAATGATTTATACGTCTTAGTGTATCACCTTGGGGAGCACCAGTTCTGTTTGTCAAAAAGAAAGATGGAACCTTTTGAATGTGTATTGATTATAGGAAACTTAATAAGGTTACCATAAAGAATAGGTATCCTCTCCCTAGAATTGATGATTTGTTTGATCAACTACAGGGATCTAGTTATTTCTCAAAAATAGATCTAAGATCTGGATATCATCAATTAAGAGTACAAGAAGACGATATTTCTAAAACTGCATTCAGAACTAGGTACGGACATTATGAATTTCTTGTAATGCCATTTGGGTTAACCAATGCTCCAGCAGTATTTATGGATTTAATGAATAGAGTATGTAAATCTTACTTAGATAAATTTGTTATAGTCTTCATAGATGATATTTTGATCTATTCTAAGAATAAGGAAGATCATGAACAACACCTGAGGTTAACTCTGGAATTACTCCAAAAAGAAAAGCTAAATGCAAAATTCTCAAAATATGAATTTGGGAAGAGAGAAGTACAATTTCTAGGACATGTAGTTAACCAGAATGGGATTTAGGTTGATCCAGCAAAGATTGATGCAGTTAAGAAATAGGAAATCCCAAAAACCCCAACTGAAATACGTCAATTCTTAGGTTTAGCAGGACATTATAGAAGATTCATAGAAAACTTCTCAAGAATAGCTCAACCATTGTCGGAATTGACTCAAAAAGATAGAAAATATGTATGGGGAGAAAAACAAAATGAAGCATTTGAACTCCTCAAGAGTAAGTTATGTAGTGCACCCATATTAGCTTTACCAGAGGGAACAGATAATTTCATAGTATATTGTGATGCATCTCGTCAAGGCTTTGGATGTGTTTTAATGCAAAAAGATAAAGTGAATGCATATGCATCCAGACAGCTTAGAGGTAGTGAAAAGAATTATACCACCCATGACTTAGAACTAGGAGCTGTAATATTTGCACTGAAAATTTGGAGACATTACTTATATGGGACTAAGTGTATAATATATACGGACCACAAAAGTTTGCAACACATCTTTGATCAGAAGATGTTAAATATGAGGCAAAGAATATGGGTAGAGTTACTAAGTGATTACGACTGTGAAATTAAGTATCATCCTGGTAAGACAAATGTATAGAATTGATATATTTGTTATAATATATCATGATGCTTGGTTTTGTATAAGAATTGATTTTTTTCCTGTCATATTTATACATTAAATATGTGTTATTTAATGATTTTATAACATATATGTGTTATTTCATGTTTATTTAATATATCAATTTAAGTAGGAAAGAAAGAATAAGCAGGATAATAAATTTTCCCAAAATTGATTGATATATTAAATAAATATGAAATAACACATGATTTCATATATTATCATATATGAAATTTTCCAAAATTGATTTTATATGTTTTATAATCTTAATATTTAGCAGGATAATCAATTCTATAATAAACGACTTCTTATTAAATATTTGTTATAGAATTGATATATTAAATAAATATGAAATAACACATGATTTCATATATTATTATATATGAAATTTTCCCAAAATTGATTTTATATGTTTTATAAATTATTCAAATTTATAAAACACTTTTTATACATATAAGTTTACAAAGCAGGATAATAAATTTGTTATAATAAATCATTTTATAGAATTGATACAAATATGTGTTAACCAAATGACATGTTATAAAACTATATGTGTTATAAAATAGAATTATAAAACTTATCATATATGTGTTTTATAATATATATATATATATATATATATATATATATATATATATATATATATATATATGTGTTTTGTTACATATATGTTACTAAAATTAAATCTTATGTGTTATATATAGTGAATCATGTTATAAATTCTATCATATATGTGTTATAAATTATTCTACTTATCAAAATTTACTAACTTGTAACATATAGTTTTATAATAACCTTGTGATGATGATTTTGTAAATCTACTAAATTATTTTACTTATCAAAATTTTGTCAAAGTTTACATATATACATATATGTTATAAAATGATTTGTAACATCTAATTTTGATATCAGAGTATACTCTGATATCATCATCACAAGGTTATAAAATGATTTTTGTTACATATATGTTACAAAACACACATATATATATATTAGTTTTGGAATTCAAACACCAAAACCAATTTTGAAAGTTTTAGTTCATTAATCATAAGTGATAAGTTACAAAAACTCAGAAACTTATGATAAAAAGGATATATTTTGAGTTTACAAAGGTTAAATCTTGTAAATATTCAAGAAAATCTAGAAAAATATTAAACAAATACAATTGTGGGAATAAACATTGAAAAATCCTTATTTATATACTGAATTATGGTTCTGGAAACTTTGACAAAATTTTGATAAGTAAAATAATTTATATAAATTATTTTAAATAATGAAAAATAGAGAAAATATCAAAAGTAGAAATTTATTATAAATTTTGATATTTTTGAAATTTACAAAACACATTTTATAACCTTGTATCAATTCTGAACGTAGTTCCATTTTATACATATAATATAACATGATATATAACATATATGTGTTATTTCATATTTATTTAATATATCAATTCTATAACACATATATGTATCAATTCTATAAAATGATTTTATAGAATTGATATATTTCATATTTATTTAACAAATCATGTGATATATTTGTTATAAATCATGTGTTAATAAATATTTATATAAAACAAATATTTATTATAGAATTGATTTATTATCCTGCTTTGTAAACACATGTTAATATAACATATATGTAATTCTATTTTATAACATATATGTTATAAAATATTTATTATAAAACATATATGTATCAATTCTATAAAATGTTATTATAAAATGATTTTATAACATATATGTGTTAACCAAATATTCATGGTTAACACATATATGTGTTATAAACACATATATGTTACAAAACACATGTATGGTTAGTTTTGGTACTAAACATACCAAAACCAAAACATATAGTTTTATAATAACCTTCTGATTAACATATATGTTAATCAGAAACCATATAGAATTTTGATAAGTAAAATAATTTATGTAGATTTACAAAATCATCATCACAAGGTTATTATAAAACTACATGATTCACTATATGATTAAGGATTTATCAGAATTAGTTTCTTTTTATCATAAGGTGCTTTGACATTTAATTTTGATATCACTTATTGATACATTTGTTACATATATGTAACATATATGTAACATATATGTAACAAATGACAGGTTGGTATTCATTTATAAAGGAAATTGTGCCCAGACATGGGATACCTGTATCCATTATATCAGATAGAGATAGTAGATTTACTTCTAGGTTCTGGTAAACTTTACAAAAAGCCTTAGGGACCCAAGTAAATTTAAGTACAACTTATCACCCATAAACTGATGGATAGAGTGAAAGAACAATACAAACTCTGGAAGATATGTTAAGGGCTTGTGTTATAGACTTTGGTGGAAATTGGGATAGTCACTTACCTTTAATAGAATTTTCATACAATAACAGTTATCATTCTAGTATTAGGTTAGCTCCATTTGAAGCTCTGTATGGAAGGACATGTAGGTCAACTCTATGTTGGAATGAAATAGGAGATAGACAACTCAAAGGTCCTGAACTAATCCAAGAAACCACAGATAAGATCACTGAGATTAAAAACAGATTGAAAGCAGCTCGTGATCGACAGAAGACTTATGCAGACAAACGGAGGAAACCATTGGAATTTCAAATTGGAGATAAAGTCTATTTGAAAATATCTCCCTCTAAAGGAATCTTTCGGTTTGGAAAATCCAGTAAATTAAACCCTAGATACATTGGTCCATTTAAGATCATTGATAGAATTGGTCCTGTAGCATATAAGTTGGAATTACCACAGGAATTAAGTGAAGTGCACCACACATTTCATGTGTCCAACCTCAAGAAATGCCTAACCAATGAAACCCTGGAAGTACCAATTCAAGAAATTAAGGTAGATAGGAAACTGCATTTTGTGGAAGAACTAATAGCCATTGTGGGAAAGGAAATAAAGAAGTTAAGAAGAAGTAAAATTCCCATAGTGAAAATTAAGTGGAATGCAAAAAGAGGACCAGAATACACCTGGGAAAGAGAAGATGAGATCAAAAAGAAATACCCCCACCTATTCAAAGGTAATAATCATTTAAGTTTTCTAAAGCACATTCCACTGAATTTCGGGACGAAATTCTTTTAACGGGGGGAGAATGTGACAACCCTAAAAATCTTGTATAAATATTACGTCAAAATTTTATTACATTACGTTACAAATCAAGGTAATGTTATGTTTAGGAGGTATATCTTTATGGATATACGTATGCATGTTTGCATGCATGCCTATATATTTACGTATGTATGTATGTTTATATACCCGAAACTCACACATACATGTATATATATACAAATTTTTACGTATGCATGTTTGTATATATATAAAAACATGAAAAATTTTCGTATGCTTATATGTATGTATGGTTAGCATGTAAATATGTTTGCTTATGTATGTATATGATATAAGCTTACAAAAGTCACTTATGCATATATCTATGAGTATATATGTATATATATATATGTACACATTAAAACTAAACTAAACTAAATCAAAAACTCTAAACTAAAAACTAAAACCTAAAACTACTAACCCAAACCACCACCCTCGGCCACCTTATGCTAAACCCACCCGAAACCACCTTACCAAACCACCACCCGAAGAACACCACGTCATACCACCACCCGAAACCACCATACCACCACCATATCACCCGATTACCACCCACGATCTGTCCAACGACCCAAACCCTCGGCCACCTTACTAACCCGCCACCACACCACCTTATCCTACCACCTAGTTATCCATGTGACTAAGTAACTTGTTCCACTTGACTTTCTTCCCAAACCGCCACCCATGCCTCGATTTCTTGCTTTCACACACCAAAAAGATTCCTACCTTGACTAACACACCTCACATTCACACCATGGATATTCCCTAGCTTGCCATCTAGCAAGCTATCCCTCGGAAATACCATTAAACCGCCACATAGCAAAACTATACCCAATAAAATCCCTGCAGGCAGTTATGCCATCTGTAGTGACCGATGTTATTCGAACTGTGAGGAACGAGGAGAGAAAGGAGAAGGAGGACAGGAGAGGGTCGACTGGGAAGGAAAGCAAGGGAGGAGAGGAACGACCAGATCCTGAGATAGTAGTATCTGATGAGGAAGAGGATGATGTAGTAGGGGTGATGACCAAGGGGTGCAGTTACGGGGCATTCCAGAGGTGCAAGCCCCCGACTTTTGATGGAAATGGCAATGCTGCCGTCGCCCACCGTTGGGTAAGGGAGATGGAAGCAGTACTCGAGATCAGTGAGTGCCGGGAGGATCAGAAGGTGAAGTTTGCCACCCACTCCTTTACTGACTCCGCACTATGCTGGTGGGACAACATCGTACAAGCTGATCAATGAGTTGATCAATGAGTTCCTCTCTCTTCTTATTGTTATAGCTTCCTGATTGGCTGCAGCTGCCTTTGAACTAGCAGCTAACAGCTTCTTAGCTGGGAATCTACCTTTCCGTTTCAGCTTTGCAATCTTCTCCTCTTCCTGAATCTCTTCCGCAGTCAATTTCCTTTTGCCTTTGTCTTTTGACTGCGGTGGTTCTTGGATAGAGGGTTCAGATTGAGAGAGAGGCAGAGATGGTGTTTGGGATGGAGGTAGATCAGAAATGTCCTCCTTGCTCATCTCAGATGCTATTTCAGCAATAACATCTGTGATGATCACCCGCATTGGTCATCGATAAATTGCCGCTGCTTTTACTGGTGAACACTATGACTTGTCACATGAACAGCAGAATCGCGGTAAGGGTTATATGTCTATTATTCATTTTCAAGCTTTGATAATGCCACCTACATCGATAAGAGGTCCGAAAGGCATAATATTCAAATCTTGGTAAATTCAAACATGCATAAATCAGGTTGTGTAAGATGCTCTGAGAATAAAAATGAGTTTAAATAAGACTGGTCTAGACAAGTCAAATTAATATGAAACCACCCGCAATAGTAGACATATAATCCTTGGAATTTAACCCATAAAGATTGCTATCAGAGAAAACACAATGATTATGTTTGTATAGGCGGTCGATCAAGGGATTATATACATCCATGCGCCCACAACTTTGCAAACACAACCCAAATTCTTGACTCTCCTTCTCGGCTTCTACACATACAACCAACAGCCATAACCAATTCTAGCATCACCATCTACTCCCTCTCTGCCCTCCCATCTCTCGGTTTCCTTTACCAACTCCACCACCATCGCCAAATAAACAACAACAATAACCGACAACCAACAACAACAACCGATAACAAACAAACACAACCACGCACCACCATCACCTACCATCATCATCCACCACCTCCACAGCCTTTCTCTCGGGTTCAAGGAGCAAAGATACTATCAAGATCATCATCACAAGGTTATAAAATGATTTTTGTTACATATATGTTACAAAACACATATATATATATATTAGTTTTGGTGTTCAAACACCAAAACCAATTTTGAAAGTTTTAGTTCATTAATCATAAGTGATAAGTTACAAAAACTCAGAAACTTATGATAAAAAGGATATATTTAGAGTTTACAAAGGTTAAATCTTGTAAATATTTAAGAAAATCTAGAAAAATATTAAACAAATGCAATTGTGGGAATAAACATTGAAACATTCTCATTTATATACTGAAATATTATTCTGGAAACTTTGACAAAATTTTGATAAGTAAAATAATTTATATAAATTATTCTAAATAATGAAAAATAGAGAAAATATCAAAAATAGAAATAAATTCGTAAAAATTCTTATAAATTCACAGAATAATCCTTTTGAAGTTTAAAAGTCTCTGGAATTATTTTAGAATTTATTTTCTTATTAGAAGTAAGATATGAATTTTTATGTTTTCTACAGTAAATAAATCAGAATAAATATTTAACCTAAATAATAAATTCTGATAAAATTATATATGTAATATTAAATATGAAACTACAGAACATATAATTTTCATAATTTTTAGAGCAGTTTAAGTATTTTTTCTAAATATTAAGATTGTTGTAAAAATTTCAATAACTGATCTATTATGATGTGGACCTTGATATAATTATAAGATGCTTGGTCTTGTATAAGAAGTCTCCTGTAAAATTTTGGGAATTTATCAAGGACAGAAGCTATTTTTAAACAATTATGGGAATAGTATAAAAATTTCAGAAAATAATCTGTTTGGGTTAGAAGCTATAAAAATTATGGGATATTACTAGCTGTTGGAATAAACTCCTACGAATTTTTGGTGATTTTTGAATAACCGTAAGTAATTTTTATGATTTATGGAGACTTTGGACTAATTTTCAAGCAATTATGTGTAAAAACTAATTGTTGGAAATTTTGTGATAATATTATTGGTAGAACTTCCAAAGGATACTTACATCTAAGGTTCTAAAAATTTTGAAGAAAATATTATCTGATACTGTGAACTATTGTTTTTAGGTTCAAGTCTGAAGACACGGTGAGTTCATAGCCCCATTTTCAACCATTTGGTATTCAATAAAGTTTTAGGGGAAAAAGTATACTGTTTGGGTTGATGTATTATTTTTGAAAATATTTTTGTTGCTTACTGTCATTTGCGATACAACCATTAGTTCGAATGAGGAACCGTCCGATAATATTAGTAGCGTTACTTAGGAGAATATTTGCACCAACAGGATGAGTGTTACTGCTGTTTTC
This sequence comes from Flaveria linearis, assembly GCA_024085815.1. Taxonomy (NCBI): domain Eukaryota; kingdom Viridiplantae; phylum Streptophyta; class Magnoliopsida; order Asterales; family Asteraceae; genus Flaveria; species Flaveria linearis. Next base: position 40,595,694 of record CM044005.1, on the reverse strand, counting down.
CTACATCTAATCGAATGAGGGTTGAGATGTAATGTTATCTGATTTTGTGAATTATTTCGTGACAGTATGATTATGTTGTGAACATGTTTGGTTGTAATTGGTACATCAACAAAATATTTGTCTGGCTATAAACCTATGTTCTCACCAACATTTTTGTTGACTGGTTAAGTATGCTTTTTCAGGAAACAATGAGTAACTCATTTGATTTTAGCTTTGAAGTGCATAACGGATGGGGCGAAGTGGTCGGGAGAGTTTACGTCACACCAACCGTTAATATAGTTGACGGTAGCGTGTATGTCGACGCACACTTTCATAGATTTTAGAAGACATGCTGTAGTTTGACTGTGAAATAATTACATCTAATTTTGTAACCTATGTATAAGATGTAATTCCAATATTATGAATAAAGGCATGTCTATGTTATGTTTTTATATATAATGATTGTGTCTATTTCACTGTAATTAATGTACTCTGATAAAAGCTAGTCACACCCCAAGCATATCGTTCACGCTTCCGTCGGGATGTGACAGGTTGGTATCAGAGCATACTTAAACCATTATAGAAGATACCTGTATGTAACATATAAGTAACAAATTAGATTTTAAAAAATTTATATAAATTATTTTGACATTTGTATACTTTGATATCATTTTATAGAATTGATACATATATGTGTTAACCAAATGTCATTTAATTTTGATATCAGACAATTTCATAACCTTGTGATGATGATATATTAAACTTATGTGTTATAAATTCTATCATATATGTGTTATCAAAATTTATTATAAAACTATATGTGTTATAAATTCAAAATAGAATTGATACCAGGAATATATCACAATAACCAAATATAACACATATATTTTTGCTAAATATTAAGATTATTGTGAATTTATAACATATATGTGTTTTATATGTGTTATAAAACTAAACATATAATTACACATGTTTACAAAGATATATTAGAGTATAACAAATTTATTATTTTATAACATGAATGTTATAACACATATATTGTGATGATGATGATGACAAAATCATTTTATGATTTTGTTACATAAAATAATTTATGTAGATTTACAAAATCATCATCACAAGGTTATTATATGTGACAACCCTAAAAATATTTTATATATTACGTCTTTATTTTATTATTTTACGTTACGAGTCGCAATAATATTATTTTTTTAGTATGTGTATATTATGGAAATACATATGCATGTTTGCATGCATGCGTATAAATTGGTAGTTTACGTATGTATGTATGTTTATGTGTCCGAAATTCATACATACGTATATATATATAAGTTTTGACGTATGCATGTTTATATACATACATGTACGTGGAAAATTCTTAGAATACCAATATATATGATTGGTATATATGTATATAAAACTCACTTATATATATATTTACGAGTATATATCTGTATATACACAATCAAACTTAACTAAAACTAAAACAAAAACTCTAAAACTAAAACCTAAGTCTAGGAATTAAAACCTAAAACTAATACCATCACCCTATACCTCTCGGTTGAAACCACCTAAACACCACTATCGAACCACCCGAAACCACCTTACCCCTCGGTTCTATGCAACTTCTAACCTTTCTCCTTAAAACCGCCACCACATACTCTACCATCACCACCATTTGCCACCTAAACATCCACTTTGACTTACAAATCTCATGTTCACACCATGGAGGTTTCTTAATTGCCATCTAGCAAGCTAGCCTCGGTAGTTCTTCCCAAACCGCCACCCATGCACCCGATTTTTCATGCATTCACACCATGAAGATTCCTAGCTTGCCACCTAATCTACCAACCTTACTAAGCAAGCTTATCTATGACTCATCTAACCTATTACATGACTCACCAAGACTAGGAGGAAGACATGATGATGGTGTTGGAATAGGCGGTCGACCAAGGTAGCTATATACATCCATACACCCACAACTTTGCAAAAACATCTTACCTTTGCTCTCTCTCTCTCGGGTCTTTACACACACACCACCACCTTCACTCGATCACCACCACCTCCAGCCACCTTCTTCCTTCCTCTCCCTTGGTTACAAATCTAAACACCACCACCAATCTAGCCCACAGCCTCTCTCACTCTCGGTTTCACTTAAAACAACAACAACCAACAACAACAACCGAAACAAACACAACCACACACCACCATCACCTACCATCATCATCCACGACCTTCATAACCTTGCCTCGGGTTCAAGAAGCTAGGATATCATCAAGATCATCATCACAAGGTAATAAAAAGGATATATCTTGAGTTTACAAGATTAAATCTTGCAAATATTCAAGAAAATTTAGAAAAATATTAAACAACTGCAATTATGGGAATAAACATTGAAATATTCTCACTTATATACTGAAATATTGATCTGGAAACTTTAACAAAGTTTTGATAAGTAAATAATTTATATAAATTATTTTATAATGAAAAATAGAAGAAAATATCAAAAATAGAAATAAATTTGGGAAAATTCTGATAAATTCAAAGGATGATTATTTAGGAGGTATCCAAGCCTCTAGAATTATTTCAGAATTTTATTCCTTATTATGATTAAGATATGAATTTTTATATGGTCTGTAGTAAATAAATCATAATAAATACTTAACGTAAATAATAAATTCTAAGAAAATCATAGATATAATATTAAATATTAGGATACAGAATATATAATTTTCATAATTTTTGGAGGAGTATTAGCATTTTTTATAAAATTATCAATTATTGTAAAAAGTTACAGAAACTGGTATGTTACGATTTGTACTTTGAGATAATTATATGATGCTTGGTTTTATATAAGACGTAGTTTGTAAAATTTTGGGAATTTATGAAGGACAGAAGCTATTTTTAATAAATTATGATAATATTATGAAATTTACAGAAAATAATCTGTTAAGATTTAGATGCTATAAAAATTATGAGATGTTACTAACTTTTTGGATAAAATTCTATGTATTTTTGATGATTTTTGGACAGCAGTTGGTATTTTTGATAATTCATGTGGAATTTGGACTAATTATGTATAAATAATTTGTGAGAAATTTTTGTGGTAACATTGTTGGTAGAACTTCAAAAGATACTTACATCTGAGGTTCTAAAAATTCTAAAGAAAATACTGTCTGACACTGTGAACTGTTTTGTTAGGTTCAAGTGAGAAGACACGGTGAGTTCATAACCTCATTTTTCAACCATTTGGTATTCAACAAAGTTTTGAGGGGAAAAGTATACTGTTTGGGTTGATATATTATTTTTGAAAATATTTTTGTTGCTTACTGTCATTTGCGATACAACCATTAGTTCGAATGAGAACCGTCCGATAATGTTAGTAGCGCTACCTAGGAGAATATTTGTACCAACCGGATGAGGGTTGCTACTATTTTCCTGCATCTAACCGAATGGGGTTAGGATGTAATATTATCTGATTTTGTGAATTATTTCATGACAGTATGATTATGTTGTGAGCAGGTTTGGTTGTAATTGATACATCAATAAATATTTGTCTGGCTATAAACCTATGTTCTCATCAACATTTTTGTTGACTGGTTTAAGTGTATTTTTTTAGGAAATGAGTAACTCATTTGATTTCAGCTTTGAAGTTCATGATGGATGGGGTGAAGTAGTTGGGAGGGTTTGCGTCACGCTGACCGTCAATATAGTTGACGGGAGCGTGTATGTTGACGTGCATTTTCATAGGTTTTAGACATGCTGTAATTTAGTGCAAACAATTACATCAAATTTTGTATCTTACTTAAATGATGTAATTCATCTAGTATAAATAAAAGCATGTCTGTGTTATGTTTCTATTATAACTGTGTTTATTTACTATAAACAATGCACTCTGATAAAAGCTAGTCACATTCCACCCGTATCGTTCATGCTTCCGCCGGGATGTGACATTATATATACTAAACATACCAAAAACAAATTTTGGTACTAAACATACCAAAACCAACCTTGTGATGATGATATATTAAACTTATGCGTTATAAATTAGTAACATATATGTAACATATGTTACAATAACCATATATGTGTTATCCTTAATCAGAAACTTATGATAAAAAGAATATATTTTGAATTTACTAAAATTAAATCTTGTAATTATTTAAGAAAATCTAATAAATATTAAAAAAATGCAATTATGGGAATAAACATTGAAAACTTCTTATTTATTGAAATATGGTTCTGGAAACTTTGACAAAATTTTGATAAGTAAATAATTTATATGAATTATCTTAATAAATGAAAAATAGAGAAAAATATCAAAAATAGAAATAAATTCGAAAAAATTCTAATAAATTCACAGAATGATCCTTTTGAAGTTTAAAAGTCTTTGAAATTATTTCAGAACTTATTTCCTTATTATAAGTAAGATATGAATTTTTATGTGTTCTACAGTAAATAAATCATAATAAATACTTAACGTAAATAATAAATTCTGAGAAACTTATAGATGTAATACTAAATATGAAACTACAGAATATAAAGTTTTCATAATGTTTAGAGCAATATAAGTATTTTTTCTAAATATTAAGATTATTTTGAAATTACAGAAACTGATATATTATGATTTGGACCATGATATAATTATATGATGCTTGGTTTTGTATATGAAGTCTCCTGTAAAATTTTGGGAATTTATCAAGGACATAAGCTATTTTTAAACAATTATGGAAATAGTATAAAAATTTTAGAAAATAATCTGTTTGGAGTTAGAAGCTATAAAATTATGGGATATTACTAACTGTTGGAATAAACTCTTATGAATTTTTGGTGATTTTTGAATAACGGTAAGTAATTTTTATGATTTATGGAGACTTTGGACTAATTTTCAAGCAATTATGTGTAAAAACTAATTGTTGGAAATTTTGTGATAATATTATTGGTAGAACTTCCAAAGGATACTTACATATAAAGTTCTAAAAATTTTAAAGAAAATATTGTCTGATACTGTGAACTATTTTTTTTAGATTCAAGTCTGAAGACACGGTGACTTCATAGCTCCATTTTCAACCATTTGGTATTCAATAATGTTTTGGGGGAAAAAGTATACTGTTTGGGTTGATGTTTTATTTTTGAAAATATTTTTGTTGCTTACTGTCATTTGCGATACAATCATTAGTTCGAATGAGGAACCGTCCGATAATATTAGTAGTGCTACTTAGGAGAATATTTGCACCAACAGGATGAGTGTTGCTGCTGTTTTCCTGCATCTAACCGAATGAGGGTTGAGATGTAATATTATCTGATTTTGTGAATTATTTCGTGACAGTATGATTATGTTGTGAACAGGTTTGGTTGTAATTGGTACATCAACAAATATTTGTCTGGCTATAAACCTATGTTCTCACCAACATTTTTGTTGACTGGTTTAAGTATGCTTTTTCAGGAAATAATGAGTAACTCATTTGATTTTAGCTTTGAAGTGCATAACGGATGGGGCGAAGTGGTCGGGAGAGTTTGCGTCACACTAATCGTTAATATAGTTGACGGTAGCGTGTATGTCGACGCACACTTTCATAGATTTTAGAAGACATGCTGTAGTTTGACTGTGAAACAATTACATCTAATTTTGTAACCTATGTATGAGATGTAATCCCAATATTATGAATAAAGGCATGTCTATGTTATATTTTTATATATAATGATTGTGTCTATTTCGCTGTAATTAATGTACTCTGATAAAAGCTAGTCACACCCCAATCGTATCGTTCACGCTTCCACCGGGATGTGACACTACATGGAGAACTAAAAGAAGAAGTATATATGGAAGCTCCATCTGGGGTCTCAGAAAACTTTCAAAATGGAGAAGTTTGTCGTTTAAAGAAATCACTTTATGGATTGAAACATTCTCCCCGAGCATGGTTCGGTAGGTTCACACTAGCTATAAAGAGATACGGGTTCAAACAAAGTAACTCAGATCATACACTCTTCCTTAAACGAAAAGATAAACTTATGACCTGCTTAATTATCTATGTTGATGATATGATCATTACAGGAAACGATGAAGAAGAAATAACTAAGTTGAAAGAAAGTTTATTCATAGAATTCGAGATGAAAGATCTAGGTAGACTTAAGTACTTACTTAGAATTGAAGTGCTAGGATCAAAATAAGGAATATTTATTTGCCAAAAAAAATATGCTCTCGACTTATCGGTAGAGACAGGGATGATTGATCGCTAACCTGTCGACACCCCTATGATAGTAAATCAGAAACTCTATACGGAAGAAGGAACGCAGTTAGCAGACAAAGGCAGAAAGCAACTGATTGTGGGAAAATTAATATATCTCTCACATACTCGTCCAGACATAACCTACGCTGTAGGGATAGTAAGTCAATTCATGCATCAACCTCAGGTTTCTCATATGGAAGCAGTCCTGAGAATTATTAGATACCTCAAAGGGACAACTAGTCATGGAGTTCTATTCAAATCAAATGGACATTTTAAACCCCAACTATATACAGATGCAGACTGGGCAGGAGACAAAGGGAATCGAAGGTCAACATCGGCTTATTTCATTCTGGTCGATGGGGACCTTGTTACACGGAGAAGTAAGAAACAGAAGGTGGTTTCTCTCTGAAGCGCTGAAGCAGAGTTTAGAGGAATAGCATGGGAATTGGCAGAAATGTTATGGATACAAAAACTCTTAACAGAGATTGGCTTCCCTCCAAAAGAGACTAGCAAGATAATGTGTGATAACGAGGCAGCCATCCAAATATCAGAAAACCCAGTTCAACATGATCGAACAAAACACGTAGAAGTGGATAGACACTTTATTAAAGAAAATTGGAAACTGAAATTATTGAATTATCATTCGTTCAATCAGAAGATCAACTGGTCGATATACTAACAAAGGTTGTTAACGGGAATATCTTCAATAACTGCTTGCTCAAGTTGAATTTTGGTGATCCCACTATTCAACTTGAGGGGGAGTGTAAGAAAAGAAAATATGATTGAATAAATTATAGGATCAGCTGATTGACAACATCATCTCCCAAAATTCATGGTCCAAAAGAGACGTTAATTCCCACTCATTTACAGCTCAATGATATCTTTCATTTCCTTGTATAATTCCTTTGTATAACCTATAAATTGTGGTTTCTTTTTCATTATAATCACCCAAGTAAATATACAATACAATTATTCTCTCATTTTCAACTATATTTCGCTAATTGAATTGTTTTTTAAGTATACACTAGTAGCATTCCTAACATGATACGATTAACTTTATTAGCATTGACAAAACTTGATTTTGAATAAAACTCATGTAAGGCCCTGATCCCAGAAAACCTCATAGTTGGTCACTCACAGCAAAATATAGATTTAGCACATTCATTTAGATGTATATTGCAACAGAAAAGTAAAGTAAATTTAAATCCATTACAACATAAAAAAGGGCGTACCTGGTGCTACAAAGAGCTCCCGCGTTTTCGCAGGGTCCAGGGAGGGTCCGTCCCATTTAAGGGAAGATGTACGCGGTCTTTCCCCCACATTTTGTGGGGAGGCCGTTTCCACGGATCGAACCTGAGACCTTCGGTCCCTTAGGAACAGTTTTTACCGCTGCGCCAAGGCCCGCCCTCAACATAATATTGTCTTTAAAACATCAAATAGTCTTTAATGATCTTCTTAACAATCTTCTTAGTCAGGGATGTCAGCCTTTAAATGCCAAGAAGCTTTAGATCCATGCTCTCATCCCTTAAGCCTTAAAGCTCACTTGTCAACTAATATGCATAAAAAGTCAGCTTCGCTGAGTGAATTCTAGGTTTACTTCATTAAGTAACTCTTTGTAAGATATATTAGCTTTAACATTTGAAAATAATCGTCACCTATCAGAACATTGATATATACATATTATCGCTTTATCAAATACTTTATTATTAAGACTTTCAATAAAATTTTAACTATTACTCTTCTTTACCCGTCAATTCCCAGTTACTATCTGTGCCTATGATAAACACAGGACTTTACCGACATGCCAATTCATGCCTTACTATCATACCCAAACAGGCCATTATTGTCATGCTAATCCAAACCTTACTGACCTGCCTATTCGAGCCTTTACTTTACTATCATGAGGGCATAACAAATGCAACCCTCCTTTATCAATTGCTAGCAAGGCTTTTACTTTATCAAGGTACACGTTATGGGTCCAATAATAGTTTTTTAAGTTTCACTTACATCTTTAGTTTTTACATACACTTTACACATAATAAGTAGTAAACTCTTAGTCTATGCATTCACATTTCATCAACCACGAGAGATAAACCATATAACCGACCCTCCGCGAGACAGCGGGGGTTCGGGGGCAGCAACCCCGGACAGCGGGGTTCTAGATATATATATATATATACACACATATATATATACATACATATATATACATATATATATACATACATATATATATATATATATATCTATATATATGTATATCTATAGATATATATATATATATATATATATATATATATATATATAGATATATATATATATATATATATAGATATCTATATATATATATAGATATATATATAGATATCTATATATATATATATATATATATATCTATATATATATATATTGATACATATATATATATATACACATACATATATATATAGATACATATACATATACATATACATATATATATATATATACATATATATATACACATACATATATATACATATATATACATATATATAGATATATCTATATATATACAGATATATATATATATATAGTATCTATATAGATATATCTATATATACATACATATATATACATATATATATAGATATCTATATATATATGTATATATATGTATGCATATATATAGATATCTATATATATATATATCTATCTATATATATATATATCTATACATATATATATATACATATCTTTATATATCTATATATATATATATACATATATATATATGTATATATATAGATATATATATATATATATACATATATATATACATATATATACATATATACATACATATATATATAGGATCAGGATCATTACAGAACCATTTTTTATTTTTAGAACCAAAAGAACCATTGACTTACATAAATGTAAATTATAAACCATAGGTTTACATAGATGTATGTTAAACCTGGTGATATTTAGTTATTTTTTTATATTTATTGTTCATGTCTGATATACACATATGTAAAACAGGTCAAGTATTACCAGACTTTATATACATTTATGTAAATTAATGGTTCTGTAGTTCTGAAAATAAAAAGTGGTTCTGTAATGATCCTAACCCTATATATATATATACATACATACACATATATATATATATGTCTTTTATTCTCAACTTAATCCATTATTACTAAGTTGTTTGCTTAGACATTCGGGGCGTTACAATTCATTATGAAAAATTAGAAAAAATAAGAGTGCTGCAACATTATATTCATAATTTTATAGATTTTATATAATTGAAGTTATGTAAGAAAACTAAATTGTTAATCAGTTTTGAAAAATGTTACATCAAATAGTGGATAGAGTTGGCAAGTCGTCACACGGTATATTTAAAACTTTATAAACTATATATTATAATTTAAAACTTATAAGAAAAATACAAAATATGATAAAATTGAATAATATTATTATAATATTTAGGAAAAATAACAAACTTAAAAACTTAGATAGTTGTTGTGCATAAATTATTATTCATAAATGTTGTTTTACAATTATACATGTAATGACGTGTTGATAAGACAATTATTCTTTCAGTAGAGATGAACTCCATGAAGAATTATAATATTTGATCATGGCATCGTATCTAATAATATTGGTGATAATTAACTCTAAAAATATATAATATAAGTTTAAATCTTTACAAGTATGGTTGATTAGATATTATATAGAGAAGTAATAGTTTTTATAAAATAACTAATAACAATATGTTTCTACTCTAATAAAAGCGTAAGTAAATGCGACGACACGTGTACTTATCATATTCATTCTAACCAAAATTTTTCCGCTTCTCTTCTTTATTAAATAATTATATTAATTACTAATAATATTAGTTAGTTCCTTTTTAGGTTAAAATAGTTTTTTATTAAATAAGAAAAATATATTTTTTATTAATATTACTTCTAAACATTTTTTATAAAATAAAGAATTTTCATAAAACATCAAACTTTTTAAAAATAGAAAATATTTGAAAATTGATATTTTTAGAAAGTCAAATTTTTATAAATATAAACAACTAAATCGGGAGTTATGATAAGAAAGTTTTTAAAATTGACATTTTATTAAAAATTTTGTTTAAAAAAAAACAAAAATTTTAGAAGTTGATATTATTGTTTTATTGCTTATAATCATTACTTATATGTAATTGAAATCATATCTGATCTTAGAATATCGTTTAGAAATTTATTGAATTTAATATTTTATTTATTCAAACCGGTATAATACACGAGTTTACTAAAGATAGTACACATATATAAAAAGTGGATTCACATGAGTAAAATTTAGTATTTGGAACCTTTATTCAGTAATTAATTAAATAATTAAAATTACGTTGTATTTCAGCGACTGATATACCATTTCTAGAAATTTTAATACATTATTTGTTTTCAATACATGTATGAATTGATGAATACATGTATTAGAAAATAAGTAAGATGCTCCGTAATAGTTCATACGCATATAAAATATGAATATGCAATTGACAAATAAAGTAATCATTCAAGTACTGAACACATATCTAAAGTGCACTAATCAGTCTATCTACTTTACCATAAGATAATCAAAATCTATCCATATTATATATCATTAATAACTCCCAAAATTATGAAAAACCAAACTACTCAAATAATCCATGATACGAAAATTGGTTGAAAATTTAGGACTAAAAATGTTATATAATGATTACTTGGGATATTATTTTCATTGAAATATATAAATCTTGGTGTGACATTATCATTATGCTGTCTTTAGTGGGGTTGAAGTTGGTTAACTACCCACTTCGTGGTCTCGAATCATGCATACTATTCTCAAGATTCTAAGTGTTGAAAATTTTGATAAACAAGTTACATCAACCATTAGGAATACCATTTATATCTGGTAGATTATATTTAATAATGGAATTTAATGCAGTTGGTAAATAAATATATAAATATAATTGATTAAAGGTTACTATTCGGAAAGAAGTTAAGTAAAAAAAGAAAAGATTGTAAGAAGTTAAAAACAAGCGAAAATAACAAACAATACGTCGAAACTCGAAGTGTCAACAAATTGAATAACCGGGATAGAAGATCGCCTGTTGTTTGTTATTCAACATTCATCGGATATATATTCTGCAAGTAAATCATGTATGCTTGACTAGTGGTTCAAGGCCCGAATCAAAGAGATCTAGACATTGTTGTCTTAGGTACGAACTACGAGAAATAGACCTAAGACGATAACAAATGTCGTCGCGATAGGTAACCTAATGTTGAAGGCAAGCCGTCGCCGTAGGCTTAGTTAGTCATCACAAAGTTGTCGCTATAGATCAGTTTCCTATCATCGACATAAATTTGTCGCCATAAAAGTCTATACCAGTAACTTGTAATCGCAAAAATGTATCCCTACATTTTTTATTATTTAATTTTTTCTAGTTGAAGAAAATAATAAATTGTCTATGGCAACGAGACGTCGTGGCAATAGGTCTAGTAAAAATATTATTATTATTATTTTTAAAAAAAAATAAATTCTTTTAAAAATCTAGGGAAACCCTATAGACCCTCCTGTTTTAGTTTTAAATTTTTTAATTTTTTTATATATTTTCTTGTTTTTCCTCAATATTACAGCTTTAACACATGTGTACAATCAAATCAACGCTAATATTACAAATACCTAAATGAAATCAATACGATTCAGGTTACGCACCAAAGAAAATGACACCAATGTAAACAACTTTTAAACTTTTACAAAGGAAACAAATTAACTATTTAACTGGCGATCCTTATCAGGGTTTGATTTTCTTCTTTTAAATTGATTATTTCCTTCTTGCATTTCACATATTTGTTGCCTTAATGCTTCCATTTATTCATCCCAATATGATGATGACCAGCTAGATGGTTCTTAAGAGAAGATTTATATTTTTTCCTCGACACCTCTCGTATGACCAACATGCTTTTGTCCTAATTAAGGCGAACTCAAAACATTCCAACTCATTTACCTTATGCCGACGACATGTCGTCGTCATAGGTTTTTCATAGCGGTGTGCTTATTTCCCTTCAAGTTCTTTCAGACAAAAAAACAACAGTTTTTTTTTATCTGTGACGACGACGAGGTAATAGAAAACTTTTTCACTGCAAATGTCACTCGTTGGCTTCACAACTAGACCTCCACTGGGGATTCTAAACTTGCCTCACCAGGGGTTTTGAATTTTTTCTAGAAATCAAAAACCTTTTCACCTAAACCCTTAACTTTTTCATTAACGGTTCTTCGTGGGCTGCAACTCCTTAAAACCGGGTTTATTGCTTCTCGAAATTACAATAGTCTTGAACATACATACACTCGACAGCTTTTAACTTGTAACGATGAATACTGTAATTATACTTCTATCTTAAAGACAACCAATTATACTAAAATGATATTGATGACGCTAAAATCACCGACGGAAAACGAAAATGTGCCATTTTAATTGTTATTATTTAAGAATCTTCTGATGAAGTACTGTTTACTTCATTATCCAAAAACAACATTTAAGATGAAGGTCACAGGAAGTAATCAAGTATTCAAGTGACGGTGTAGTAATGGTGGTGATGAAAACTAATAGGGTTTTGCTTGGTGTGGAAGCTGTCGGTGTGTGCTTCCTAAGGGACAAGATCGGTATGGACAATAATATTATACTTAAAATATTTGTAGATTGTAATAATTATAATATTAATTAAATATATTTATAAATATAGTAAACGTAACTATCGAATCATGTACTAGCGATTTTTCAACGACGATGTTGACCGTGATGAATTATGTCCACAATATCTACCTACGGCTACGATTGAAGAACGTTTCTATTAAATGTTTTCCCAATTTGGTGTCAAATCGATCATCATCTATAGAAACACGAAATGATGAAAGAAACTTTACTATAGTTCTATACAAGTTTAATCATATATTTAATTAAATGCAGTATATTAATATTAAATAATATTGATATATTATAATCATATTACTAGGAAAATGGGCATGATCGATAGTCAAAAATGCATTGCTAAATACGTTAGATGTTGATGGTAACAAAACAACATGTAGCAATAGAACTTAGGGCCTTAGGGGTTTGTAACTTCCTATTATACTATATAAATGTAGCAACCGAATTCTAATTCCGTTGTTAACTTACAATTATAATTATTAGAAATTTTAATTACCACACTTAAAAATCAAGATGCTCGTATTCACGGAAGTAAATTAGTAGACATGCTACGAAGATTTTATTAGTAGAGTTCATCGGTATCAGGTTAAATTTAGCAACATCCGCGGTATTTATACCAAAAGGATTTAGACATTGAATTTGTATCCAATATCAATTTATTATTAAGAGCAAAGATATTTTATAGTATATGAACCATCCATCTTTAAAATAGATATAAGACATTTTATCATCAGAAATTCCCTTAGCGATGAAAATTGTGTGTATATTCTTTCATTGAGTTAGTATGTTGTGTATTACACAGGTTGAATAAATAAAATACTAAATAATTAGTAATGAAAAATTATTAATTATAAAACAATATTTTGAAATAAAATATGATTAAAATTACGTATGAGTAAAGAGTATATGTAATAAAATAATAATATTATTTTTCTTAAACTTTTATCTTTTAATGTTTTTAGGATTTGGTTAAATAGACACCCCGTTATTTTAAATCAACACCCTAAAATTTTTATACGGGTCGTATAGCTACCCATACGCATCGTATAGGGGGCACGTATAGCCCTATACGGGGCGTATAACCCCTCTGACAACCCCCTGAATTTTTCCTCGTAGTTAGTGTCGAAATTAGCTATACACGTCGTATAGCCCTATATGTGTCGTATAGGGGGGGTCGTTTAGTGCTATATGGGGCGTATAGCTCTCTGACAGCCCCTCTGAATTTTCCTTGTTTTCAGTGCATTCGACCCTATATGTCGCGTATGGACCCATACGCGACGTATAGGGGGTGTCGATTTATCAGGATATGTGTTTAAATATTAGGACCTTTTTTATCACAAACAATTAAAACATTTTGTTTTAAAGCAAACTGTTGTAAAAAAATGTTCTTTACTAAAACGTTTTTTATTATCGCTCTGAATTTTAATTATTATGCTTCATAGTAATTTTATTTTCTAAAAACACTGATTTTAAACTATTAAATTGTCACACCCCAACCTTGACGGCGGAATCGTCGAGGCGTGAGAGTTACGATTGTTCACAGCCACATAACGCTATTGCCTGAAACATGTTAAAAATAAAAGGTCAACATATTGTTGGTGAGCATTCTATAGTTTGTCATACATAAGTATATAAAAGATGGCAATTCATGTTGTAAATTAGAGAACAAGGTAACTAGGGATGTAAGACAGAATGCACAATCAAACCTTGACAATGTTTTACAAGTATCAAACGACGTTAATATTCTATTAACGTTAAAAGTATATACGATTAGCTAAGTGTACTTGGATCAACCAAGCAGGCTTGTCAGGCCCATAGATCTATGACGTCGCCAGGCTAGCAATAGTTAATGATTGTACATATATTCGACATTACATGGTAGCTACAAGATTCAACTAATCACAACACACAAGCAAATTGCCATAAGTTTACAAGAATCAAACGTGTTTACAAGTGTAACGTTTATACGGTAACATGTTTCACCCAAAAGTGTGTGAAATAATAAATGGGTATAGAAATACTCACTTGATTGAATATGTATATTTTGGATGATTAATAAGGAATAATCTTAAGCGTCGTTTCGACGTAGTTCTTCACAATGTACCTAAATATACATTTTACAAGTTTAAGTTTATTAATAAGGTTAACGTTTTAACGCGAACTAGGGTTTCAATGGAATGGTGGGGTTTTATAATTACGTCCGACAAAATATATTTGATTTTGTTTTGCGTTAATGGAAATGAAATATACTATTTTATCGTTTTAATATAAAAGAAACCATTTGTAATAAAGTCTAAGTATAGTTTAAATAAACCCATTTTATTTAGTTAGAATGAATAAAACAAATTTATTTAAAGTGAGTATGTTTGATAATTAATAGAAATAAATCTATTAATACATTTGAATTAGATTGTTAAAATGTGAGAAGAACATTTATTTTAGTAAATTAAACTATCGTTTAAAGTTTATTTTTTTATAAGAAATTCACTAAATATATTATTTTTCTAAACTATTTAATAAAATATCAAAATATTTTTATTAAATAATTTACAGAAAATAATATGGTGTCTAAAAGAATTATTTAAAGTTTACAAAACCCATTTTTATGTTTTTCTAGAATTTTCTATAATTATTTTAATTTTTAAAAAAATATTACAGAAGGTAATTTGTTGATTTAAAATAAACATGTTTATAAAAATGATTTTTATGATTTTTAGGAAATTTTCTATAATTTTTAAAAGCTTAAAAGGCTTAAAAAAAAATAAGTGCAGGTGCCTGGGTTCGAACCCGGGACCTCAAGGTTTGAAAGCATGTACAGAACCAGTGAACCAAAGGCCTCAGCCGCGGTATGAAACAGATTTTAATACTTAAAAACCCAAGTTCCATTAATCCCCAATTTCGAATGAAACCCTAGATTGAATAGGTCCAAAATTGGGGCTCGAATCGGTTGTGTAAACGAAATTAACCTTGGGGCTTTTAATCCCCAAGTGAAACCGAGCACATTGATGCCTTGAATTACCTGTTTTGGTGTAGATTCGATAGAGAACAAGTTCAAGAACAGCCGCGGCTCGAGAGAAACTGGAATCGATGTGTATGTGTGTGTTTAGATTAAATTGAGGTTATAGAAAGTTTGTGTGGATGTAAAGGATCGTTTGCCCTCTATTTATAGGGGGTAATTTGATGCAAACACGCTCCATTCGATTTGATTTTGAAAGGGATGAGCGGGTTCGGTGGTTGCACGCGTAAACGAGCTCGTTTTTCAAATTTAATGGGTCCATATGTTCGAATCTCGGTCGCGAGCTTGTCGGGGGCTTTAATTTGAATTAAAACTGCGTGAAATGGGGTGTTTGGGGCTCGCCGGAGCTCGCCGGCGGTGGCCGGAATTTCTCGCCGGAAAAACGAGAGGGGGAGAGAGAAAGCTGTTGGTTTTTTAAAATATTTACACAAATGGTCCCTGCGGTTTCATCTTTGATATTTTATGCTATAAACTTCTTTTTGAAGTTTCAGAAATGACAAAATGGCCCCTGAACTTTATTATTATTATTATTATTATTATTATTATTATTATTATTATTATTATTATCATTATTATTATTATTATTATTATTAATATTATTATTATTATTATCATTTTTATTTTTATTATTATTATCTTTTTTTTTATCATTATTATTTTTATTATTATTATCATTATTATTATTATTATTATTATTATAAAAATACACATCGCGAAATACGAGATGTTACAGTCTCCCCTACTTTAGGAAATTTCGTCCCGAAATTTGTTTACGAGGAGGCTGTGACGACAAGATGAGGCCGCTTGGATTACATTTGATCCTCACGTTCTCAACTGAATCAGAAAATGAGCATGAAGCCTCAGATAGATCTTAGTGATTCTCTTTTTCTTTCTTGATGCAGTTTGTGTTCTCATTTTCTGAGGTACACTTTGAATAACTTTCAGGTTTTGATAAGGTATCAAAAGAAGAAAATTCATCATCGATTAAGCTGACCTCTTTAGTGTTTACTTTATGTGCAATGGCAGAGCCATTAGAGGTAAAAGAGGGTCTAAAGTGTGTGGCTTATAATTAGCATTATACGCCTTCTTATTGATTAAAAATAGACGTTAATTCAAGATGTTATCGTCTCCCCTACTTTAAAGAATTTCGTTTCGAAATTTAGAATGAACTTAAATGATCAAAAGAGTTAAAATGAAAGTTAAGTGTTCAAACTAGCCATGATTGACGTTTAATTACAGATGAAACGCTTCACTTGATGGAATCTTACAAGATTCTTGGCATAATGCATGCCAATTTGAACCCTATCAGTGAAATGTGAGACGTTCTGAGATGAAATGTTGGAAAGCGATGCCGAGTTACCATCGTATATTGGACTTATAAATCTAAACTTCCAGAATATAATTTCAGGGTAAGGTGATGTCTAGAAATCAATAAAAGACCAACAATGATAAGAAATGTTAACCGTCGGAATTTTAAGAATCCCAAATGTCACCATATGAAACGATCTTAACGCATATCTTGTTGAATTTGCATTTCTCCTTTGACCAACCGTCGGTCTAAGAATAATACTCTATGCGAAGATCTTGGAATGAGTTCACACTGATGGTCAAGAATGTCATTAATATGTTGAAGGACTAGATCATCAGAAGACAACATGACACTCAAAAGTTATTTCTGATCTTTATCAAGTTTTGTTGTTGATAGAATTTCTGCTATGCTAACGACCCCTGATAATGGAGATCTTATCTCGTGTGACATGGTTGCTAGCATTTGTTTTGCTCTCATCTTTTCCTTTGTAATATGAACAGTTTTATTAAGTTCTGTCTCCTTGGCCTTCTGCACAGCTATTTCTTCCCTTTGTTTTGCCATCTTTTCTCTCTTTTTCACCTGATCAGTGATTTCCATGCCCATGTAATTAACACAAATTTTCTCCCCATCTTTGCTGAACACGGGTTCAACATATATTAAGAATGTTTTGGCTCCAAATAACTCAGTCTCAAAAGTAATTCCTTTCTTTGCTGGTAACTCTTTCCAGAACTTCTCTTTTAAAGTCTTGTTGTTCAAATCCAAAATAGATTTCTAATGATTTTCAAGGTTAAGGATTCTAAAACGATTCAAGAAATGACACAGTCAATAAGAAAGGTATTTGTAACCATGTTTTACAAGGTAACGAATTGTCAAATGCCGATTGCATACGTAATTCATCAATCTCGTAAGTACAGTCGAGAACATTCGTATGACTAGAGAGACATAATCACAAGTTGATAATATCTTTATTTGACAAAAGATTGTTTAGGAAGACTATCATCACGTAATCAGGTGTTGATGATATCTCAAAATGAAAGTTGATAAGTAAGGAATAAATGGTTCGATGTAGTTAGATCGAGTCAAAACATGAAGATAAAGAAATCGATTTAAGAATTTAAATGCTTCAAGCTTGGAATCAAAATCAACCTAAAACGATCGAGTCTTCTTTC
Source organism: Flaveria linearis (assembly GCA_024085815.1). Taxonomy (NCBI): domain Eukaryota; kingdom Viridiplantae; phylum Streptophyta; class Magnoliopsida; order Asterales; family Asteraceae; genus Flaveria; species Flaveria linearis. Next base: position 40,577,267 of record CM044005.1, on the reverse strand, counting down.
AAGTTCAGAGATCATGCTGTGGCTTGATAGGTCAAAACACTAACATTGTTTCACCCGTCAAGTTACTACATGCTTCTCGTCACTTGGTTACAACCATGGTAAGTTGAGAATGGTCATCAAGGTGTGGTTTTCACCCCTAACTTGATGGTGTACTCTCAAGGTATGACCACTAACCTTCCAAACAAAAAGTTCGATCCCAACACATTGTTGAGGATCCACAGAAATAAGACGAGACAACTCACCATTAAGGTAAGGAAAATCACTCCTATCTTACGATGAAGTTTTACAAAAATAAAATATAACAGGATGAACTTCTTCATCAAAATCTAGAATTCACTCCTACTTTGATGAGATCGTTTTATTTGAGAGAATACAATCCATAAACATAAAATTATCATCAAGGTATGGAATTCACGCCTATCTTGATGATTGAGCTTCATAATAATAAGGAAACATCAAAGATTAACATTTGTCACCAAAGTACGGGTTTCAATCCTATTTTGGTGAGGTCATGTCATTTGTGAAAAGCCATTCCAAAGAGAATACTTGGAGTCAATCCTCAAGATAAGGTAATTACTCCAATCCAAAGGATGAAATTTCATAAAATACACAATTGGAAACCATTTATCAAAACGAATAGAGAATCATCAAAGTAAGGGAATCACCCCTGTTTTGATGAGTTAGAATTGTTTAGGAGGTACGAGTGTTCTTAGTCATAGACTGACTTACAAACTCTTGCATCTCTCACGATGCAGACAGTTTAAGGTTCAACTCAACAATGAAGAGAAAAGGATATCACTTAGAAATTCAGAAAATTTCAAGTTATATCAATGTAACCAAAAGGAAAATCATGCTTACAAAATTTAAGATCAAAGTTCGAGGTAACAGGATTTGTTATGATGGTGTTCAAATCTTGAATAATTTCAATCAGGAAAACGAAATCAAGGATAAAATGATTCGACATCACAATGGGATGTGAACATTCGATTCACAATCGAAGGGAATACATGGACTCCCCAAGATATGAGGTCAGCCATAACTTATTTGAAGACACGCGTACTTAAGTGATCAATTATCACAAGGGTTTCGAGTCAAGTAACGGATTCAATGATCGAATCAAATCATTATTTACACTTTGCTTAGACAAAGCATCCAACGATGTAGGAATTTCATCTACAACATTGCATGTTCTTAGTTATGGGTCACCTCCTTAAAAGGATTTAAGGATCATAAGTAACGGTTTAAAGTTTTAAAGACCATACGGTTTAGATTCCCAATATCTTTGGGTATATTAAGAGTCATGTTCACGTTGATCAAGGTATAGAAATAGTTACATGAAACGCTTGAGTTCAATATCGTTACACGTTACATGTTGAGCATTTAAACGTAAGAGTTGAAATGTAGGATGGGTTCAATATTAACAGGAATATTATTTAGGTTAAGAATGAGAAGGTATTTAAACTTTGGTGATAAACCAGTTCAAGGATTCAAGGATTTTTAAGATACAAAAGGATGGTTCCATTTGGTAACGCATTACCATTTGGAATCGTTGACACGTCAAGGTAAATTGACTCATTTGCCTTAGAGATTTGTGTATTTTGACCATAGTTTATCACTCATCCCAGAAATCCCCAGGTAAGCATAACAGGTCTCACAATGAGATTTATACGATATGCTTGCCTTAGCCCGAAGGCCTTTTGCCAGGAAATCCAGAATACAGGTGTCTATGTATCACACAAATTTCTTTGGTTTATGAAATCAAGACCTTGATGAGATTGATATAGTATAGACATAGAGGCTAAGGATCCAGATCATAAGTAATAGTATACGATTCCACGTGTCGTCGAGAATAAGATTGAGAGGTTTTATGTTCGGGGAGAGTCAAAGATAAGTTTAGGGAGACAAGTAACTAAGTTTAGGCAATCCTATGCTAAGACATCAAATTGCACATAAGAAGGCATAGCATTATGTAACATGCAAACCATGTATTTACAAGATAAAAATACTATAAGGTGCATGCATAAGCTATAGTCTAGGTCACCATTTCTAATAACCTAAATCCCTATAGTTATGGGCTCTGATACCAATCTGTCACACCCCAACCTTGACGGCGGAATCGTCGAGGCGTGAGAGTTACGATTGTTCACAGCCACATAACGCTATTGCCTGAAACATGTTAAAAATAAAAGGTCAACATATTGTTGGTGAGCATTCTATAGTTTGTCATACATAAGTATATAAAAGATGGCAATTCATGTTGTAAATTAGAGAACAAGGTAACTAGGGATGTAAGACAGAATGCACAATCAAACCTTGACAATGTTTTACAAGTATCAAACGACGTTAATATTCTATTAACGTTAAAAGTATATACGATTAGCTAAGTGTACTTGGATCAACCAAGCAGGCTTGTCAGGCCCATAGATCTATGACGTCGCCAGGCTAGCAATAGTTAATGATTGTACATATATTCGACATTACATGGTAGCTACAAGATTCAACTAATCACAACACACAAGCAAATTGCCATAAGTTTACAAGAATCAAACGTGTTTACAAGTGTAACGTTTATACGGTAACATGTTTCACCCAAAAGTGTGTGAAATAATAAAATGGGTATAGAAATACTCACTTGATTGAATATGTATATTTTGGATGATTAATAAGGAATAATCTTAAGCGTCGTTTCGACGTAGTTCTTCACAATGTACCTAAATATACATTTTACAAGTTTAAGTTTATTAATAAGGTTAACGTTTTAACGCGAACTAGGGTTTCAATGGAATGGTGGGGTTTTATAATTACGTCCGACAAAATATATTTGATTTTGTTTTGCGTTAATGGAAATGAAATATACTATTTTATCGTTTTAATATAAAAGAAACCATTTGTAATAAAGTCTAAGTATAGTTTAAATAAACCCATTTTATTTAGTTAGAATGAATAAAACAAATTTATTTAAAGTGAGTATGTTTGATAATTAATAGAAATAAATCTATTAATACATTTGAATTAGATTGTTAAAATGTGAGAAGAACATTTATTTTAGTAAATTAAACTATCGTTTAAAGTTTATTTTTTTATAAGAAATTCACTAAATATATTATTTTTCTAAACTATTTAATAAAATATCAAAATATTTTTATTAAATAATTTACAGAAAATAATATGGTGTCTAAAAGAATTATTTAAAGTTTACAAAACCCATTTTTATGTTTTTCTAGAATTTTCTATAATTATTTTAATTTTTAAAAAAAATATTACAGAAGGTAATTTGTTGATTTAAAATAAACATGTTTATAAAAATGATTTTTATGATTTTTAGGAAATTTTCTATAATTTTTAAAAGCTTAAAAGGCTTAAAAAAAAAATAAGTGCAGGTGCCCGGGTTCGAACCCGGGACCTCAAGGTTTGAAAGCATGTACAGAACCAGTGAACCAAAGGCCTCAGCCGCGGTATGAAACAGATTTTAATACTTAAAAACCCAAGTTCCATTAATCCCCAATTTCGAATGAAACCCTAGATTGAATAGGTCCAAAATTGGGGCTCGAATCGGTTGTGTAAACGAAATTAACCTTGGGGCTTTTAATCCCCAAGTGAAACCGAGCACATTGATGCCTTGAATTACCTGTTTTGGTGTAGATTCGATAGAGAACAAGTTCAAGAACAGCCGCGGCTCGAGAGAAACTGGAATCGATGTGTATGTGTGTGTTTAGATTAAATTGAGGTTATAGAAAGTTTGTGTGGATGTAAAGGATCGTTTGCCCTCTATTTATAGGGGGTAATTTGATGCAAACACGCTCCATTCGATTTGAGTTTGAAAGGGATGAGCGGGTTCGGTGGTTGCACGCGTAAACGAGCTCGTTTTTCAAATTTAATGGGTCCATATGTTCGAATCTCGGTCGCGAGCTTGTCGGGGGCTTTAATTTGAATTAAAACTGCGTGAAATGGGGTGTTTGGGGCTCGCCGGAGCTCGCCGGCGGTGGCCGGAATTTCTCGCCGGAAAAACGAGAGGGGGAGAGAGAAAGCTGTTGGTTTTTTAAAATATTTACACAAATGGTCCCTGCGGTTTCATCTTTGATATTTTATGCTATAAACTTCTTTTTGAAGTTTCAGAAATGACAAAATGGCCCCTGAACTTTATTATTATTATTATTATTATTATTATTATTATTATTATTATTATTATTATTATTATCATTATTATTATTATTATTATTAATATTATTATTATTATTATCATTTTTATTTTTATTATTATTATCTTTTTTTTTTATCATTATTATTTTTATTATTATTATCATTATTATTATTATTATTATTATTATTATAAAAATACACATCGCGAAATACGAGATGTTACATAAATGATCCCTGCGGTTTGGTTAAATTGCATTTTTTGACCCCAGACTTTAAAAATTATAAAGTTAGTCTAAATTTTTGTTAGACATTGCAAGTTTAGTCCTTAAATTTTTAAAAATTGCAGAGTTAGTCCAAACTTTTATGTGGACATTATGTTTTTTATCCTTAAATATAAATTTAAAATTAGTTCAAACTTTATGAAATGCATAAAAGTTAAATAAATTTAATACAAGGGACTAAAAGTGCAATAAGTACACAAAAGTTTGAACTAATTTTATAATTTTTAAAGTTTGGGGACCAAACATTCAATCTGGTTAAACCACAAGTACTATTTATGCACTTTCTCTATTTTATATTTTTAGTAAAGTTTGATATTTTAGAAAAATTACTTATGTTATTTAAATAATTCTTTATTTATAAATTACATTTATAAAAAGACTTTTCTTAATTATTAAAAACTATTTTAATCTAAAAAAATAAATAATATAAAATTGATAGTTAATATAATTATTTAATAGGAGAGATAAGTGAAAAAATTAGTCTTGAAAGGTCTAAAATTATGACAAATGTTAAAAAAAACTTATTTTATTATAATAGATAAATATCAGAGTTCAATTAATTCTTTGTCATTAACTTTTACACTTTTTCTGTTACATCTTTTCCTCAAACTTCTACTAAATTAAAAATTCACCGGACGGTCTTAAATTTATGGCTATATTAATGTCACAACATTTTTGCATAACTTCTGGTAAGGTTCCAAGATGGTATTTTATTTAACGAACATCAATAATAACTTTTAAATACATACAATAATCACTCCCCTCATCTTCTACTTAAGTTACCCTTTTCTTCTCATACAAATAAAAACACAAACCCATAAATAAAATGTGTGTTACAAGTTAGGGTTTTTGTTTGTGGAGTTAGAGTTGTAATTCCGAATTCTGACATTCGTTGTGTGTATGTGCTATGTTCGTGTATGTTTTTTTATTACAACTTTGGGCATGAGCGATATTGGTGGTTGTTCATGTGTAGGCTATGTTGTTTATGTTGTTGTTTGATGAAGGTTTAAATACTATTAACCCTAAAATTAAAAATTAATATAACCTCTAGGCTTAAAACTTTATTATTCTTGGAAAATGTTTAACCAGACAACAGACAAGAACACAAATCAGTTATCTCTTTATTAAACCAAACCGGATAACTGAAACCGCTTTGCTCCATATACACTAATACATGGTCTATCCACCTTTTATTCCTAACCCTAGGAAGCTAGTGTAATCTGTAAGAAGCTAGATAAGGATTAATATTATATTTTTTACTTTTCACTTGGATTTATACATCATGATTTGTAAGTACCAAAGTTAAAAAAAATGAATGGCATGAGATGTGTAATGGTTTAGATAGATGTTAGCATATCCACTTATGTCCACTACTCGATCTTTAGCCAAGAGTTTGTTTTTATTTACTTGTTTCTAAGAATGGGTAGAGATTAACGCATATAAGCTTATATGTAATTTGGTAGGGATCGACCAAAGCTACTCCATAAATTCTTAATACCCTTGGTAGTCGGAAGACTAACGATGAAAGGGATCATGTCGACAATGCATTAGTAAAACTCTATCAAAAATATAACCGTTGTAATTTGTTAATCTGATGTAGACATGTGTGCCTGAGGGACACTAGGCAGACAATCAGTGACAAATTTTCAATGGATTATGGTGATTATTTCCATAACAATTTCACTGGTGGATTAACGATGACATATTCACCAACGGATTACAAATGAAAGTTAAGCTAAGATTATCAATAAATTTTTAATTGATTATAAATTTATGTTAATAAAAGACAAACTCCATCCATAATTAAATTTTAGAGTATATTACATGATTCATCATTTATATATACTATTAATTACGGATTAGGTCCTTTACCTTAATTAATTATGAAGAAAAATAACTATTTTAATGATGTAAGGCCCTATTCCCGGGAAGCCTCACAGTTGGTTAATCATAGCATAAAATTACTTTATAAACAAAACATTGTAGCGGAATTAAATAAACATTCATTTGAAACTTGTAGGTCATGTAGTAATCATACATTTGTATCCCAAATAAAATAAAACATTGTACTTTTCAAACAAAAGAAAATGATTTCATAAACATGGATGTCATTCATCGAGCGCCAAGTAGCTTCCATCCTTGTGCCATCCTCAGCATCAGCGGGGTTCTAGAGGCAGCAGCCGCTAGTGGGGTCCAAGGGGCAACGCCCCTGGCGTTATAGCCCCAAAATCTTTACCTTGAAAACCTAAGGTTTACTATGCATAATAGCCCCAAAAATATGGAAAAACTTTTAAATAAGGGGATCTAGAACTCACATGATCAAAGTATATAGTTTCACGACTAAGCTTCCTAGGCTAGATTCGCACTACACAGCCTGCACACAAGTCAACACTCAAATAGGTCATTTCTATGCAGTTTCGCTGTCAGTTTCGCTGCCAGTTTCGCTGGCAGTTTCGCTGGCAGTTTCGCTACAGTTTCGCTGGCAGTTTCGCTGGCAGTTTCGCTGGCAGTTTTGCTGGCAGTTTCGCCCAGCAGTTTCGCACGACAGTTTCGCTGTCAGGTGCGCCCAACTTTCGTTGGAATTTCCTAGTTTTGAAGTATCTATAGGTCAACCTAGGCACTAGCGAAATTACCAGCGAAACTGTAGTTTCGCTAGGAATTCTCTTAATTTCGCTGGATGAGTCCACAGTTTTGCTGATCGAGCTTACAGTTTCGCTGGACGAATAAAAATGATGAACCAGCCCGTTTTTAACCCAAACTTTTAACTTTTTACGTCCAATCTCTTAGTTTATCAACCATGAGATTATATCTAAGCTTTTTACATGTTTTCATACGTAAAAATGTGATCTTTATGCGATTCTTTGCAACTTTTCAAAACCCAAAACCCTAGAATCCGGGTTTGATTTACAGAAGGGTTTAGAGGCCGATTCTTACCTAGATTTGTTGCTCCTTTCTTATGGTTTGATGCTCCAACACCCAGATCTTCAATCTCTTAACCTTTGAAGCTTCAAATCTTGAGTTTTCTTCACTTTCTCTTTCTACTTTCTCTCTCTATGAATTTAGATGGATAGGGTTCAAATGAAGAAGATGATGGCTGGTTAAGTGGCTTAAGGGTTGATTATGGGCCTTTAATCCCTTAGGTTACTATCCAATAAGGCTAATTTAGCCCATGGACATTTCTTTCCTTTATTAAATACCCAATAATTAAGCCCATTATCCTTGATGACTCGTTTTGACTTTTCGGGGTGTTACAAATGATGTAAAGATCTCATCCATTAAGTTAATCATTGTTAATTAAGTAGGTTAAATTAAATACATGTGTATATCATATGAGCGTAGAATAAAATATTTCTAATCTTTGTTTTTAGAATAAACCTCTCTTTTTAAAGATAGACCTAATTATCTTTTTGTTTCATTTATTTTTACAGAGAATAGGTATATGTTTGAAGGTTTCCACAAATATAATTTTGACATATATATCTTAATTATCTCCCTAGTTCAGAATTGTAAAGATTACCACCCTTAGGTAGTGTTTGATTTCGGCTGACCGGGCTAACTCAGCTGACCGGCTGACTAGGTCAGCGGGTCAGCCCGTTTAATTACTATTTCCCTTCAGCTGACCGAGTCCTCCATAGCTGACCCAAACCTAAAAATAAATAAGTTGACCCAATCCCACAACCCCCCCTACGCAGCCTCTTCTTCGACCCCCACAACCTCCAGCTATCCCCCTCGGCGACCCACAACCATCGACACCCATAACCGGGTCCCCCTCCAGCCTCTTCTTCAACAACAAACGCTCCACCCGCGACCCCCTCGGCTGGCTACGCGATATCGGTCGGCAGCTCCACTCGGCAGATTCTCTAATTCGGCAACTCCACCCGGTGACCCCCACGGCACAACATCCTCAATAAAATTTCTTCATTCTTTTGTTGACATATGTGGATCTGATTAGGTTTTATGTTTGTGCGATCTGATTAGGCGTTTATGTTCTGGTTTATTTGCATTATGGTGTTTTGTTTTCTTCAAATCAATGCTTTTCTTGTTGATTTTTCAGCTATATGGTGAATTATTCTTGTTAACATTTTGTTTCAAGTGTATTCCATGAAGAAAAAAACATGTTAGGTTTTTGACCTGTTGCTTATTTTTTTGTAAGTAGATGTTTTTTAGGTTGGTGAAAATAGTGTGATTGTGAACTTTAATGATCTATTAGAGCAATTGAATTGGTAAGTGAGAAATTTGAATGAGTATGTGACTCAGTGACTGTGCTTCCGTTAGATGCTTGCTTTGTTAAATAGGGGTATGATAGCTTAAGGTTAAGTTCATGTATCATCAACAAGCTGTAGAAAGATTTTGTGCTTTTGGCGTGTTATGCTTAAGTTTAAGTTCTTAATGTATCATCAATAAGCTTAAGGTTAAGTTCTTAAATTGGGATTGGACCATCTTGATCTAGGCATGACAAAAAAGCCATCTTGACACTTTAATATGTTGTCAAGTATATGCTACTTATATGATTTTCTTGAAATATGCATGTATATATGTGTATATACATAAGTATATGTTGCTTATATGATTTTTTTGAAATCAGTTTTGATATTAGTTCTTGACCTAGGCATGACAGAAAAAAAGCTAGAGTTAATTGGAAGTCGGATTGTGTCGACAAAACATTTCTTGAAGCATGTATACGTGAAATAACAAACAACGGTCGGGAGGGTATAGCCTAAAAGGAAGCTCATGGAAAGTTGTTGCGGAAAAACTAAAAAATTATCATAATTTCATTGTTGACCATAAACAAATGAGAAATCGATATGACTACCTGAAATCAAAGTACGGGGCTTGGGTCAAACTGAAAAACAAAACGGGAAATATTTATGATCCTATAACCAATACTTTCAATATGAGTGATGAAGAATGGAGAGAGGAGGCAACGATATTTTTTTAATATGAAAACCTTTTTAATAACATTATTTTCTGTTTAGTAGCTTCATTATATTAGAAAAGTTTGGTTACGTCTTAAGCCGATGAGTTGCGAGTCGTGGGTGAGAAATGCTGGGAGAAAGTTTGGATTATTCAGTTGACTTTTGTGTTTTGTATGACTTTTGTACAACTTTGTATGACTTTTGTGTGACTTTGTATGACGTTGTATGACATTTATATGACATTTAGTATCACTTTTGTATGTCATTTGACTGTTGTATGACTTTTGTATTACTTTTGAATGACAGTTAACAGGTCAAATATATATACGAATGGTGAAATTTTATCTTTTTTATACTTTCATGGTATTGGTTGAAGTTGACACGGAAAAGAAAACGAGAGGGTAGAATTGAAAGAATAAGAGATAATGATTCTACTTTAACTGGGCATGCATATACACATGAATTACTACATAGATCTTCTACACAATGTCAAGAAATGATGAGACTTTCACGCGAGGCGTTTGTACTATTATGAAATCGTTTTACACAACGAAATTGGCTGCGAGCTAGTAGGAAGATAAGCATTGAAGAGAAAATGGCTATGTTCTTACATATTATAGGGCATAATGAACGGTTTCGGGTGGTTAAACGACGATTTCAACACTCCAATCAAACGGTTCATAAATGTTTTCACGAGGTTTTGGTTGCAATGATGTGTTTTGCTAAAGAAATTATAGTCCCAACATCTTCAACTGAAACTACAAATACCTTGGAACGACTTCAAAGGCTAAAAGGCATATTTCCTGGAACAATAGGTGCTTTAGATGGAACTCTTGTACATGCAGTTGTGCCCGATGATCAACAAACTTATTTTAGGGGAAGAGGAAACGGTGAATATTATCAAAATGTGTTAGGAATATGTGATTTTGATATGATATTCACATTTGTATGGGCTGGATGGGAAGGCGTAACACATGATTCACGGGTTTTGGGAGAAGTTGCATTTAATGCGACATCTGGATTCGATTCCCTCCACCGGGTTTATAATATAATTATTATTGGATCTTATATGCCCAAGACACATATAAAATTTATGTGGTTAGTACGTTATGATCCAAGTCAGGTCATACCCAATAACAAGCCGAACAAACACCAAATAAACATTTACTTGTTGATAAGATCATACAATAAATGTTGACACCTATTCAGAAAATTGTTTTCTAAATATTTCTTGTGTGAAAGAACAACATTATATGTGGATAATTTGTTCATGAGATAATTTTATTTGTTTCATTATTTAAGTTAGTTAAATACTGACATATAAAATGTGTTATGTTATAAAATTTAACTAGGCTTAAATTTTATTATTTTAATGATTTGAAGAGTGGATGTTTTATAAAATAACAAATGGGTGGGAAACCCATTTGAACAAGCATATCTCGGCCGCCCAAAGGGGCCTTGGGAACATCCATATCTTGCCTTGTTTCTTGCAAGTTTTTACTACTAGAACACTCTTCTATCATTAGTCTCTCTTACACTCTCTCTCACACACACAAGAAACTCTCCTTTCTCTCATTGCAGGATCGAATATGTGGGTGGTTTTTCTCTCAACTCACTGTGAACAACACTCAGCAAGCAGTCTATGAAGAGTTGATCACAATATAACAAGTAACAAGCAGTAAGAAAATTAAAACAACAGGTAAATTTTCAAGGTACTTTTATATATTACTTCTCAACTCAAAGGATTACAAGACACTTGGACTCAAATCGCTTACTTGAAGAGTTACAGGGAGAAGATATATATAATACTACCTACAGCCGGATATACTTTGATACCAGCTGGACACCTCTAACCTTACATCTATACTACAAGACTCTAGGTGAGGTCTTTCAAACATTTTGCCTGAGAGTTGGTAGTCAGGACATGTCCCTGACTTACCTTTTGTCACCAACTAAAGTTGGTAACATGTACTATCATAAAAAGGTGAACAGTAGAATAAAATATGGTCAACAACATGGCTCTTTAGGAAGATGCCATGCTGTATCAGAGGTCTGCAGCGGACTGTCAGGGACCATACTTTTATCTGCTGGTCATAGCAATGTCTTCCGAAGGATAAAGTACTTCGAAAGAATAACTTCTTTCGAAGGCACTTATACTTCGGAAGACTGCTTCTTCCGAGGCTTGGAGTCTTCTTTGTCTTCGGAAGCAGACTTTGTCTTCGGAAGCTCAGACTTTGTCTTCAGCTCTTTCATCAGACTTTGTCTTCGGAAGCTCAGACTTTGTCTTCGGCTCTTTCATCAGACTTTGTCTTCGGAAGCTTTCAGACTTTGTCTTCGGAAGATAGTCTTCAGCTGTTGGCTTCAGCTGTTGTCTTCAGCTGTTGACTTCAGCTTTTGCCTTCAGTAGATATCTTTAGCTGTTCTTCAGACTTTCGGAAGATCTCTTGCTCAGCTTCGGAAGCCTTTGAATGTAGTACCAAAAATGACTATGTGAAGTAGTTTTGGTTGCACTATCCTTATCATGATCCAACAAACTCCCCCTAGGCTGATGCTACCAAAACTTCACTTCTCTCTTCTTCTCAAAGCTCTCAGCATCAAGGAAAGTAAGTGTTTATCAGTGTCTTCATTCTTTCCTGCTGTGGTGCTGAGAATCTTGTACAGATCTTTGGTGGACAGAACCTCTACTCTGTCACCTTGGATTATGTGTACCCTCTGTTGTGGCCCTCTAAAAAGAGTTAGTTAATGGGAAGTATAGTCATATTCCCATCGAACTATTGGTTCCAATTCAGGACCTTCCACCATCTGTAGAAAGGCTGTGCCTTTGGTGGTTGGTCTTTCCTTGTCTTCCACTCCTTTCAACTTCAACATTTCTTCAATCTTGGCTCTTCTACTTTGTTCAGCCAAGTGGAGACCGCTGATATGGTTTCTGATGTGTGCAGCAGTCTCAGAGTTGGAGGGATTGGAGAATGGCTTCTCTGCAAGCTCAAGAAGATCAAATCTGCTGAGATGCAGTAGAGAAGTGGCATTAAGCCTGTTGGTTTCACCATTCTCCCTTTCCACAACAAAGTTGTGAGAAGGTTCATCGAACCTCCACTGGATTATTGCATTTCTAGGTCCAGGAGATTGACCAAAAATCCTGTCCTCTTTCCTGGTATCCAGTAGAGTCACCAGTCTCCTTCTTAGTCTCTTCTCCTCAGCATTGAGGATATCGGAGTTGAGACCAAGAAGTCTTGCAGCCTGGCCCAAGGTGTCTCTAGGCAACTCAAGAAATTGGCCTAGGGTGAGGGAGCTTGAAGAGTTATCAACATAGGTGATGTTGATAAGCTCTCCCTCACAGGAGATGCTGCTCAAAGTAGTGCAGTTGATGAGCCTCGTCTTGAACTCCTTTATTTTCTCAAAGGAGAGATGTTGAGGAGGCTGAGGGGATGGTCTTGGTGTTTGTTGGGTAGGCTTAGGTTTAGTGGTTTTGGGTTGTGTCTTGGGTTTTAGGATGGGTAGTTTGGGTGGTTGAGGTGATGTGGTAGGTTTGGGTAGAGTTGTGGGTTGAGGGGTGAAGGTTTCATCAGTGGGTTCTGTTTTAATGGGAAAAGGGGTTGGTTCTGGTGTGGGTTGTGGCTGTGGTTGAGTGGCTGGGATTGAGACCGTTCCCTGTACCCTCCTGTTAATCTCCCTTCTCTTCCCCAGACGGATGTCAGCTTTGATTTCACTGACTATCTGTTGGAGTGTCCTTTCAGACATAGGTCCCACCTGCCTACTAGAGAAGCCATGAGCCCGGAGATAGTCCTTCATCCAGGCTTTGTCATTGGACTTCTTGGTGGAAGTGACCCTCTTCTCTTCCTCCTTCCTCTCCTTTTCCCTCAACTTCTCCCTAGCAGCCTTCTTCCTTTCCTTCTCCATTTGATCCTGCTCTTTATTGTGGAGCAGCAGGATCATGTCATCGTCATGTGGAGACAGTTCAGGAAGACTGACGCCTTTTGAGAGTAGGAACTTGATCCTATCCTCTCTCAGCTTCAGGGCTGCCTCCCTTCGCTCTTCATCTTCTTTCTCCAAGGCCAACCTGGCTTCTTTTTCTTGTTGTAGCCTGGTTGACCTCTCCAAAGTCACCAACTCCTCTAGTGGTAGCAGGAGTATCTCCTCATTGGCAGCTCCTAGACTGATGAGCTGGTCAATGAGTGCTGTTCTTCTCTTCTGGTTGATTTCTTCCTGATTGGCTGCAGCTGCCTTAGAACTAGCAGCTAGCAGCTTTTCAGTAGGAAACCTACCTTTCTTTTTGGCCTTCTCAATCCTCTCCTCCTCCTGAAGCTCTTCCGCAGTCAATTTTCGTTTTCCTTTGTCGTTGGCAGTGCTTGACTGTGGTGGTTCTTGGATGGAGGGTTGTGATTGAGAGAGAAGTTCAGCTGGTGTTTGGGTTGGAGGAATGTCAGAAATGTCCTCCCTGCTCACCTCAGATGCTATTTCAGTAATAACATCTGTGATGGTCAGTTCCTCGGACATCTTAAATAAGCCTTCCACAGCTTCTATTTCGGCTTCGGAAGATTTTTCTTGTTGTTCCGAGGCTTCCATGTAGGCTTTGGAAGCTTCAGCTAGAGCTTCGGAAGATGAGACTGCTGCATGTTCTGTCCCATCTGTTTCAGTTGCTGGGCCATCAGTCCCCATTTCCCCTTTGAAGCTAATCTCAGGTTCCATGTGGACCTTAGGTTGACCAACTTCTTCCACAGTGGTAGAAGGTGCAGTCAGTCTTTGAAGCTCCTCAGCCCCAAAGTATATAAGTGTGGTGTCGGGGCTGGGCTGTTCTAGGGATGATCTCAATAAAACGTTGTGAAAAGTCTGTAGAGATCTTGAAGCATCTTTGAGTCAATCTCTAGAAAGGATTGAGATGACTCAGGTAGTGTGATGAGTTGGGAAGTTAGAGATTGGGTCTGTGGTTCCTCAAGTGTTTGTCTCTGAACTTTCTCCCCCTTTTTGGTAGCATCATCTTGAGAGCTAGATGAGCTTGAGGAAGAAGTCATTGAGACCTGAATTGGTACATGCCTAACAGACCTCTCCGTCTGTTTCTCAGCTAGTTTAGCCTTGAGGTTGTTTATCTCAAGTTGCTGAGTGGCAGTCCTTGATTCTAAGATCCTCACCTGTGATTCCAGGTTGGAGACCTTAGAAAGCAAGTACTGAAGTGTTAGTTGCATACTTCCCTCATCTTCATGAGAAGAATCACGGGGAGATGAGATAACATACCTAGTATGCTCACTCTCACCACCAGATGTGGCTTCTTGGCACCCTGGTTTCCTTTGCTCAGAGTCATCTCTTTCAGAGATGTCAATGGGCAAAGTTGCCGTAGACTCAGTCCTAATTATGTTACCACTATCCTGAGATCTCAATGAGAGACTCTGAGTAGTGGCAGCTGAGCCTACATGAGTCCCCTTCACATCAGTGGGACTCACCTCAGTAATTGGCTTCTGATGGGGGCTAGAGACAAGGGATCCCTCTTGGCTCTGTTGATCTTTCAGAGGGTGTTATAGATCAACTTCATGGCCATGGAGAGATGTAATCTATTCATCAGTGCGGAGTAAAAGGTCAGTGAAAGAGAGGGTGGTTAGTCCTACTGACCCGGGACCTTGATCAATGTCTACAGGCATTGAGCCTATGGTGGGGCTGTCCCTAGAAGGCTGCACAGGGGAGTGTAGAGACTCACCCTGTGGGCTTAAGGCTTGGGGTTCGGGCTCAGGGGTTTGAGACTGAGGAGGCTCAAAACCCACATTGAGGTCAATTGTGAAGGATGGTGTGACCTCGGACTGAGTGGGAGCCCATGATTCCACTCTATCCCTTTGGGTGTGAACAGGAGGAGCTTGTTCAATCAGAGTAGATTGAACAAGGGTTCGTTTTGGACGTCTCTGATATGTAGCTTTGATGGGTAAAGAAGGTTTTGGCATTGTGGTGGATGTTGCTGGTGTGGGTTCATCACCTGTGGGGATAACAGGGATGTCACCAGGAGCTATGCGCTCAGTCATCTCTGGAGGTAGTGGAGTATACCTTCCAGTGAAGTTGGCGGACATCTTCTTCAGTATCTTGAAGATGGTAGGTCTCACTTGTGGAACAGTAAGAGCAGCTGCGCAAACAAGCTTGCTCGGTTCCATCTCACAGTTGATTATGTGTTGAATAAATCGGGGATACATGAAGAATGTATCCTTGCTCAGATTGCTGATTAGGTTTGTCAACACAAACTGTGAGTAGTTGAATCTGAGACCTCTCACCAACCCATGAACTAGGCATCCTAATTCATATGGGATTTGATCCCAACCCCCTGATTTGTTGGAGAGGCAGTGCAGGATAATGTGCAGCAGGAACTTCCAATGTAAGAGAAATTGAACTTGTATACTGTGGACCTGCTCACATCTCCTCCATATTCCATGAGGACATAGGTGCCTTCCAAGTCTTCCTTGGGGAACTCAGTAGGAGCCCCATCAT
This sequence comes from Flaveria linearis, assembly GCA_024085815.1. Lineage (NCBI taxonomy): Eukaryota > Viridiplantae > Streptophyta > Magnoliopsida > Asterales > Asteraceae > Flaveria > Flaveria linearis. The sequence goes on along the minus strand of CM044005.1, from coordinate 40,561,471 downwards.
CGTGAAGCTCGAGATGCTCCCTGATGAGCTGTTCAGCGATGACCAACTCTTGGCCACAAATGCAGGTTCTCAGGACTCGAACCCCATTCAGAACTGCAGTTTCACCGTTACTCCAGAATTCGGACATATGGTTGGAGTATACGGTGGGATTAACTGTAAGAGCAGTGTGGTATGTGGATTCGGCAAGAAATGTGATGATTTGGGTGAAGTCGGCATCCCTTGACGAATCAAGTAATGCGACTTGGTTGTGCTGAGGATTTAGCGCCATTGAAGAAAAGGTAAGCTTGAAATTTGGATGAAATTGAACGTTTGACAGTGAAGGGAATAGTTAGGGCTGTAAAGTGGTAAAAGAAGATGAAATTGATCAGTCAAGATTATTTAAAAAGGGGTGAATTGTGGTGGTGGTGGTAATAGGGTAACTGTTTTGGGGTTACTGTGGGTGGTATGGTGGTTTACGGCGGAGAAATGATAGTGGCGGCAAGGATAATTTTAAATAATCTGACCATCATCAACAAAATCTTTACTTTTTACAGAGTGGGGCCCAAAAGATATCCGTTACATATAACAACCTTTACTTCCGAGGGTAAAACATTTCCGAAGGTAATTTTCTTCCGAAGGCAATTTCTCTTCCGAAGCATGATATTGCTTCCGAAGGTAAAATTGTCCTTTGAAGGCACTTTATCTTCCAAAGCAAGGCATTGCTTCCGAAGGTAAAGTTGTCTTTCCGAATGGAGAGTTGTATAAGTTTCGGAAGTAGATTTGATGTAAGATCAATCACTTTTTCCGAGACCAAAAACTCTTCCGAGAAGAAAATTTCCATTAAGGAATTTGGCTTCGGAAGATATTCAAGAATATCTTCCGATAGTTAATTCCTCTTCGGAAGGAATTTACACTTGGAATAACTTAAAGATCTTTTGTAACTGGGCTTAAATTGTATTGACACAAGACTTAACATATTAAAAGGTTTTCAAAAGAGGTAGTTATTCAATGTTTATTATCCCAATTGCTGATATAAGATACTTAAATCTTTGTTCATCAAATGCCTTTGTGAACAAATCAGCATATTGTTCATTTGAGTCAACTTTGATTAACTTTATCAGCTATTTCTCATGAATATCTCTAATGAAATGATACCTGATATCAATATGCTTTGTCTTGGAGTGCTTCACCGGATTCTCGGTAATGGAGATAGCACTGTTGTTGTCAATATGGATAGAAGTAGTCATGAAGTTGAATCCATAGTCTAACATCTGATTTTGAATCCATAGCAGTTGAGCACAGCAGCTAGCAGCAACAATGTATTCCGCTTCAGCAGTTGATGTAGAGACACAAGATTGTTTCTTGCATTGCCATGAGATAATCCTTCCACCAAGAAATTGACATCCTCCTGATGTTGATTTCTTGTCAATGTTGCAGCCACCATAGTCACTGTCAGAGTATCCATAGAGATTGAAATCACTATTTCTTGGATACCAGAGTCCTAGTTTAGGTGCTCCTTTGAGGTATCTGAGGATTCTCTTTGCAGCAGCTAGGTGAGACACCTTTGGAGCAGCCTGATATCTTGCACAAATGCATGTGGCAAACATGATATCTGGTCTACTAGCAGTGAGATACATCAGAGAACCAATGATTGCTCTATACTGATGTTGATCAGTATCCTCCCCCTCAAGGTCAGGGCAAAGATTATGGTTTCTGGGTATGGGTGTCTTGGCTGGTTTACAATCCTTCATTTCAAATCTATCTAAGATCTCTGAGACATACTTAGATTGACTGATGAAGAACCCTTCCTTCATCTGTTTCACCTGAATTCCAAGGAAAAAGTCTATTTTTCCCATGGAACTCATCTCAAACTTCTGCTTCATTATGCTTTCAAAGTCCTTGCACATTTGGTCGTTTGAAGAACCAAATATGATGTCATCAACATAGACTTGTACAAGCAAAATGTCTTCTCCACTCTTTCTGATGAAAAGAGTCTTGTCGATGGTACCTCTAGTGTATCCATTCTTCAGGAGAAACTGAGACAAGGTCTCATACCACAGCCTAGGTGCTTGGTGCAACCCATATAGAGCTTTATCCAGTTTGCACACGTAGTTAGGGTGCTGTGGGTCTTCAAATCCTGGAGGTTGACATACATAGATTTCCCTATCTATATCCCCATATAGAAAAGCACACTTGACATCAAGTTGGTAGACTGTGAAGTTCTTGGATGCAGCATAAGCAAGGAAGATCCTAACTGCCTCAAGTCTTGCAACAGGTGCAAAGACATCAGTATAATCGATTCCTTCCTCCTGGGTGTATCCTTGAACTACTAGCCTTGCCTTGTTCTTGATAATCAAGCCTCTATCATCTTTCTTGTTCCTGAACACCCATTTAGTGCCTATGGGTACTTGACCAGATAGTAGTGGGCATAGATTCCAGACCTTTTGTCTTCTGAATTGAAGCAGCTCCTCCTGTATCGATTCAACCCAACTACTATCCTTTAAGGCATCTTCTACCTTCTTTGGTTCCATCTGAGACAAGAAGCATGAGTACAAGCAGACATTCCCATGATGAGTTTGTCATCTTGTTCTCACACCCTCAGAGACATTCCCTATGATGTTCTCAGTTGGATGAGTGTTGTGAATCCTAAGACGAGGAATCACTTCCAGTTGCAGAGATAAGTCTAGGTTAGACATATTCTGATCAGGAGCTGGATCACTCTGTCCAACTGCTATTTCAAAGTCATTCAATGAGGACTGATTGAATGATTGAGAAACATCATCAATGGTTGGTTGTGAAGTAGGATTAATAGTTGCCTGTTCCTTCAGAATACTACTTCCCTCAACCTGGTGTTGTAATGGATCACCTGAAGAACTTTGAGGTTGATCAAGTGATTCACTTGTTGAAGCTTCATTATTCCTGGAGATAGTTACACTATCAGATCTGTGAATGGTTGAAGCTTGTTGCCTTTCAGCTCTTGGAGAATTTGGAAGAGGTCTGGGAAGCTCAAACAGTTGACTTGCATTAGCATTAGCATTCTCTTGAGCACCTGTTCCAGCTGAAACATTCTCACAAGATGGTTTAGAATAGTTTGGAAACAATTCTAAATCAAAGATATACTCAGGTCCATTCCCCCTAACACAAGGAGTGTGCTCATTAACAACTATATTAGATGATTCCTTAAATTGTTGATTCTTGATATTGTATACTCTATAAGCTTTAGAGCTAGAAGAGTATCCAATAAAGATAGCATCATCCGACTTCTCAGCAAACTTTGCTAAGTTGTCCTTTGTGTTAAGTATGGTACACCTGCAGCCAAAGGACCTTAGAAAGCCAATCAACGGTGGCCTCTTGTTCCATAACTCATAAGGGGTTTTTCCATGGGGCTTAACTATAGAACCCTGTTCTGCACATAGCATGCAGTGCTGACTGCCTCTGCCCAGAATGTTAGAGGCAGCTTTGAATCAGCTAACATGGTCCGAGCAGCCTCAATAAGTGTCCTGTTCCTCCTCTCAGCAACACCGTTTTGTTGAGGAGTTCTGGGAGCACTGTATTGTCTGGCAATCCCTTTTGAGTCACAGAATGAGTCAAGAACGAAGTTCTTAAATTCAGTCCCTTGATCACTTCTAATGATCTTAACCTTGTGATCAATTTGATTTTCTATTTTAAGAATAAAAGATTTTAAAGTTTCAGCAGTTTCATCTTTACTTCTTAAAAAGAATACCCATGTAAATCTTGTAAAATCATCAACTATCACAAGGCAGTATGATTTCCTTCCAATGCTCATTATACTTGTGGGTCCAAAGAGATCCATGTGCAATAAGTGTAATGGAGTAGTGATAGAGTTAACACATTTGGATTTATGAGATGATCTGTGTTGTTTCCCTTTCAGGCATGCAACACAGTTATCTTTGCAGAAAAATTCCTTTTTAGGCAAACCATGTACCAAGTTATTTTTAGCCAATTTATTCATTGTTTTAAAATTCACATGACACATGCGTTTATGCCATAGTGTTGACTCATCACTATCAGCTTTGGAAAGAAAGCATGATACTTCGCCCATAGGAGAAGCATTGTTCATGTCCAGCTTGTACATATCCCCTTTCCTGGGAGATCTAAGAAGCACCAATTCCGGAGGAATTGTCATCCCTGGTTTGAGGATAATGCACTCATGTTCTGTGAAGAGCATCTGATGCTTCTGATCACAGAATTGAGAAACACTTAACAGATTGTGTTCAAGCTGTTTGACAAAGTGAACTTTGTCAATGTTTATTCTGCCATTGGATATACTTCCTCTGCCCGAAATATATCCTCCGGCCTCACCTCCAAATTGGACAGGCCCTCCATCAAAGTTCTGGAATTGTTGAAGGAGAGATCTGTTCCCTGTCATGTGCCTGGAGCATCCACTATCTACAATCCAGACATTGTTGTTCTTGTCAAATGGACATCCCTGCACATAAGATGAGATGGTTAGTTTTGTTTGGAAGCCCAAGCCTTGCTGGTCTTGGGCTCTTCCAATGATAGTGACATAATTGAACCAAAAGATATGCATTGGGGTTCAGTAGAGGTCATTGTTGAAGAAGAGGTTTGGGCTGCAGCATCTTCCTTGATCTTCCAATCCATCCCTTGGTTGATCTTTGAAGATGAGCGTGTTGAAGCTTGTGCAGCATGGCCTTCTTCCGAAGCTTCTTTCTTTTCGGAAGAAGCCTTCACCACCTTTTCTTCCGAACTAGTCTTCTTCTGAGATGGTTTCAAGGGAGCCTTCTTGTTCTTCCGAACCTTAGAAGGTTTGGCTTCCGAAGCCATTTTCCCTTCGAAAGAAGTAGTTTCTTCTGAAAGCAACTTGGCTTCCGAGACCAACTTTCCCTTTTTCATTATTTGGACCTTTTGAAGTGGTCCAACTGAGAAACCTTCTCTGACTCCTTCTTTTCTAACATTATTTGCATAATGTGTGCTTGCTGGATTGTAGTAACAATCTTTAGCCATGTGGTTGTGCAGACCACACATTATGCAGGCAATGTTAGTCTTCTGGGAACTTGCAGGTTGCTGTTTCTTCGGTTTCTTCTCTTCATCAGCAACTTTCCCTTTCAACTTCTGATCCTTCAGTAGGACAGGAATGTTGGTATTACACTCCTTTCCTGAATCAGAAGTACCTACCACTTGAAATCCGGCAGAAATGAAGACACCCTTTTGCTTTGGGTCGATCTTAAGCTTGGACTCTGCAACCTTCTTGGCAGTCCTTCTAGCAGCTTTAGCTCTGCTTCTTCTTGCCTTGGTGGTTAGGATTTGGTCTTCACAGGTGGAGATGAGTGTATCCTCCTGTTTCTCCCCTGTGGTGGCTACTATTTTTGCCTCATCCTTTAGTTCCAACGGAGAAGGGTTAGCAGTTGGAACCTCTTGCTCTTCAGTACCACATCTAGGTATTCTAATAGACTCATAAGAGTGTGGTGGAGCTATTTCATTGGTTCCCAACCCTTCTTTGTTTTGATAAAACATTTTGGAATGAGAGGTTGATGCAAGAATAGTTTGGAAGCTTTGCTCAGCAATAGCTTGCTTCCTGGCCTGAGCCTCAGCTGTGACCAACTGGGCTTGAACCTCAGACAGTTTGGATATCAGATCTTTAATTTGAGTCTTATAATTAGTCTTCTCATGCTTTAAAAGAGACACAGTTTTCTCTAACTCATCAATTTTCTTTTGATAGTCAGGTTCAGCTCTCTTAAAATCAGATTTTAGCACATTTAAAGACTCAACCTCAGATCTGATTTCCGAAATGTAATCCTTATAAAGTTTAACTTTTGCAATACAGGCAGCAGTACAAAGATGTTCATATACCTGATCATCATCTGTTCCGGCCATGAGTGCTTGAGCAGGAGTCACATCCTGTACCATGAAGCTCCAGTCAACTTCTTAAGCCACAGCATCTGTTTCAGTTGACTTCTCTTCATGCTTTGAAGCAGTGGGATGTGTGGAAGCCTGTGGTGTTCCCGGGTTGTTCTTGGGAGCCTTGCATTCCCTAGCAAAGTGACCAAGTTGGTTGCAGTTGTAACACCTTGCTTTGCTCTTATCAAACCCAAACTTGCTGTTGACTGGTTTTTGAGGGAATTGCCTTCCAGTTCTCTTGAAGAACTTCTTCGCTCTGTAAGTTAAGAGAGCCATCTGCTGGACAATATCCATATACTCCACATCATCTGGACTGAAGCACTCAAGATCATCAAAGCAGTATTGAAAATCACCAGAGTGTCCACTTCCAGAGACAAAGGCACAACTATCCTGAGAAGAGTTGTGTTGAACCTTTTGAGACTTTGGAGTCTCAGGTAGAGTAATGTAAGGTCCGCTGTGTGAGTTGTCAGGGTTACATAGCAACTGATGTTGTGGTTCTATGGTTTCCCTTTCAACCACATGAAGGGCTGAACTCTGTTGGTTATTGGAGTGACCAGAGGAGTTCTGCATGTTCATCTCCATCTGGAATGCACTTAGGATACCATATAACTCTGTCAGAGTAAGAGTCTTAAGGTCCGAAGTTCTCTTGATTACAACACGGTAATGTATCCATAGTTTAGGAAGTGAAGACATGAACTTCCTTACTATGTCTCTGTTTCAAGAGCAACTCCAATATCCTCCAGAGTATCTACTAGCTCAACATACCTGAAGTATTGTTGAGTCAAGGTCTCACCGCCTTGAAAGTAAAGTTCTCAAACTGCTGCTTCAAGAGATCCTTCTTGTTCTCTTGGGTTTCCTTGGATCCTTCATACATCAGCTTCAGTGCTTCCCATAAATCTTTGGCAGTTTTGCACTTCTTGAAGCGTCTGTAGACGGAGTTGGGGAGAGCAGTTTGGAGAGAAGTCATAGCCCTTTGATCCAGCTCTATTCTCTTTCTGTCTTCTTCTGAGTAATCATCAACATCTTTTGGAATGATGCGATTACCAGTGGCAGAAGTGGTGCTTGGTATGAAAGGACCATTGACAATGGAGTCCCACATCCTTGAATCTTGAACTTGATGAAGCCTTCCATTCTGATACACCATGTGTCAAAGTCTTCAGGGGTGATCAGTGGGGACTTGGTCATGGTACCAGTTTCCATATCAGCCTTGGAGAGAGCAGCCATTTGAGTGAGTGGTTTGTAGTGAGGAATGAAAAACAGGTTGATTTGGATGGTAAGATCTCACAATCAAGAGCCTGGAGCTCTGATACCAATTGCAGGATCGAATATGTGGGTGGTTTTTCTCTCAACTCACTATGAACAACACTCAGCAAGCAGTCTATGAAGAGTTGATCACAATATAACAAGTAACAAGCAGTAAGAAAATTAACACAGCAGGTAAATTTTCAAGGTACTTTTATATATTACTTCTCAACTCAAAGGATTACAAGACACTTGGACTCAAATCGCTTACTTGAAGAGTTACAGGGAGAAGATATATATAATACTACCTACAGCCGGATATACTTTGATACCAGCTGGATACCTCTAACCTTACATCTATACTACAAGACTCTAGGTGAGGTCTTTCAGACATTTTGCCTGAGAGTTGGTAGTCAGGACATGTCCCTGACTTACCTTTTGTCACCAACTAAAGTTGGTAACATGTACTATCATAAAAAGGTGAACAGTAGAATAAAGTATGGTCAACAACATGGCTCTTTAGGAAGATGCCATGCTGTATCAGAGGTCTGCAGCGGACTGTCAGGGACCATACTTTTATCTGCTGGTCATAGCAATGTCTTCCGAAGGATAAAGTACTTCGGAAGAATAACTTCTTCCGAAGGCACTTATACTTCGGAAGACTGCTTCTTCCGAGGCTTGGAGTCTTCTTTGTCTTCGGAAGCAGACTTTGTCTTCGGAAGCTCAGACTTTGTCTTCAGCTCTTTCATCAGACTTTGTCTTCGGAAGCTCAGACTTTGTCTTCAGCTCTTTCATCAGACTTTGTCTTCGGAAGCTTTCAGACTTTGTCTTCGAAAGATAGTCTTCAGCTGTTGGCTTCAGCTGTTGTCTTCAGCAGTTGACTTCAGCTTTTGCCTTCAGTAGATATCTTCAGCTGTTCTTCAGACTTTCGGAAGATCTCTTGCTCAGCTTCGGAAGCCTTTGAATGTAGTACCAAAAATGACTATGTGAAGTAGTTTTGGTTGCACCATCCTTATCATGATCCAACACTCATTTCTTTGGCTGAAAATTGAGTCTTTGAAGCTGAAAATTCAGACTTGGTTCAACAAGATTTGGATCTTGAAGAGAAGAAGGAAGTTGGTGTTGCATCCTAACAAGCAAGGTGTTTGAAGAGCTTGTGGGTATCACGGTTTGAGGTCTTCTCCATTGAAGACTAGCCATTCAAACACTCATCATCTTCATCTCATCCTTCTTTCATTCGTTTTGAAGGCTGCTAAAAGGTAGTTATGGCAGCCCTTTGTGGCTGTCATATTATCTTGTTTTATGTACACATAGCATGCATATTCACATAAAATGATCCTTTGATATATGGGTTTGTTTTATACATTAATATGGTCACCTAATGAACATATTTTTCAGCTTATAACAAGTTTATAAAGTTGTAATTCCGCTGCGTTTTCAGAAAGTTTAAGAGGTTAAACTATGATTTTATGTTCTAACAAACCCATCAATGGCATCAAGAGCCGGTTATGTGGATAGCTTGCTTGTTCTTGTCCTTTAAAATCGGTTTTAAAGGGTGATTATCAACTCATTAGAGGCTGATTTTGGTTGATTCAATAAACCCCATGTCTTTCAAAGTTATATCTTCATGCTTATGATTAAACTTTGAAAGATAGGAATGTCAATTGGTTGATAGTTTTGGTTGTTGTTTGTTTGGACAAACAAACCCTAATTTTCAGTTTGTGTTGGCTGAAAATTTAGGGTTTGATGGGGTTTATTTTGTTTATTAAATGATGTTGATGATTGTTCATATGATAGTGCATAACCTAGCTTAGACCTTGTGTTGTTTTGGTTTGGATTGAATGTATTTATTTAATTATATTCATTCAATTGGGTTGTAAAGTTTTGTGCTTATATTTTGTCTATTTATTCATTGGATGTAATAATAGATTAGGAGTATTTTTCTTCACTAGAAAATATGTATTAGGATATATATTTTGTAAAAGAAGATACTCAGGAAGGAAGCACAAGAGGAAGACATAAAAGAAGGACTTGAAGCATATGGATGCAAGTTCAAGTGGGGTCTATGAAGACCTCAATTTTGTGTTGTATTCAACCCTTAGGAAAGACCAAATGACCACACTTGTGATGGCAAACAAGTGTGGTCACAATAGTAGCTATGGTTATGCACATTGTGGTTGTTTATATTATGCTTGTTTGATTATGATTTTATGAATGATTGTATAATATTTGCATATGATAAACAATCTTAATAAAAATGATCTTAACAAGCTAATACAAAAATGTTTCTAAATCTTTAAGTGCTAATAAATGGTTATTAAAAGGATTAATGATTACATAATAAAATGGGTTTTATTAAAAGGACCATAGGGTATCTTGTATTTGAAAGCATGCAAATACAAGTACATAGAGTTTTCTAAACTAGAATTATGAAATCTCTAAATATTTGACAAACAAGTTTAACACCGTCCTTTTGCACAACACTTGAGTCATTTGGAAACTCTCAATGGGATAAAGGCCACCTAACCATTTAGAGGGAACTTGTGACTTAAGGTGGGGATACCACATTTATGGGATAAAGGTCACCTAACCACTTATGTGGGTAAACTCACACGTGTGTGCAAGTAGGGTAACTTGATTTGCAAACCATGTTAAATGGATCACCTACAATATGGTTTCCAAATGGTGTTGATGGGATTAACATGCCGACTTTACATATGATGTTTAAAGTCGATCCCATGCCTCTAGAAGTTGCAAATGGTTGCATCCGTCAATCGTTGACCACCTTATTAATTTAAATCGTGGGATAAAGGTCACCTAACCATAATTTAAATGTAATGTTGGGTTCTAGATTTTAGTATGAAAATGACCTTAAAAGGTATTAATTATTAAAAATAGCAATATCAAAAATATTAAAATAGATCTTTGTTAAATTTTATAGATGGCCACCAATAATGACAGTCATGATAACTCATCCGCGTCCACCCAATCATTACGAGCGATCCTCCAAAAGGAATGTCTAAATCATAATAATTTCATTGATTGGTATCGAAACTTGAGAATTGTTCTCAAGCAAGAGATAAGATCATATGTTTAAGACGACCCTATCCCCGATCAGCCTACTGAGGATGATGAGGAGGCCTACAACGATTGGTTGAAGTACAGTGAGGACTCCGTCCAAGTGTCTTGTCTCATACTAGCGAGCATGACTCCGGATCTCCAAAAGGAGTATGAACATCACGGAGCTTATGACATGATAACCCAGCTGAAGGAAACGTTCCAACAGCAAGCAAGGGTTGAGCGCTTCGAAACGGTTCGAGCAGTCCATGCATGTCGTATGGACGACAACCAATCTGTTTATCTTATGTACTTAAGATGAAAAGTCATATTCTCGAGAGGCTTAATTGTCCCGTCTCGAAGAAATTAGCCACGGATTTGATCCTAAATGGCCTTACCAAAAAGTTTGAGACATTGTGTTGAATTACAACATGAATTCATGGGAAAAGAGCATTGGTGAGCTTCACTCAATGCTTAAAACGGCCGAGGCGGCCATGGGTAAAAGGGTTTTATCCGTTCTCACCATTAATGAAGGTGGGAACAAAAAAAGGCCTCATCCCGCACCTAAGGCAAAGGTTGCCAAGGGTAAGGGACCCGTCTGGGGAAACGGAAAGGGGTGAAAAGGGTGCCACCCAAACCACAAGAGAAGAAGCAAAAGGTTGCTACTAATGACCCATGCTTCAAGTGTGGGGAGATTGGACATTAGGCAAGAAATTATCCTGTCAATCTCCAAGAGTTGAAAGCAAAGAGGGATGCCGGGCAGACCTCAGATACAATATACATGATTCATATTGATCTTAATATTACATCTTCTAACACATGGGTATTGGATACCGGATGTGGAACTCATATTTGCAATTTGTTGCAGGGGTTCAAAAGAAGTAGGGACTTCAATCAAGGGGATGTTAGTCTCTTCATGGACAATGGAACCAAAGTCCAGTTGAAGCTCGTGGGGACTACATCCTAAAACTTCCAAGTGGCTTGGATGTTATTTTGAAGAATGTTTTGTATGCTCCTAGTTTGACTAGGAACATTATTTCTGTATCCCAATTAAGACATTATGATTATGTATTATCTTTTGTTGAAAATGATATTCATGTTTCTTTAACTGATATGTTCTATTTTAAAGCTATACCCATTAATGGTATTTATGAATTGGTTCATGAAAATACTTTAAATAGTTCATTATACCAAACTAACACCAAGAAACTCAAGTTGGATTTGAGTGATACCTATCTTTGGCATTGTCATCTTGGTCATATAAACAAGAAATGTATACAAACACTTCAAAAGAATGGTCTTTTAAAAACAAATGAATGTGACTCATTTGATGTATGTGAATCTTGTTTACAAGGAAAAATGACTAAGGCACCCTTTAGTGGAACTAACGAAAGGGCAAAAGATTTAATAGGAATCATACATTCAGATGTATGTGGTCCTTTTAAGCCAATGACTAGGAATGGTGAAAGATACTTCATTACCTTTACCGACGATTATAGTCGCTATGGGTATGTGTACTTATTAAGGCACAAAGATAAAGCTTTTGAAACGTTCAAAATCTTCAAGAATGAAGTAGAAAATCAACTCAACAAGTCAATTAAAGTTCTCCGCACCGATAGAGGAGGTGAATACCTAAGTAATGTTTTTCAAGATCATCTTAGGAGTTGTGGGATTGTCTCATAACTCACTCCACCTGGAACACCACAACATAATAGTGTGTCTGAGAGGAGGAATCGAACCTATTGGATATGGTCCGATCTATGATGGCTAGAAGCACATTACCTCTATCATTTTAGGGTTTCGCTTTGCTCTCCGCGGCCCGTATTCTAAATATGGACCCAACCAAAAAGGTGGAAAGGACACCCTTTGAAATATGGCATGGAAGAGTTCCATCCCTATCATACTTAAGGGTCTGGGATTGTGAGGCTTATGTTAAGACTCCCACCCCAAACAAATTGGAAGTCCGATCCACCAAGTGTATCTTTGTTGGATATCCTAAAGATTCTATGGGATATTATTTCTATGATCCACTGGAACAAAAGGTGTTTGTTGCCAGAAAGGGTGAGTTCTTAGAAGCAAAGTTCCTTATGGAAGAAACTAGCAGTAGAACAGTGGATCTTGAGGAGGATCAAGAACCACAACCTGATGCACGCTTGGTTGAAACTAGCACTCAACATGAGGATGTTGAGGATGATCAAGTGGTTGATCAATACACACAAAACGTTCGCAGTAGTGGTAGAACTAGTAATCCACCTGAAAGATACGGATTTTTCATGGATGGATGCTATGTGGTAGATTCAGATGAACCAACCACATACCATGATGCAGTGTCCAATTTGGATTGTGACAAATGGTTTGAAGCCATGAACGTTAAGATGTAATCCATGTATGACAATCAAGTTTGGGAACTTGTTGAACCACCACTTAACTCCAAGATAGTTGGGAGTAAGTGGGTTTTCAAGAAGAAAACCGATATGCATGGAAACTTGGATACTTATAAAGCTAGACTTGTAGCAAAGGGTTTCACTCAAACTCAAGGGGTTGACTATGATGAAACTTTCTCACATGTTGCGATGCTAAAATCTATAAGGATATTGTTTGCTATAGCTGCTCATTATGATTATGAGATTTGGGAAATGGATGTCAAAACCGCTTTCCTAAATGGATATCTTGAGGAAGATGTCTATATGGTTCAGCCTGAAGGTTTTGTCGATCCAAAACATCCTAATAAAGTATGCAAGTTAAAGAAATCAATCTATAGATTGAAACAAGCATCGAGAAGCTGGAATCACCGTTTTGATGAGGAGGTAAAGAACTTTGGCTTCATCAAAAATGCTGATGAGGCTTGTGTGTATAAGAAAGCTAGTGGGAGCATAACAACTTTCCTAGTATTGTATGTCGATGACATACTACTATTTGGAAATGACATTCCAACCTTGGAAGGTGTAAAAAACTAGCTTGGAAGTTGTTTTTCCATTAAGGATCTTGGTGAAGCTGCCTATATTCTGGGAATAAAGATCTATAGGGATAGATCAAGGCGGTTGATTGGTTTAAATCAGAGTGCATATATTGATAAAATCTTGAAAAGGTTCAAGATGGAGAACTCTAAGAAAGGTACGGTACCTATTCAAAGAGGAGCAATATTGAGTACGACTCAATGTCCCAGCTCAAAGGATGAGCAGGATAGCATGAAGGCAATCCCATACGCATCTGCTATTGGATCCATCATGTATGCAATGATATGCACTCGACCGGACGTTTCGTGTGCATTAAGCATGACAAGCCGATACCAGCAAAATCCTGGAAACAGTCATTGGATGGCTGTTAAGAACATACTTAAGGGCCTAAGGAGGACGAAAGATATGTTCCTAATCTATGGATCTGGTGATGAGGAACTCGTTGTAAAAGGTTACACGGATGCAAGTTTCCAAATCGATCGTGATGATTCACGGTCACAATCGGGATATATTTTCATTCTGAATGGAGGAGCGGTCTCTTGGAAGAGCTCCAAACAGGATGTGGTGGCTCTATTAACTACAGAGTCAGAATACGTCGCCGCCTCATTGGCAGCTCAAGAAGCTGCATGGTTGAAGAAATTCATTACCGATCTAGGGGTTGTCCCTTCCATTTAGGACCCCCTAGAGATCTTTTGTGATAACGAGGGTGCGATTGCTCAAATCAAGGAACCTCGTGCTCATCAAAAGACTAGGCACATTGAGCGGAGATTCAACTACATACGAGATGAAGTTGAAAAGGGAAAGATATGTATTCGCAAAGTTCACACGGATCAAAACATTGCGGATCCTCTTACGAAGCTCCTTGAAAAGGCAAAGCATGAAGGTCATACTTGTGCCATGGGACTTTGATATTCTAGTGATTGGATTTGATCTGTAAATTTTGTATTTGTATATATGGAACTCTTTATTATTTGAATAAAGTTATTTGGTTATAATGTTTCAATTAATGTTCCAATTTAGCATGTTTAATCCATGAGTAAATTGTTTACTCTAAATGTCCGTAGTCCTTCAGACTTGTGGGAACAAGTGTGAGGGTAAGATTGTTATGAACTTGGATTGGTTGATATTCATAAGGATGAATATAGAGCAATTGGTTGCTGCCAAGGTTCATAGATATTTGTGGGATGCAAATATTGGACTGACCTGCATCTCAAATATTACTACATGGAATCTTCCTGATTGATCATAAGTAAATTTGAGTAAAGGCGAACATCATTTGGTATCCTCTGACCTGAGATACATATTGGGTCTTGATATTTACTAAATATTATACTTTGGCTTAGTTCTTTGCTGTCCTGAAATATGGCAGTACATAAGTCTGAGTTCAGGTATGATATAAGGTAACTGTGAGAGACGTATGTAGTCAAGATGTGATTTGTCCCTCTTATTCGTTAAGTATAAGATGTCTAAGGCCTGATAAAGTTAAATCAATGGAGAATGATCACTCTGTGTCTCTAAGATTTAACATGACATCTGCGACAAAGGGATAGATGATCGTTTCACCTAAAACATTTCAAGTATGGTACTTGAAGAGGATGATGTTATTGAATGGTACTTAGTCATATGTATTAAGGGTAGTAAACCAATTGTTAGGCGGTATTTACTGCTAGCATCAATCTTCTATGAATCTTGTGCAAGTGGGAGATTGTTGGATCTTATATGCCCAAGACACATATAAAATTGATGTGGTTAGTACGTTATGATCCAAGTCACGTCATACCCAATAACAAGCCGAACAAACACCAAATAAACATTTACTTGTTGATAAGATCATACAATAAATGTTGACACCTATTTAGAAAATTGTTTTCTAAATATTTCTTGTGTGAAAGAACAACATTATATGTGGATAATATGTTCATGAGATAATTTTATTTGTTTCATTATACTATATAAATGTAGCAACCGAATTCTAATTCCGTTGTTAACTTACAATTATAATTATTAGAAATTTTAATTACCACACTTAAAAATCAAGATGCTCGTATTCACGGAAGTAAATTAGTAGACATGCTACGAAGATTTTATTAGTAGAGTTCATCGGTATCAGGTTAAATTTAGCAACATCCGCGGTATTTATACCAAAAGGATTTAGACATTGAATTTGTATCCAATATCAATTTATTATTAAGAGCAAAGATATTTTATAGTATATGAACCATCCATCTTTAAAATAGATATAAGACATTTTATCATCAGAAATTCCCTTAGCGATGAAAATTGTGTGTATATTCTTTCATTAAGTTAATATGTTGTGTATTACACAGGTTGAATAAATAAAATACTAAATAATTAGTAATGAAAAATTATTAATTATAAAACAATATTTTGAAATAAAATATGATTAAAATTACGTATGAGTAAAGAGTATAAGTAATAAAATAATGATATTATTTTTCTTAAACTTTTATCTTTTAATGTTTTTAGGATTTGGTTAAATAGACACCCCGTTATTTTAAATCAACACCCTAAAATTTTTATACGGGTCGTATAGCTACCCATACGCATCGTATAGGGGCACGTATAGCCCTATACGGGGCGTATAACCCCTCTGACAACCCCCTGAATTTTTCCTCGTAGTTAGTGTCGAAATTAGCTATACACGTCGTATAGCCCTATATGTGTCGTATAGGGGGGGTCGTTTAGTGCTATATGGGGCGTATAGCTCTCTGACAGCCCCTCTGAATTTTCCTTGTTTTCAGTGCATTCGACCCTATATGTCGCGTATGGACCCATACGCGACGTATAGGGGTGTCGATTTATCAGGATAGGTGTTTAAATATTAGGACCTTTTTTATCACAAACAACTAAAACATTTTGTTTTAAAGCAAACTGTTGTAAAAAAATGTTCTTTACTAAAAAGTTTTTTATTATCGCTCTGAATTTTAATTATTATGCTTCATAGTAATTTTATTTTCTAAAAACATTGATTTTAAACTATTAAATGATCCCTGGTGTTTGGTTAAATTGCATTTTTTGACCCCAGACTTCAAAAATTATAAAGTTAGTCTAAATTTTTGTTAGACATTGCAAGTTTAGTCCTTAAATTTTTAGAAATTGCAGAGTTAGTCCAAACTTTTATGTGGACATTATGTTTTTTATCCTTAAATATAAATTTAAAATTAGTTCAAACTTTATGAAATGCATAAAAGTTAAATAAATTTAATACAAGGGACTAAAAGTGCAATAAGTACACAAAAGTTTGAACTAATTTTATAATTTTTAAAGTTTGGGGACCAAACATTCAATCTGGTTAGACCACAAGTACTATTTATGCACTTTCTCTATTTTATATTTTTAGTAAAGTTTGATATTTTAGAAAAATTACTTATGTTATTTAAATAATTCTTTTTTATAAATTACATTTATAAAAAGACTTTTCTTAATTATTAAAAACTATTTTAATCTAAAAAAATAAATAATATAAATTGATAGTTAATATAATTATTTAATAGGAGAGATAAGTGAAATAACAAATGGGTGGGAAACCCATTTAAACAAGCATATCTCGGCCGCCCAAGGGGCCTTGGGAACATCCATATCTTGCCTTGTTTCTTGCAAGTTTTTACTACTAGAACACTCTTCTATCATTAGTCTCTCTTACACTCTCTCTCACACACACAAGAAACTCTCCTTTCTCTCATTTTCTTTGGCTGAAAATTGAGTCTTGAAGCTGAAAATTCAGCCTTGGTTCAACAAGATTCGGATCTTGTAGAGAAGAAGGAAGTTGGTGTTGCATCCTAACAAGCAAGGTGCTTGAAGAGCTTGTGGGTATCAAGGTTTGAGGTCGTCTCCATTGAAGACTAGCCATTCAAACACTCATCATCTTCATCTCATCGTTCTTTCATTCGTTTTGAAGGCTGCTGAAAGGTAGTTATGGCAGCCCTTTGTGGCTGTCATATTATCATGTTTTATGTACACATAGCATGCATATTCACATAAAATGATCCTTTGATATATGGGTTTGTTTTATACATTAATATGGTCACCTAATGAACATATTTTTCAGCTTATAAACAAGTTTATAAAGTTGTAATTCCGCTGCGTTTTCAGAAAGTTTAAGAGGTTAAACTATGATTTTATGTTCTAACAAACCCATCAATTATAACTTATATTATTAGATATATTATTTGTATTCTTTATATAATAGATGTCATATTGGCATTTACAGATAATATTACCTTTACGATGCTGCATATACGATCACTCGTGGATTTATGACTCCATATCGCAATACTAGGTATTGGTTAGCCGATTTCTGATGGAGAAGGTCATTAACTAAGGAAGAAAGATTTAATCATGCTCATGCTTGCCTTAGAAATGTTATTGAGCGTGCTTATGGTGTATTGAAGGCAAGATTCTCAATAATAAAACAAATGGATCGTTATCCTTTTCCAGTGCAAAGAGACATAGTCATTGCTTGTTTTGCAGTCCATACTTTTATAAGAAAATACAATATTCAAGATGAACTATTTACAAACTTTGAAGAGAACACTATGATTACCCCTGATGGTGAAGGTAGAGGAAGTGAGGGTCAAAACACATAAGCCATGGAGTGGGGTTCAAAAGACGTTGAATATATGGCTACTTTGCATGAGCAAATTGCTAATCAATTGCTTTCAGATGCTTCAAGTTAGATTTATATGCAAAATCTTGTAATATGTTTGAAATTCGATATGTTTCTTTGGATTATGTTTGATTTATGTTTAACTTGTATTTTGTATGACATTTTGAATTTTAAGGTATTATGTTATTTTTATAAATTTGGCTATTTTTATTGATTACACAACAGCAGTTAAATTTAAACTCGTCAAAACAACGGGGTAATATGGTTATTTTTATCATTCAGCAGAGTCAGTCAGATATTAAATTAAACATCCAAGGGGCTGTTTGATTGTGCTGACTGAGTAAGATCTGACTGAGTCAGAAGCTGACCCAGTAAGAAGTTCCGACTGGGTATGCATCTGACTGAAACTTGGCTGTTTGATTCGGTATCTGACTAGAACCAAATCGATTCGGTATTTACGTAACAATATTTTCTTTGACGGACAAAAAGACCGTATATTTTCTAATCAACTAGAATCATTAACAATCTTAATCAACTACTAAATCAAAATCAAAATCATAATAATCATACACAAATCAATCATAATAATCACACACAAATTAATCTTTTCATAAATTACACTTTATACCTTCTAACAAAAACATACATTCCAATAACATCATCATCAACAATCCCAAATGAGCTTCTGAAAACACAAATCTTCACCCACCGTCTCATCGGAAACATCCATCGGAAAACCACCAACTTCCGCCGCCGCCCACGGCGGAAACAACCACTCCTCCACCGAGTCCACCACCGTCACCTGACACAACGATTCCGGCGAGTCAACCCCATTCAAACTCGGCAACTCAACGATCTCCTCTAACTCATCACCGGAGCTCACAGCACCACCACCGTCACCTGCCAGAAACCAACCACCACCACTCACAGCACCACCACGGTGCAAAGATCAAGGTCGCGAGGGAGCGGCGGCCTGTGGGTCGCGACCGTGATGGAGGTTGTGGGGATCTGCTGCTCCGGTCGAGGGATTGGGGTCAGGTTATGGAGGGGGCGGTGCAAAGATCAAGGTCGCGAGGGGGCGGGGACCTGCGGGTCGTGACCGTGACGGATGTTCTGGGGATCTGCTGCTCCGGCGAGGGATTGGGGTCAGGTTGTGGAGGGGGTGGTGCAAAGATTAGAGGTGCAAAGATCAGGTTGTGGAGACTGGGTCAACATATTTTCTTTTTAGGTCTGGGTCAGCAATAGAGACCCGGTCAGCTAGCCACTTTCTCAAAATCAAACGGGCTGACTCGCTGACCGAGTCAGCCGGTCAGCCGGGTCAGCCCGGTCAGCCGAAAACAAACAGCCCCCAAGTTTCAGTCAGATACAGACTCAGTCAAAACTTCTAACTGGGTCAGCTTCTGACTCAGTCAGATCCTACTCAGTCAGTAGTAATCAAACAGCCCTTTAGGGCTCCATTTAATGAGAACTCAAGGAGACACAATGGTGTATGACCATTTTAAAATCAGACATTACAATATCAATGAATTTTATAGTTGATTTCTATCATACCCCACCTAAAGAGGAAACACCGAGGCATGACGCAATTGAATCATAACACAAGAATAAAGAGTACTAAAAGAAATTACTTATTAAATACAAGTAGTTGATTACATCCCAGTCTTAAAACAAATAAACCAAATAAATAAATAAGTATTCATTTTATTCAAAGTCTTACTAGGTCCAACTAAAGCTTATCCTTACAACTTATCATGAGCAAATTAAGGAACTTAATTTTCATCTTAAAAACATGCTAAAATATGTCAACTAAAAAGTTGATGAGAACATAGGTTTAGAAGTATACATATAGTAGATAACAATGTACAAAGTAATAAATAATTTTTCAAATACAAGATGAGTCCACAACCAACCCTAATGATCGAATGCACTCTAATCTAACCAACTAAAACAAGAGGTCAGACTAATAGTATGTTTTTCTAGTATGCAGTTTCTGAACATGCGACTTCTTCCAAGTCAAAAAGAATACGTTGACTCAAAGGATGTTTGGTATTAATTGGCATACATCAACCCGAGTAGCGAATAGACTTGTCAGGCTAATAGATCTATCTACATACTCCCACGGCTTTCTCGAAGTTAATAGTTGTGTAGATTTTAGAAACATAAAGGGACTTTGTAGTAAAAAGTGTAATAGAATATAGTAACATATATAAGCAGTTTAGTTTCACTAGTATAAAAAAGTTATCATTGAGTTTGCAAAGACTAGTTTTGATTTTAGACATTTAATTACCAGTTTGATATGAAAAGCATGTTTTCACCCTAAAATATAAAAGATAAAAGGGGTATGAACTCACCTTGTAAAGTAGGTGTATTGATCTTCCAACTTGTAGTAACTTGGAGTGAGGATTTCTCTAAGTAAGTTTATTTAGCTAGTTTATTGTATTTGTGGATAGTTGTGGGGTTTATATTATAGAAGTTTAAGAATTGTTATTGTATACTAGATATGTGTCATCCTAGAGTAGCACATCTAACAAAAGGATTCTCAGGAAAGAGTTGGTGAATTTTAATCACTTAATAACCCCGTCTTTTCTTAGTCAGAACCTTTTTCTTGCCATATAACTACATACCAGGTGAAACGATTCTATGTATACTAGACCAAGTGAAAGATGTGTTTGGTATGTTTATAAGTATAGGGAAACAAGTGTAAATATAAGTTTAGCAAGGATGGTAATTGATGTGCTCCAAATTATACACATAAAACACATCAATTGCACATCATTTATTCTAGAAACTCCTACTAAAAATAATGATTTGATACTTAAATACTTCATATTATGTTTTTAGGCTTGGAAAAGACCAAGATGAACAAAATTAGCTTAAACAAAGAGAAAGTTGAATAAAACAAGATCCGGAATTCTAGCATGGGGTCGTGCCTCATTAAGTACGCCCCTATGACCAGCATAATACACGCCCATGTGCTTAAATTAGCATACCACTGTGATTGGACATCCGAAAGGACAAAAAGTATTGTTTCCAAAAAGTATTCACGGATGTGTGCCTCATGAGTCACGGGGTCTGACTACCCCAATCATGGGGTCGTGCCTCATGAGGCAGGGGGTGTGCACCGACAGCTTTTAGGCGTACGAGCCGACCAACTTATGTAAGCACTGTGCTAGCATGGGGTCGTGCTTTTTAGGCACGGGGCCATGCTTAAACACTCTAGAAAGCCTACAAATAGAAGGTTATTTGCAAATTTGAAGGAACTTTAGGAGGTGAAGTGTTGGAGGTCCCTCTTGGAAACCTAGCCTTTGGAGGTCCTTAGAAGGGTTTGGAGGTTCATTCAACACTTAGAAGCTCGGGATCATTTAACATCATCCATAGTGGATCACCGGTTTGATTAATCTAATTTACCGATGATTTCATGACTATCTTCTATCTTTATTGTTATGTTCAAGCTTATTATGAGCTAAACTTCATTTATTATCCTAATTTAGTGAAACTTTATATAAATTATGATAAACTAATCGTGTGATTTATATTATTATAATATTATGGTAATATTAGGAAAACTTTTGATGGGTAGCATCTACATTTGAACGGAGAGTTATAAACTTATGATTTGTAATTTTGAATGTCATACAAGGTTGAAAAACGTATGAACTAACTTTTATTTACAAAACCGGTCTTCATAATAAATCCATGGCTAATGAACTAAAATGGTTATTAGAAATCATATCATCTTAACTTTCGAATCATTTGCAAGTTCACTTTATTAGTCTGAGAAATCTATAGTAATTATTATGGTTTTATAAAATTAATGGTATGTTACAAAGGAACCTGATCAACTCTCTTTTTAATATTAAGTAATATTTTTAGAAATCATATGTTAAAATGTTTCAAGACATCTACCTATAATTATAGTGACTTTGTGTAACACCCGTATTTTTTTTTAAATGGAATAAAAGGATGAAAGAGAAAAGAAAAAGAATGAAATGAAAGTCAACCCTAAAGTTGAGGAACCAAAAGTGTCAAAAAGAACAAAAGTAATAAAAAGCTGGTGAAAAGGTGGTATGGCCGCCCATTTCACCCTGCACAACACTTCTCATGCGGATTTTAGAGAGAGAAAGAAGAAGATACGAGTTTTTGAAGAAGAAGCCAGAGAGTTCGAAGTTTTTGGTAAGAACTCTTGAATTTTGGTGCTTTAGATGGTTCTAGACCTGTCTATGTGCTTATAAATGTGACTTGTGTGTTCGGTTTGTATTGTGTGTGTGTGTGTTAGGTGATAGAAATGCCCGAGAAGTTCAAGGAAGAGTATTAAACCCGAAAACCACTAAGGTGAGTTACTAGAACCCCTTTTTACATGTTTTTATACGATTTTGGGGCTGGAAAATACATGTATGTATGTTTTTATGATGTTGGGTATTATACCCGTATGTTCATGTGTATGTGTATGTGGGTGGGGTATGTTTTGGGCAAATATATTGTATGATTATATTAAATTCATGCCTAGACTAGCATGTGAATGTTTAGAACTAAGTGATATAATGTTTGGGACTAGAAACAACTTAAAAATATATGAACAGGTTGCTAATACGCCTATACAAGGCTCATAAGCCTGAATAGTCCTCACACTCCCAGGACCTTGACCAGAAGCTTAAGTGTTAGGGCTTATGCTCCCCAACAGTACTCATACGCCTGAAATATGACTTAGAAAACTAAGTACGGGGTAATATGCCTAAACAGTACTCCTGAGCCTGAAATTAGGACTTAGCAAACTTACATGGTAATATGCCCAAATAGTGCTCTTACGCCTGAAATTAGGACTCAGAAGACTAGGTACAGGGTAATGAGCCTAAACAGTACTCATGCGCCTGAGATTTTGACTTAGAAACTGAGTATAGGGTAATATGCCTAAATAGTGCTCTTGCGCCTGGAATTATTTTCTAAGTATAAGGTAATATGTCCCAACAGTGCTCATGCGCCCAACCAGTGCTCATGCGCCCAACCAGTGCTCATGCGCCCAACACTTAGAATTAAATGCAAAACTTTCGTGGAAGTCTGCGCAGCTAGGGTTTTGGACTAATGTTGACTAAGGTTCATTAAATGCATATGATTATGTTTGATTGACATTATGACCCTTATTATTGATAATGTTATGATTAGAGTTATTATTACTGTTATTAATATTATTAATATTAATACTGTATGACTCTTCGTGGTATGATCATGATCAAAACAGAATTTATTATCATTAATAAAGTGAAATATTAATGATAAGGAAAAGTGGAATGAAAACGAATGAACAGAAGTCTTGCAAGCAAATGTATAGAGGTGCACACCCCTGGCAGGTGTTAGCTCAACTATTATGCGGGTTAGCTACCCCGAAGGATGCACACAGGGTCAATCCTTGAGATCGACAATGAGGTGAGCAACTTTGTGTTACAACAGACTCGGTTAGCAGGCAATCCGTGAGATTGCCACTGAGGTGAGCAACCATGTGTTGCAACAGACTTGGCTAACATTTGATCGTGAGAGATCGATATTGAGGTGAGCGGCCTTGTTGTCACAACAGACTCGTAAGAACGAACGTAAAGACCAGAAGAGTAATGGAAAAAGTACGAATTGAACGAATGATGAAGATAATAAAAATATTACCCATGTGTATGTACGATGTGTGACCACATACGAAAGAAATGAACAGTTTGAAACGAAAAGTAAAGTATTTCAATTATAAAACTAGAACTCACTCAGCAATGCTGAATTTTATGTATTTTCCAGTTGGCAGGTAAAACGTTGCTGAGGATGGCACGCGGGGGATGGCTACTCGGCGGGGCAAGACTGACATTCATTCTCCATAGATATCACTGTTGTTTTGTAATGCAGTTAAACCATTCTTTTATAACCTAATTAAACTAAGGTGTATTGCTTGGCAACGGTGTTTATAATGAAATGAATGGCTTTTGTTAAATTATTCCGCTGCTTAAATTTATAATATGTAATGTTTTATGCTGTGAATGATGACCAACTGTGAGCGTCCCGGGAACCGAGCCTTACACGTTGATTGATCAGTATTGTAAGTTACTCAAGCTGGTGTCCTAGTCACTACAGAGCTGACAGACGAGAAATCCGTTTTGGCTCATGTTTATAAACATTAACATAATTACATTAATTAGTAACTTTAACCATACCATTAATTCATTACATTTACATAAGTTTAATCTAAATTAGGATAATAGCCTTACTTCACTTAAAGAATCACCAAAAGTCTCAATCTATCTTTATATATCTTTAGTTATCATTATTTTGTTTAACTTATTATTTCCTATATCAAAATTGATAGTCAATTATGAAGATTGTTGAGTAGGCTTAGTGTGTCCACGGATTGATACTTGGTTCTTACCATCACTATATTACCGCATGACTATACACTTGCCTTTTGTGTGTGTAGTTTAGTATAAGTAATAACCATTTAAAATTGAATCTGCAAAAAATCTTTATAAAAATATATACTATCCGCATACACCAATAATAAACAAGTATAGTATAGGGTTACAATTAAAAATATAAAGAATTGTAACACCCAAAATTTTGATTAGACAAAGAGAAATAATAAGAAGAAAAGAAAAGAAATAATTTTGGAAGGAAAGGAAAAGAAAGAAAAAGTGGAAGGGGGTATTGTGTAAAAGTACAAAGAAAAGGCAAATATCTGATATACATAGGGATGGCTGCTCACACTTTTCTCACAACCCCAAATCTTCGAAATATTCTAGAGAGAGAAAGAGCAGACCACGAGAATTTAAAGGAAGAAAAAGAAGAAGAGTGCGGATTCAAGGTACAAGGTCTCACGGTGATGGGTTTTGAAGAAGCCATACCCAGCAACACAATGTGAGTTCTAAGACCCCTTCTTTTATGCATTTTCGAACGATTTTGGGGGCTGGAACACATCTTGAAACTGTTTTTGAGTTGTGGGTGTTTAACCCGTACATGTATGTATATGTATATGTGTATACGGTCTGTTCGGGACGCTGGTTCCACTACATGTGAACTTTACAGAACAGATATATATGATTCACGCATGAATGTTCATAGGTATACTGTTAATGTATATTCTAGAATGGTATATATGATGTTTAGGTGGTTCTAAATGGGTAATATGATGAATCTGTGCTAAGGGTCTGTTAAATGATGAACGAGTATGAAAAAGGGGCACAGGTTAGGTTGCAAGTCACCCTAGACAACCGCATCAACTTTATGCGGACAGCCCACGAAATGCGGCTAAGGCAGTCAGCCGCATTAACCAATGCGGAAGGTTAAGAAATGCGGTCCAGGCATTGTCTCATCCGCATTGTCCTAATGAAAACAAGTGGCCAAGGCATCTCAGCCGCATTGACTAATGCGGACGAATGAAAGGAATGCGGCTGTGGCAATTGACTGCCGCGTTGACCAATGCGGACAAGTCCAAAAATGTGCTAAGGCATTTCTCAGCCGCATGGACTAATACGGGTAGATCATAAAATGCGGATAAGGCATTCCTCATCCGCAATGACTAATGCGGATGGTCAGACTAATGCAGATGAACCAGAATGTGAAATGCGGATTAAGCTTAGTAAGATCTGATTTATTTGGGTAAACGAGTAACATAGGCATGATGATGATGATGATGTTGCATGGGTATACCTACTGTATACCATATATGTATGATGCCTTGTATGATGATGAATGAATGTTATGTGTGTGTTCCTTATGATTATGTATGTTTATCTTTCCGAAACTTTACGAATTATCGAAATGAATGAATGAAGTATTATGTAACGAAAAGTGAAAGATAATGAAAGAGGAACAAGATGATGAATGCATGTATTAATAAATAAATGAAAAGAAATATGATGATGAATACATGCATTAATGAATGAACGAACTAAGTCTTGCAAGCATTGAATAAGGTAAACAGGTCTTTCTTTGTGATTGACCATATTCATGGTACCTCTACCGCTTACCTACTAGTACTGTGGCATACGCTTTGATTCACGGCCCAGTAGCTAAGACTGATCGGGGTATAGCATATGGTATTGGTACGAAAGAAATTCAATGTGCAAGCAAAGATGAAACGGGATTCTTGTCATTCGACCACAGTAATCATAGCCGAGTGCTATGAAGTGGGTAAAGCCTGACAGGATCCATATGAGAATTTAAAAATAATGATGTATAAAGAATGATGAAGATAATAATAAATATTATCTTTGTATATGTATGATGTATGATCACGTGAAAGAATGGTTTATAGTGGGAACTAAATATGTTTATTATAAAACTAGAACTTACTCAGCAACGCTGACTTTTATGTGTTTCCAGTTGGCAGGTAGTGTTGCTGGGGATGGCACGAGGCGACTACTCAGATCTTTGGGGATGGTATTCTCCTTTTGATAATGCTGCCACGCAATGGGATGCGGGCGCATAATGCATGCAACAACTTATGTTGCATGCAAGTGTCAAGTGTTCCTTAAGGATCCCGATAAACGGGATTACCTAAGGAACCTTCCTTAAGGATCATGATAAACGGGATTACTTAAGTAATCTTCTTTAAATTTTAGTTTTTATATATTTGTATTAGCGGTCACCGCTTATGACTATTTTGTAATCAGCAACGATGTAATCTTTGTACAAGCTTTTATGATGAAATGAAATGTATCTTTTGAGTGTTTCCGCTGCAATGTTTTATTTTAAAATATGCGATGAATGACCAACTGTGAGGTGCCCGGGAAGGGGGCCTTACAAGTTGGTATCAGAGCCAAAGTTTAAGTGAAATGGGTAAATTTTCCAAATAAACCTAAACTTAAACTGAAAATGGGACAGAAAGGAAGAGAATGCCATCTGAGTAGTTGCATGCCATCAGGTATTTTCTTAAAGATTAACTGGTATTATGTGCGCATGTGATGTGATTTATGTGTACTGTTAGATTTAGATACTAATGTAGTCAGGACGGGTGATGCTCGGGGTGCGAAGAGTAGAGTAAGTGGCTAATCACTGCTGGCCACTGTAATTAGGGACTTACCATACTTGACATAAACTGAGCTATTTCCTTGAATGACCGTGTTAGTATTTGAACCTTTCAGTGTGATAGAAGATGGTCGGTGGTAGATCATCTAAGACTTCACGTGGTGGACGTGGTGCTGAACCACGAGTCACAAGAGGAAGACCTAGGGTAGAAAAGGAGGTTCCTGGAGAACCTGATACTACTCATCCGAAGGAAGTGGATGAGAGTGCTGATTTAAGGGCCTCGGTAAAAGAGGCAGTGGTCGAGGAGGTGCACCAGGTCATGCAGACGATCTTACCGTCTGTAGTGACCGAAGTGATAAAGGCTGTACGTGAAGATGAGAGGCGAGGGAGGAATCGATCCTCAGGGAGACAGCAACAAACAGAGCCGGAAACGGTTCTATCTGATGATGAAGAGGAAGAGGAGGAAGAGCAGGTACGGGAGACAACACGGGGTTGTAACTACGGGGCATTTATGAGGTGCAAGCCCCCTACTTTTGACGGTTCTGGCACTGCTACTGATGCTCACCAATGGGTGAGAGAAATGGAGGCTGTCCTCGATATTAGTGATTGCCAGGAGGACAAGAAGGTGAAGTTTGCTACCCACTCTTTCACGGGGTCGGCTTTGTGCTGGTGGGACAATATAGTCCAAGCCGAGGGTAGCAGGGCCATATGGAAGATGAAGTGGGCCGAGTTAAAAAGGATGGTGATCGAGGAGTTCAGTCCTCGTCGGGAAATGGACAAAGTTGAGAGAGAGTTCCTGCAGTTGGAGGAAGGGACGATGACCCACTAACAATACACCACCAACTTCAATGAAATGGCGCGGTTGGTGCCGGATCAGGTGACGCCAGTGTCTCGAAAGATCAACCGGTATATTCAGGGGCTGCCAGCTGACATCCACAGGCATTTGATTATTGCTCGACCGAGCACCTTTAGGTCGGCAGTGGTTTTGGCTGAGAGATTATATGATGAACGGGCTGTGGTGGTGAAGGCTGAGATTAGTAAGAAGGGAGGTGGTGAGAGAAACTGGCAGGGGAAGAGGTTTGGTCGAGGTGATACTTCGACGAGTAACAAGAAGACAAGGGTGGATGACCGCCGTGTGGTCATATCAGGAGCAGGGTTGAGGAAGTGTGGCCAGTGTGGAAAGGAGCACTCGGGGGAGTGCAAGTGGGGATCAAACATCTGTTTCAGATGCGGGAAGGCAGGGCATATGTCAAAGGATTGCCGGACAGGCAAATGTTTTAACTGTAGGGAAAGTGGTCATATGAGCAGAGACTGCAAGAAGCCGAGGGCTGAGGGATCAGGGGCGAAGAAGACGGGAGGTGAAGAACCGAGAGCAAAGGCCAGGACATTCACGATGACGCAGGAGGAGGCCAGGACGGACCCTGATGTTGCGTCCGGTACGTTTCTGGTGAACCAAACTTTAGCCTCTGTATTATTTGATTCGGGTGCCAGTAGGAGTTTTATTTCTGCTGCCTTCTGTACTAAGCTGCCTGTTAGTAGTAGACGTGTTGATGTGCCCTTTGATGTAGAAACTGCCATAGGTAAGTCTACTAGGATCTCTGAGGTGATAGAGGGTTGTGATGTTGAATTGGAGGGCCATAAATTTCTGGTTAGACCCTTCGCTATGACTTTAGGAGGTTTTGATTTGGTGCTTGGGATGGATTGGTTGGCGGACTTTGAGGCGAACATCGTGTGTCGCAAGAAGATGATTCAATTGACAGCGCCCGGCGGTAGTTCAGTGACAGTTTATGGTGATCGGGTTACTACGATTCCGAAGGTGATCTCAATGGCTGTGGCGGGAAAATGTATGAGGCGTGGGTGCAGCGCCTACTTATGTTATGTAAAAGATGTAGAAACGCCAACACCACAACTATCGATGTTCCGGTGGTGTGTGATTTTCCAGACGTGTTCCCGGAAGACTTATCGGGATTGCCACCTTACCGAGAGATCGAGTTCCAGATTGACCTGATACCGGGTGCTCAACCTGTCGCCAAGGCACCGTATCGATTGGCCCCGACGGAAATGAAAGAGTTTATGGAGCAGTTGCAAGAGCTGTTGGATAAGGGGTTCATTAGACCGAGTATCTCACCTTGGGGTGCTCCGGTCCTGTTTATGAAGAAGAAAGACGGTAGTATGAGGATGTGCATCGACTACCGTGAGCTGAACAAGTTGACGGTGAAAAATAGATACCCCTTGCCAAGAATCGATGATCTGTTTGATCAACTTCAAGGCGCCAGTTGGTTTTCACGAATAGATCTTCGATCGGGCTACCATCAGCTGAAAGTGAAGGAACAAGACATCCCTAAAACAGCTTTTCATACGCGCTACGGTCACTACGAGTTTCTTGTCATGTCATTTGGTTTGACTAATGCGCCAGCTGCTTTTATGGATCTGATGAACCGAGTGTGTCGGCCGATGTTGGATAAATCAGTGATCGTCTTTATTGATGACATCTTGATTTATTCAAGAAGCGAAATAGAGCATGCCGGTCACATTCGAGAAGTGTTAGAGACGTTGAGGAGGGAGAAATTGTACGCCAAGTTCTCCAAGTGCGCATTCTAGTTGCGCGAGGTTCAATTTTTGGGTCACGTGGTTAATCCAGAGGGAATTATGGTCGATCCGGCAAAGGTGGAAGCGGTAATGCAATGGAAGTCTCCAAAGACGCCATCCGAAATCCGCGGTTTCTTGGGTTTGGCAGGCTACTACAGAAAATTCATTCAAGACTTCTCCAAGATTGCTTCTCCACTGACCAAGTTGACCCGGAAGGATGTGAAGTTTGTATGGGGTCAGGCTCAGGAAAAGGCGTTTGAAGAACTGAAGACGAAGTTGACCCAAGCTCCAGTATTGGCATTACCCGATGGAAGCAATGACTTGGTGGTTTATTCTGATGCTTCCTACTCGGGGTTGGGGTGCGTATTAATGCAAAGGGGAAAGGTGATAGCCTATGCATCCCGACAGCTGAAAGTTCATGAGGTTAATTATCCTACTCATGATTTGGAGCTAGCAGTTGTGGTCTTCGCGTTAAAGATTTGGAGGCACTACCTCTACGGAACAAAGTGCACCATCTTCACAGACCACAAGAGCTTGAAGTACTTCTTCGAGCAAAAAAATTTAAATATGAGGCAGAGGCGATGGTTGGAGCTGATAAAAGACTATGATTGTGAGATCCATTACCATCCGGGCAAAGCCAATATGGTGGCTGATGCCCTTAGCCGAAAGGAGAGGCCCGAGCCGATACGGGTGAAGGCATACCAACTGATTATGACCTCGGATGTGATGAAGAAATTCAAAGAGTTTCAAGATGAGGCACTGAAGGAAGATCATCTTAACTCAGAACGAATGAGAGGTCTGGTCGCGGAACTGGGTGAAAACACGTTTGGTGTCAAGACTCGATTTGGGCGGATGTGGATTCCTCGTTTTGGGGATCTACGAATGAAGATTATGGACGAAGCCCACAAAACTCGATACTCCATTCATCCCGGTGCTACCAAGATGTACCAAGACATGAAGAAAGATTACCGGTGGCCGGGTATGAAGCGTGATGTGGTGGAGTATGTGACTAAATGTCTCACTTGTTTGCAAGTAAAGGCAGAACATCAGAAGCCGTTTGGGAAGATTCAACCTTTGGATATACCGGAATGGAAGTGGGAGCACATCAACATGGATTTCATTACGAAGTTGCCGCGTACTCCGAAAGTGTATGATGCCATATGGGTGATTGTTGATCGTCTGACGAAGAGTGCTCACTTCCTACCGATACGCGAGACATACTCATCCGATAGGTTGGCCGATCTTTTCATCAAAGAGATTGTGACTCGTCATGGTGTACCGGTGTCAATTGTTTCGGATCGCGACACCTGGTTTACATCCAAATTCTGGAAGAAATTCCATGATGCTATGGGGACGAGGTTACATATCAGTAAGGCTTATCATCCCCAAACTGATGGTCAGTCGGAAAGGACCATTCAGACGTTAGAAGACATTCTCCAGGCATGTGTGATTGATTTTCGGGGGAGTTGGGATAACCACCTACCGTTAGCTGAATTCTCGTACAACAACAGCTATCATGCAAGTATTGGTATGCCACCTTATGAGATGCTATACGGTAGGAGATGCAGTATACCCGTATGTTGGGGTGATATTGGTCAAAAGGAATTGGGAGGCGTCGAGGTGATCGAGGCTACGACTGAAAAGCTTGAAAGGATCAAGGCCTACATGAAGGCAGCCAAAGACAGACAGAAGTCGTATGCCGATAAACGACGCATGCCGATCGAATTCCAGGTGGGTGAGCGGGTTATGTTAAAGGTCTCGCCTTGGAAAGGAATCATTAGGTTCCGAAAGCGGGGCAAGTTGAGTCCGCGGTACATAGGCCCTTTACGAATCATTGCTCGAGTAGGAGAGGTGGCCTATAGATTGGAGTTGCCAAATGAGCAAAGTGGAATTCACCCTACCTTCCACGTATCTCATCTGAGAAAATGTCTGGCCGATGAAGAAATGATTGTTCCACTGGAGGGTATCGAAGTAGATGAACGGCTCAATTATGTGGAGCAACCAGTGGCAATCATTGACAGAAAAGAGAAGCGGCTGCGAAATAAAGTGGTTCCCCTTGTGCGTGTACAGTGGAAGCACAGAAAGGGATCTGAGTCTACGTGGGAGACTGAGGAAGAGATGAGACAACATTACCCACGTCTGTTCGAGGAATAACAGGTTTCGGGGACGAAACCTTTATAAGGGGGGTGGACTTGTAACACCCGAAATTTTGATTAGACAAAGAGAAATAATAAGAAGAAAAGAAAAGAAAGAATTTTGGAAGGAAAGGAAAAGAAAGAAAAAGTGGAAGGGGGTATTGTGTAAAAGTACAAAGAAAAGGAAAATATCTGATATACATAGGGATGGCTGCCCACACTTTTCTCACAACCCCAAATCTTCAAAATATTCTAGAGAGAGAAAGAGCAGACCACGAGAATTTGAAGGAAGAACAAGAAGAAGAAGAGTGCGGATTCGAGGTACAAGGTCTCATGGCGACAGGTTTTGAAGAAGCCATACCCAGCAACACAATGTGAGTTCTAAAACCCCTTCTTTTATGCATTTTCGAACGATTTTGGGGGCTGGAACACATCTTGAAACTGTTTTTGAGTTGCGGGTGTTTAACCCGTACATGTATGTATATGTATATGTGTATACGGTCTGTTCGGGATGCTGGTTCCACTACATGTGAACTTTCCAGAACAGATATATATGATTCACGCATGGATGTTCATAGGTATACTGTTAATGTATGTTCTAGAATGGTATACATGATGTTTAGGTGGTTCTAAATGGGTAATATGATGAATCTGTGCTAAGGGTCCGTTAAATGATGAACGAGTATGAAAAAGGGGCACAGGTTAGGTTGCAAGTCACCTTAGACAACCGCATCAACTTTATGCGGACAGCCCATAAAATTCGGCTAAGGCATCAGCCGCATTAACCAATGCGGAAGGTTAAGAAATGTGGTCCAGGCATTGTCTCATCCGCATTGTCCTAATGAAAAGAAGTGGCCAAGGCATCTCATCCGCATTGACTGATGCGGACGAATGAAAGGAATGCGGCTGTGGCAATTGACTGCCGCATTGACCAATGCGGACAAGTCTGGAAATGCACTAAGGTATTTCTTAGCCGCATGGACTAATGCGGGTAGATCATAAAATACGGATAAGGCATTCCCCATCCGTATTAACTAATGCGGATGGTCAGACTAATGCAGATGAACCAGAATGTGAAATGCGGATTAAGCTTAGTAAGATCTGATTTATTTAGGTAAACGAGTAACATAGGCATGATGATGATGATGATGTTGCATGGGTATACCTACTGTATATACCATATATGTATGATGCTTTGTATGATGATGAATGAATGTTATGTGTATGTTCCTTTTGATTATGTATGCTTATCTTTCCGAAACTTTACGAATTATGGAAATGAATGAATGAAGTATTATGTGACGTAAAGTGAAAGATAATGAAAGAGGAAAATGATGATGAATGCATGTATTAATGAATAAATGAAAAGAAATATGATGATGAATACATGCATTAATGAATGAACGAACTAAGTCTTGCAAGCATTGAATAAGGTAAACGGGTCTTTCTTTGTGATTTACCATATTCATGGTACCTCTACCGCTTACCTACTAGTATTGTGGCATACGCTTTGATTCACGGCCCAGTAGCTAAGACTGATCGGGGTATAGCATATGGTATTGGTACAAAAGAAATTCAATGTGCAAGCAAAGATGAAACGGGGTTCTTGTCATTCGACCACAGTAATCATAGCCGAGTGCTATGAAGTGGGTAAAGCCTGACAGGATCCATATGAGAATTTAAAGATAATGATGTATAACAAATGATGAAGATAATAATAAATATTATCTTTGTATATGTATGATGTATGATCACGTGAAAGAATGGTTTATAATGGGAACTAAATATGTTTATTATAAAACTAGAACTCACTC